>CAXAMN010013113.1:563643-599064 GCA_963970005.1 Durusdinium trenchii
CCACTCCGTTCTTTTTGGCGCGAGTCCACAGCCACGGTTTCCTTCCCTCTTCAGAAATCACCATGGCTGTGTCACTTGCAGCTTTTGCCCAGCGGGTATTTTGTTAGCCGCTGAATTTGTCTCCTTCGAAGTCCTTCGTTCTTTGATCTCATTGTCGAACTCCATTGCTGCTTCCAGCATTTTCCGTAGGATCTTGAACGGGGTGTTCTCCATCTCGATCACGACACGGTTGCGCATTTCGAATCTCTCGTACCTGCCCTTGCTGAGGTCCAGGCCAAAATCCTCCAGCTGTTTCGCCAGCTCCATGAGGACCAGTGACAAGGGGAAACGCGTCGTCAAGAATCTATCCAACAGGTAGGCGTTGGACAAGTTGTCGGTGAAGCCAGTGACTCCAACGCGTCCTGCTCCATTCTTCCACTTTCCATCGGGCCCGAATACCAGTATTGCCACCGTGACACCCAGGAGATCCGCACTGGCTATAGTCCTGAAAGCCTGAAGGGCTCACCTTTCACGAACAAGAAGGGAGCATTGCGGCGATTCAAAGTCACGTGGAACCACCTTGCTGCCTTCGGGTCGACCGTTTCGAAGGTCTCCCATCCACCGATCGCCACCTCGTCTTTGTCGGCCATGGCATCGACCCTGAAGACCTCACCGAGGACGGCCGGGTCACCACCAAGTTCTCTCATCGTCGTCTGCACCATCTCAACGAAGAATGCCATGGCCAACCGAGTGGCCAAATGAAGCTCAAAGAAGCTACCGCCTTTCACTCGGGATGAGGCAGCATACAAAGGGGCCAGGAACGGCCGTGCACAGCGAGCAGCTCCCGCCAAGAAGCCCATCCTCCCAAGGCCGGCGCGAAAGTCGCGACCAAGGAGCCTCCCTTGGTGAACCGCCCAAGAGCACCACTTCTTGAGCCAGTCAAAGGTCCCTCGTTTGTTCGCGTAGATCTCTTCCTCCTTGTCCAGCCTGCATGCCTGCAAGCCCCAATCCTGAGGGTGCACCGGAATCAGCCGGTGGGCAGCCTTGATGTCAAACGCCATCAACATGCGTGGGCCCTCGGCCTGGGACCTGAAAGCCTTGAGCATCGCCTCCATGTCGTCATACTGGGGGAACGTCATCTTATTCGGCTGGATCACCTCCGTGTTAACATGAAGGCCGTGAGTGCCGTCGTGCACCACTGCGCCACTCTCACCTCCTCCCATTCCGCGTCCTTTGGGACCGCCCCAAGCGACGCCACCTGCAGGTCATCTCCATATATCGATCCCTGGCCTCGTTCGCATCCATCCTTTCTGCACGACGTCCTTCTCCACCTTAGCTCCTCCCCCGGTCGCTCGTCTGTCCAGGCCGCCGGTATATAGTCGTCTGATCCTTTCTTGTCCTTCTTCTCATAGACGGCCGAGACATGAGGGATTTCTCCTCTGGGACCCCCAGCGGCACCCCTGTGGCAGCAACGTCCTCCAGGTACCTCCAGTCCGCATCGTCCACCAGCTCCGCCCAAGTCTTCAACCTCCGAAATGCTATCTCTGTGTCCCTGTCCTTGTCCCTGCGCCCCGGGTCCAGCTCCCCCACCTTCTTGTCCATCCGGCTTCTCCTTGAAGGGGGAGCTCGAATGCCTGCCCAAGGCCAGTTCGGCCATCAGTGAGAGGCGCTCCTTCTTTGCCATGCCGTCCACAAAGGTCGCGATCTCCTCCCAGAAGGTTTCCCTGAGCCTTTCTCGTTTTTCTTGAAGCACGCCGCCTCGATGACCCGCCGGTCTAACAGTGGGAGAACAGAGCCCAAGGCCGTCCACCACCCGACGTGCTTTGCCCTTATACCAAACCTACAATGGGGTCCATGGGGCTCCACTTGCCCGGCACATAGGCAGTCTTCTGCGTGATTTGTTGGAGATGCCCCTGTCGATCCATCATCTTGCTTGCGCTTCTTGCCTTTTGCCTCTTCTCCTTCACGTTGACAACCTCCTTGAGCGTGCCCAGGACCTTCGACACGATCGTGCCCGTCGTCTTCCGGATCAGGAGGTCGATCTTGCCCCTGTTTTTCATCGTGACCTTGGTCTCCGGCTGAATGGTGAATGCCATCACCGGGCCCTCCGACGCCCGCTTCAGAAGGGCACGGAAGAGATGGTCAGCGAGCCAGTAGTCCTAGGCTGCAGCGGCCGAAGTGGCGAAGTCGCCTTGGGAGGTCTTGCGGACGAGAGAAGGGATGCACTTGGCCGCACCGGCAACGTCCAGGAAGCGGACCTGAGTACTGCGAGCGGGCAGAAAATGTAGGAAGACCAACATAGGTACCCTCGATGAGCGATTCGATACCCGTCAGAAGCCGTGTAGGCTTAGGAGATGGCGCCCCCAGCTCGCACTGATAGAATGCCCCTGAAAATGCAAGGCCTTGTTGAACCCAGTTTCGAATGGGGAGCAATTGCCATATGGAGGCCGGCCTGATATCATCCCCCCCATCGAGCCGTACTGCCTAAGTCCTCCGGGTGCTCCAAGATGAATGGGACGCCCTGCTGGAGTGCGATCGTGATAGCTTGCAAGCAAAGCTCAACCATCGAGTTGCTCTTGTTGACCTTGTCGAGCTTCGGCCCTTCTAGCCAAGGAAAACCCCAGGGGTGAACCGAAGATCTCAAAGGCCTGGGCCCGTGATCATTTGCCCACAAAGCCCGCGACCAAGTGCCGCAGGGTGGTGCCATCATGATGGCGTCATAGCCGCCGTTTTGAAGTGTTGTCAGAATTCTCTGACGCAGTTCATCTTGCAGTAGATCGTGTTGAGGATCTCTAAGAATGTCGAATTCGTCCGCCAGGATTTCAACTCCCTTCTTCGAAGCGAGCTCCTGCAGGCACTTCACCAAACCTGTGTCCCGTTCGCGACCGGCAAATAGGTAAAGGACCCTGTACTGCTTCTTCTGCGTCGACGATTGCGCCGGTGCCCCTAGTCACTCCTTGGTGTCCGGGTGCTCATGCATTGGGTGCGAGGGGTCCAAGCAATTCCGACAAACGCGCACCCTTCCACAACCCCCCTGGCACGCCTCTTGCTTGTTGTTGTAGGCGAAGCAAATCTGTCGTCCGTCCGGAGTCGAACCATGGAGCCCTGCCCCTTTCGTCTTTCCCTTTGCCCGATCGCCCTTCTTTCCCTTTCCCTTGCCCTTTACGACCTTGCCCTTCGCGTACGGCGAGTCGGAGTTGTGTGGCCGCTCTTGTACTCGTCCTCGTGCTCCCCAACCTTCCCGGAGACTTTGCGCCGCCGAGCTGACCGCCAATGGAGTGCTGAAGTACCTCTCCCGAATGTCCGGGTTCTTGACGATCGCCTTCAAGGCCTGCACCAACGTGGACCCTTGGTTCACCTCCTCCATGGCCTCCTTTCGCATCTGGAACTCATAGTTCATGATCAACTTCAGCGAGGGCCTGTGGAGCATCACCCCATCGACATTCTGCGACTCCAGCTGCGACACATGCTTCGAACAAATGTAGTTGAGGTACTCGATGGCCACAAAGGGGGTGACTCCTTATCTTGTATTTTTGGGCTTGTTCTAGGTTCATTTTTTTTGAAAAAAGCATTAAAAAGCAACACCAACCCAAAGCAAAAATGCAAAGAAGACACGCGCTGCCTAACAAAATGCAAAAAATGCAACCCTAAGTGCAAGCTCTCTGAGGTGACAACCACTTACCAACAGAAGAACTGGCTGTTCAATCTCAACCCACTGGGATGAAAAGAGCCCAAGCAATCCCAAACGTGATTTAGTAACACTAGTTGAACGGTAGAAAGTGTTATTATGTGCTCGCTAGAATGGATGCCCCTACTAGCCGCCGAGCCGTCTATATGGAGTCTAGGACCTAGGAGTTTATGATGGCCGCGCTAGGAAGACCTCAACCCCTTTGACTGCAGACTTCAAGACCCCAGGTAGGCCTAGGGCCTCTAGTCAGCAAAGATGGAGGAAGGAAAGCCGAAAGCCAGCGCTTTATTTCGCTTCTTTTTTTGCACTTAAATTTTGGCAGGTCTATCCCCCCACACTTTCGGCGCATTGTTTTTGCATGTTTTTTGCTTTTTGTTTCGCTTTTTGTCGCTCTTTTCGCTTGTTTTTCGCATTTTTGTCGCTTTTTTTTTGCCTTTCACTCGAGACATCCTCAAATTTTAGTTTCCCAGATGCTGCCTGGACAGGTTCCCAGGGTCTGCCTGTCCCGGCCAGCCGCGTCCCCGCGCCACCCTGTCCGCAACCCCGCCCCCGCTCCGCGCCCACCCAAGCCCTTCCCCACCTGCCCCGTCCCCGCCCCCGCAGCGCAACCCAAATCAAGGGCATGCAAACAGTTGTCCTTTCGGGCCTTCGTATTCCAACGGCTGTCTCAATTGACCTAGCCTTTACCAACGGACAAATCGAAAAGATAAGAAAAATCAAGAAAGAAAGAGAGAGAAAGAGAGCGCGAAGGAGTCCGCGCTTCCTTTGTTGTGGCAGTGGATCAATCTAGCCATTTTTTTGCACTTTGGTGTGCTTTTTTTGGATTGCATCAACCTAGCCTTTTTTTTGGACATTTTTGGGTTGCTTTTATTTTGGACCTTTTTCTTTTTTTAAAGTGGGCATTTCTTTTTTTAAAGTGGGCATTTCCTAGTGGAAGCCCACAAGAAAACATCATAAGTGACTCCGTCCAAAACCTTCCGGTGGGGATACCTGTATCGAGCGAAGATGAAGTGATTGATCATCAACATAATCTTAGTCCGGAACTCCTCCATGTTACCCGGGTTCGTGGTCTCGACCATCGCTTTCTTGATCTTCACATGGCCCGACTTGGCCATCAACAAATTCCCGGTCTCCGCCTCCTCGTCCTCGTTGCGCGATCCGAAATGACGGAGCGCCATTGCCCTGAACTCGCCCTGATCCATCTGCTCGCAAAGGTCCTCAAAGCTGGGCTTTCCAGGGCACTCTCCATCCTTAAGCTTGTAGAAGGCCTTCTCGAACTCCTTCCTATTGAGCTGCAAGTCCACGGGTGGCACCGACTTTGGGACCTTATGCGTTGAGGCCTCAGCATCCATCTCCTGGATCGAAACCCTCTTGCCCGCAGACTGCCAAGCCAGGTAGAGCGCAGCCAAACGAATCGCGTCCTTCGGCCTGACGTCTGTGTCCAACCCCAGCCCATCCTTCGCCAGGATTGTCAGGCTCTTCCGATCGACCGCAATGGCCTCCAACATGGTCACAGAGGTGGGTGACCCCCAGGTCATGGATGTCCTTCTCCACTGCCCTGGCCTCTAGAAGGCCTGGCCACGTTGGGGGAGTCAGCGGCATCGCCATGTCTGTTGCCTCCTCCAAGGACTTGTCAAAGTTCTCCTGAAGCCACCTGATGCAACCGTTGATCACGGCCTTGTCGTCCAGGTAGTCCGACGTCTTGTAGTTCCCCTTGATCTTGTGGGCCACTCCTCCCTGAGCTGCGAGCGCCACCTTCTTGGTCGTGACCACATAGTCTTCATCCACGCTGGGACTCCACCTGCCCCACCCTATAGATCAGCTGATGTTAAAAATAACCTCTGAGGTTATTCCCAAAAAATAACCTCAACCATTGAGTAACCTCAAGTTCTTGAGGTTATTTTTTGAGGTTATTCTAAAAAATAACCTTGAGGTTATTTCTAAGCATAACCTCAAAACCATTGGAAATCTTTCTGAAAACTTGGAGGTTTCCAGTATGATTAACATCAAATAGTTTGTCAAATAGCTAACAAATATATCCAACCAGCCATCAATACTTCAGCAAAAGTTCCAAATCTTTACCAATATCTCCAATATTTCAGCCAAAAACACAAATGCTTACACATAACTGCAAAGGACAAGCCTGGGTTCCATGTGTAACAACCACAGAATGTGTGCAACTTTCTTGTTTTCTATGTGTGGAAACCAGGAGGAAAAGGAACAATCGCAAAAAAAGGAAACAGAAAAGGACGAGGGAAAGGAAAAGGAACAGGATCAGGAAAAGGAAAATGAAGAGGAAAAGGAAAAGGAAAAAAGAAACAACAAGGAAAATGAAAAGGAAAAACGAAGAGGAAGATGAAAAAAGAAACAAGGAAAAGGAAAAAAGGAAGAGGAAAAGGAACAAGAAAAGGAAGAGAGAGAGGAAAAGGACAGGGAACATGTTTCTTGGGGGAGAAGGAAAGTGCAGAAACAAAATCTAAAGACTAAAACTGTGGGCAAAAAAAAGGGGAGTTGAGGAAACAAAATCTAATGACTAAAACTGTGGACAAATTTTGTTTGGTGAGGAGAGTTGAGGAAACAACATCTAATGACTAAAGCTGTGGGCGCATATTCTTGGTGAGCAGAGTTCAGGAAACAAAATCTAATGACTAAAACCATGGGCAAAATTTTTGGGTGAGAGAAAGGAAACAAAATGACTAAAACTGTGGACATTTTTTTGGGGGTGAGGGAAATTAAGAAAGCAGATCTAATGACTAAAGCTGTGGACAATAAAAGTTTGTCCACAGTCTTAGTAATTAGGTTTTGTTTCCTGAACTCTCCTCGCCAAAAATCTTTGCTCACAGCTTTATTCATTAGATTGTGTTTCCTTACTTTCATTCACCCCAAAAAGTTTTGGCCACAGTTTTAGTCATTAGATTTTGTTTCCTCAACTCTCCTCACCAACAAATTTTGTTCACAATTTTAGCCATTAGACTTTGTTTCGTGAAATCTCCTCACCAAAAACTTTTGCCGACAGTTTCATTCATTAGATATTGTTTTCTTACGTTGTTTCACCCCAAAAAGATTGTCCACAGTTTTAGTCATTAGATTGTGTTTCCTCAACTCTCCTCACCAAAACTTTTGTCCACAGTTTTAGTCGATAGATTTTGCTTCCTGAACTCTCCTCACCAAAACTTTTGTCCACAGTTTTAGTCATTAGGTTTTGCTTCCTGAACTCTCCTCACCAAAACTTTTGTCCACAATTTTAGTCATTAGATTTTGCTTCCTGAACTCTCTTCCCCCAAAAAATTTGCCCACAGTTTTATTCAATAGATGTTGCCTCCTGAGCTCTCCTCACCAAAACTGTTGTCCACAGTTTTAGTCATTAGGTTTTGCTTCCTGAACTCTCCTCAACAAAACTTTTGTCCACAGTTTTAGTCATTAGATTGCGTTTCCTCAACTCTCGTCCCCAGTTTTAGTCAATAGATTTTGCTTCCTGAACTCTCCTCACCAAAACTTTTGTCCACAGTTGTAGTCATTGGGTTGTGTTTCTTCCACTCTCCTCACCAAACCTTTTGTCCACAGCTTTAGTCATTAGATTGTGTTTCCTCAACTCTCCTCACCAAAACTTTTGTCCACAGTTTTAGTCATTAGATTTTGCTTCCTCAACTCTCCTCACCAAAAAAATTTGCCCACAGTTTTAACCAATAGATTTTGTTTCCTTACTCTCATTCACCCCAAAAAGTTTTGGCCACAGTTTTAGTCATTAGATTTTCTGTCCTCAACTCTCCTCACCAAAAATTTTTGTCCTCGGTTTTAGTCAATAGATTTTGTTTCCTCAACTCTCCTCACCAAAAGCTTTGCCCACACTTGGATGATCTTGTCCACGTTTAATTCCAAAAGCATCATAAATTAGTGCAAAACATTGAAAAAAAGGAAAAAAGGGAAAATTTCATCAACAAAACATAAGATTGATATGTACTTTGTATGTAGTTTGTCTGTGCTTTGTATGTAGTTTATATGTAGTTTTCAAAACTACACACAAACTACATATGGCGATATGTACTTTGTATGTATTTTTGGAAAACTACATAAAAACTACATACAAAGTACATACAAACTACATACAAAGGCCATATCAATTTTACGTTTTGTTGAAAATTTTCTAGCTTTTGCATATTTTTGCACTGTTTTGCAATAATATGTGATGCTTTTGGAATTAAACCTGGACAAAATCATCCAAGTCTGGGCAAAACTTTTGGTGAGGAGAGTTGAGGAATCAAAATCTATAATGACTAAAAATGTGGACAAAAATTTTGGTGAGGAGAGTTCAGGAAGCAAAATCTATTGACTAAAACTGTGGACAAAAGTTTTGGTGAGGAGAGTTGAGGAAACACAATCTAATGACTAAAACTGTGGACAAAAGTTTTGGTGAGGAGAGTTGAGGAAACACAATCTAATGACTAAAACTGTGAACAAAAGTTTGGTGAGGAGAGTTCAGGAAGCAAAATCTAATGACTAAAACTGTGGACAAAAGTTTCGGTGACGAGAGTTCAGGAAGCAAAATCTATTGAATAAAACTGTGGGCAATATTTTTTGGTGAGGAGAGTTCAGAAAGCAAATTCTAATGACTAAAACTGTGGACAAAAGTTTTGGTGAGGAAAGTTCAGGAAGCAAAATCTAATGACTAAAACTGTGGACAAGAGTTTTCGTGAGGAGAGTTCAGGGAACAAAATCTAATGACTAAAACTGTGGACAAAAGTTTTGGTGAGAAGAGTTGAGGAAACACAATCTGTATAAAGACTACAACTGTGGACAATCTTTTTGGGGTGAATAAACGTAAGAAAACAGTATCTAATGAATGAAACTGTGGGCAAAAGCTTTTGGTGAGGAGATTTCACGGAGCAAAACTTAATGACTAAAACTGTGGACAACATTTTTTGGTGAGGAGAGTTGAAGAAACAAAATCTAGTGACTAAAACTGTGGCCAAAACTTTTTGGGGTGAATGAAAGTAAGGAAGCAAAATCTCATGAATAAAGCTGTGGGCAAAGATTTTTGGTGAGGAGAGTTCAGGAAACAACATCTAATTACTAAGACTGTGGACCAAATTTTATTGTCCACAGCTTTAGTCATTAGATTTGCTTCCTTAATTTCCCTCACCCCACAAAGATTGTCCACAGTTTTAGTCATTAGATTTTGTTTCCTTTCTCTCACCCAAAAATTTTGTCCACAGCTTTAGTCATTAGATTTTGTTTCCTGAACTCTCCTCACCAAAAATTTTTGCCCACAGTTATATTCAATAGATGTTGTTGCCTTACTTTCATTCACCCCAAAATTTTGGGCCACAGTGTTAGTCATTAGATTGTGTTTCCTCAAATCTCCTCACCCAAAAAAGTGTCCACAGTTTTAGTCATTAGATTTTGTTTCCTCAACTCTCCTCATCAAAAAACTTTTGCCCACAGTTTTAGTCTTTAGAGTTTCTTTCCGCACTTTCCTTCTCCCCCGCAAAAAAATTTCCCTTTCCTGTTCCTCTCTCTCTTCCTTTTCTTGTTCCTTTTCCTCTTCCTTTTTTCCTTTTCCTTGTCTTTTTTCCATCTTCCTCTTCCTTTGTCCTTTTCCTTTTCATGTTTTTTTTTTCCTTTTCCTTTTCCTCTTCATTTTCCTTTTCCTGAATTATGACAGACCCTGATGCCACAGAGAAGAGAAACAAATATGTGGGATTGAAATTTCCCAAGGATAACACATTTTTCACTTCCCCATGCAAAGAATAATGCATGTTTTCACTTCCCCAAGTAGTTCTGATTCATGTGTGCCACAACATCTCCCAAAGAATGTGTGCCAACATGTGGCAACACAAATACATCTGGGCCACAGTTTTCATGTTCTGACCAAAGTATTCAAATACATTTACAATTTACAATTACATTTAGCAAAAACTCATGCGCCACATATGTTCTACAAATACTTTCGCAAATCCACCTCAAGGTGTCAATGTGAAAAGCAAGTGTCTTGACGGCCCATGTGGTAAACCATCCTGATGTTATTTTCTAGAACAACAGCAGAAACTGTGAGGTTATACTTGAGAATAACCTCAACCTCAGTGAGGTTAGAATTAACCTCAGGAAACAAAATAACCTCAGAGGTTGTTTTTAACCTCAGCTGATCTATAGGGCAACGACGCCTGACCTCCTTCAGCACCTCCGCGATCAAAGCTCAAGACATGATGGTCACCCGCTCTGAGTGCTCCGACCAATGGCCAGTCCCTTCAGCCGCCATGAGAGGGCGCCGACAGCAGCGCCCGTGAGTATGCCATGGCGTCCGGGTACCTCATCATCCCCCTCCCAAACCCGTGCAAGTTCTCGCTGGGCCTGGCCATCATGAAATCTCTGGCCTCCGACTTGGCGTCCTTGTTCATCGTGACGAAGAGCTCGTAGCCCACCCTCAACCAGTCTTTCTCGAAGATCCAGGCATTGACGGAGACGTGGAACTGTACCACTTCAACGCGCCGTCCGGCACCCGTAGTTTTGCTCCTCGTGATATCTCCTTGGAGGCCGACGCCAAGCTCCCAAGCCAACGTAGCCAAGGGACCCCCCTCTGCGTCGTGCGCACGGAGGGCTCCCCACAGGTTCACGAGCTTAAACCAGCAGAAGGTCCTTTTGTACTTCTGTAATGATGTGTTCATGACCCCCTCTTCCCACGCGCGCAGGATCTCCAGCGGCAGGCGAGTGGCCTTCTGCCTTGCCCTTGGTCCCCACAAGTTGCTCTTGTCGATCTCCAGCAAGTAGCGATGAAGGGCCATGGATGTAGACAACCTTCTCTCCGGCGGCAGCTCCGCAGCATTCTCCATGAACACCAGGGCCTTGAACAAGGACCCTGGTACACTTCGCCCGCAAGGTTCTTCGAGTTGGGCATTGATGTAAAGCATCAAGTCCTTCGGATGCCGAAGCCACTGGACGCCGTACACACCTTCCATGTAATTACTCTTGGATCCTCCGTCCGCGCCGGACATGTTGGCGAATGGTCGCCGCCCTCCTGCCCATCGCATAGCGAGTCGCTACGTACTGCATCGCCTCAAACTCCTTGTCCTGCCTCCCCAGGTAGCCCGCCTCGTGCAGCAGGTCGTTCAACTCCTTCATCCAACGATCGCGTTCGGCTTGCTCCAACTTCTCCCGCTGGTTGTCCCCCGTGACCTTGGATGCCAACCTCTGTAGCCTGGTGGTCCAGGTGGCTTTTGGCATCAGCTTGCGAGCCAACTCCATGGGCGTTCCCGACTGAGCTTCCCACTGTGGTAGCATAGCCAGCTGCCGATCCACGAAGCTCTTGTCCCGGAACAGCAATCGCTGATGGGTGAGGAACACATTATCCTCCAAGTCCAGCCACCTTCTCTGGCGCTTTGCCTCCCTGTAGAGCTCCGTGTAGTCGCCTTCCTGCCATCTGTCAGCAAGTCCCTGGTAGGAGTCCTCTTACTTCTCGTTTCGGCATTCCATCGAAGAATGCCAGGCTGGAAGGCTCCCAGCCTTTCTCGATGAGGACTCCTACCACGCCCGCCGCCGGCATGGCACCGGAGCCCGGCCCCGAACCCTTCTTTTGGGCCGCCACTGCGTTTCAGACACATTCCATCTTGCTTTGCGTGATTCCATAGCAGCTTTCCAGCTTTCCAGATCAATGCGTATGCCATATGAGCCATTAGCATGAAGAGTAGCATCTCAGTCTCAATCCACCAGTTTCATCCAGTTAATTACATGTGCTGCAGCCACAATTTATTTTTTGCCGTCCAGCTTCTAAGGTCTAAGGTCTGAGGCTTTAAGCAATCTCTGAGATCGGCACTCCTTCAGGCTGCACTGACATCAGTAAACGGCAGGGCGGAAACACCTCGAGTGCCAAGCGTCATCGTAAAATTGCGAAAGCAATTGGACTAGCAAAGCTTGACTGTACACTACATAGCTAGGTAATACTGGGTCCGCAACAACAGGTGCATAGAACGAGGCACAGGCAGTGACCTAAGCGATACGCAGTGAATCTGATGGTTGGAACCAGACTGCATGACCGTAGGCACTCGAAACTTGTCAATGGCAAAACTTCTGCCATGAAACCTCTTGGTGGAGGAAGCGAATGAATTTGTACTTCTTGTTGGTCGAAGTTTTCCTGGCGCAACAAAAATGCACAAAAGGTGTCACTCACAGAATTAGCCCTTTGAAGCATATCATAGCATATCGGCATTGTAACTTGAGAATACCTCCCCACAGAATGGTTCTTTGTCGCTACATTCGGAATTCAAGATCCAAGAATCGAAAGAATGGCACAAGTAGTAACCTCAAGGTTAAACAAATGCTCTGCTCCAGTCCCTTTAAATAAGGCTCCCTTTGCAAAGGCCTTAATTATTGAAGGGGCCTTCAAACATGATTGGAGGCACGTTAGAGGCCAAACAGTTTTTTGCAGCTGGGTGACGTCTTGTTAAAGTGTTTGTTTGCATTGTAGCTTCCGAGATGTTGATTCTTCAAAGGCATGTGACCTGGGGCGCACTTAATTATCAACGTTGACAAAGTAAAATGGAAAAGCCTCTAGCTTCCATATAAGCTTCTAAGGCTACTGGGACTGGCGATTTCTTCAAAAACATTGCGATGACTTGCTAGGAACGAGAGTGAAGGCAAGAATAAACCTGAAACTCCCGGGAATCATAAATCATACAGCAGTAGTCATGCTAGCCAAATCAAGTACTGTAATACTTGCCAGCCAGCTCTTGACTTCCGGTGGCAATAGTGGGAAACTGTTTATTGCGCCTGTACGGTTCGCTGTTAATATGGACGCAGTCCCGTTGAGCCCGATGGGCATCCGGCTCACGTTGTGGACATCACTACCAAACACTACAACACTCAGCTTTGTCCGGAATCAATTGAGTGAACCTCTCTTCAAACATGGGCCCTCCCTTTGAATGATGAGTGTTGCAATGTTCGAGAAAAGTACATCTTAATATGGGAGCAGTGGATCACACTTTGCACTCATATTTCTTTGCGCTTCGAGGTCGTTTCTGTGGTATGTAATTAAGCAAGAATCAAGACCCCCTGATACACGCTATGGAACGAAGGACCTTCAAACTTCAAACACACCTCAAGGCATGAAGCAAAGCTTCTGAGCTCTTTCTCCTCGGAATCTCTGAGAAGATGGGACGTGATGAGAATCTTCTGAAGCCCGCGTGCATTACAACTTCATCTTTTGACTTGATGACCTTGGTTGTAATAGGAAACAACATTTGCAAACAGCCAAAATGTAGCTGATCGAAATCTAAACACATGCTGCTGTGTTAGAATGCCAATGCAACATGGAAGCAGGCTCTTCTCAAAGCCCCTTGAATGCATCCTGTGATACACCCCCTGACCAACACACAACAACTCCGTCGAACACAAGGGGTCCTACTATGTGGGTAGCACATGACAAAACAGCGCTCTTTTCTAAGCGCGTGGTTCAGCCCCTCGGGCTTGAAGTGGTTGATCCATAGTGGCCGCGGTTGCGGCTCTTGAAACCTGTGCATGTCGAACAGTCGTCAATGCGACCAATCATGCTCACCTTTCACAGCTCCCAACATTTTCTGTTGGTCGCATTGGGAGAAATTCAAGATGCCCGTGGCCAAAAACCGATACAGTGGATCTTTGTTGCCACTGCGCTTGGTCAAGCAATCTACTAGCATCTTCTCTTGGTTGACCCACCTGACGCCGGTGCCGGTCTCCTGCATGCTTTGCCTCGCCAATTGCATCTCAATTGCCGTTCTTCGATCTTCTGTTGAGCCCACCGTCGACTTGACCAGGTGGTCGTACAAGCTTTTGGCGTCCACTAGGCACAGGCCCTTCATGAGCGTCTCATCGATGTCCTCCTTCGCGATGGCCTTCAAGCGGCGCTTCTTGGCGGCAGCCTCCCACTCCTTGAGCTCGAAATTGGGATCTCCGAGCTCGTTGTACACCGTGATGCTGGAGGCCAACTCCTGAAGTCCCTTGGCCAAGCTCTGCGTCTCGGCTGCCAGCGTTGAGTTCACGATGCGTCTTTGCTGATCTCCAGTATAGGAGGTTCCCTCGGCCCACTCCCGTCTCTTCCATCTTCTTCTCGTAGCACAGTATTCCGAAGAGCCACCCTGGGACGAGTACGTCTCCGTGTTGGCGTAGGAGGCGTCCGTGATGACGCCGAAGCACATCTCATCCTCGGGAATGCCTTGGATCTTCACGGTGAAGTCTTCGTGCTCCTTCGCCTCCTTAATGGCCTTGTTGAGGTCAATCACGTCCTACGCCTTCAGGGTGTTGAGACAACTGGCTATCAGTGAGGCGCTTGCTGCACAGTCAGGTCGTCCCTCCTTGGCTGCCCATGTCAAAGCTCCAATGGCGGCTCGGGCGTTGGCTTTCTCCTCAGGATTGGCCTCATCTTCCTTCTTTCTTCCATCCAGCTTGAATGGTACCGGATGTAGCCGTTCTCGCACAAACTTGGTCATGTCAATCTCGAAGCCCTCCTTGGTCCTTTTGAGTCGTCTTCCATTGAATGAGGCTCCTTCTGGTTGCTCTTGCAGATTTGCAAACTTGCCGAAGTTAAACCTTTCTCGCAAGCGTTCAAGCACCATATCATGGCCTTCGTTCCCGAGGCATAACAGGTCATCCACCTCCACAATCACCAGTCCTTGTAGTTCTCGGTGTCCCTGACCATCGTGTCCAAAGTACTTGAAGGTGCATGGGTCCATCACTGACTGCTCGTAGCCCAGCTCCAGAAGCACGTTGCGCAGACTCTTCCTCCAATGAGCGGGAGCGTCTCCAAGTCCGTAGGCACCTGCCAATACTTCAATGAGCTGAGTGGGCTTCAGTCCTGGCAGTCCTCCTTTAGGTTGACGACAGAACAGTCTTCCCTCATTTCTCACAAGCCGGTCGGACTGCATGAAGGCGTTCCGCAGGTCTGCCACATAGGTCTTGAAACCTCGATTCGCAGCCAACTGCAAGGCGATGTTCACCACTGCTGTGGTTACAGTGGGGGCGTATCGATTCAGGGACAAGAGATCAGGGTCACGGTCTCCTCGGATGCACCATCTGCTCTTCCTGGTTGCTGGTACCCCGGGATGTTCTGAAGGCTTCCACCGTCTCACCATGCGAGATGGTAAAATGCGATCGGACTTGCCGATCTCCTTGAGCTGTTCTTCGATAGACGCTGACTCTTCAATGGACAGAGCCTTCACGGCTCCAGTCTGCTCCACCTTGCTCCACTCCGCCCCGTCACTCTCCTTCCACATACGCCACTCTTCTGGCGAGATGTCCTTCTCCTCCACCTCGTCGCTGCTCTTCTTCACCATCCAGGCCTTCACTTGCTTCTCCCAGTTCTCTTGCTCCTTGAGGTTGAACTCGGTGTATCCTGTCCAAATTCACCTGGGGCCACACTCCTCCACCGCCGTCTTGTTTTTCCTCCAGTCACCTTTGCTGATCTTACGATTGCCCTCGTCGTCTAACTGGACAGTTTTCCTGTACGAGGTCAAACATCTCAAGGGAACTGGACACTCGACTTCTTGTGGATGAAATACTCGGAAGCGGGGGTCACCATGTAAACGGAACAGCTTTCTCCTCTTGGCGTCTAGCCTCCACTGATCCTTTCCCGCACCCATGTAGTGCTCCTCCCGCGTCTCCTCGGACTCGTTGATCACATAGAGCTCGTCATCGTAGGGCCTCCATCTGATGCTCTGAAGTCGAGCTCGGATGGGCTCGTACTGGCTTGCACTTCTTGACGAAGGTATGGTGCCGTCCAATCTTTCATTCCTCACCACGGAGTTGGTCGCCTCCGGAATCATCTCAGGCGCAATGCCCATGGGAACCTCTCCGTCTTGGTCCTCCTGCATCTCCTCTTCGGGTTCGTCGATGTTGGATTGTCCAGAATTGCCTCCTGGACTTCCGCTTCCGCCCGATGGCTCAGGCTCCTCATCATCCAGCCTCCTGCGATGTGCAGGGGTTCTCCTTCTTCAGGCTCTTCATCATCTTCGGGCAGTTCCCATTGGCTGATGTCTTTGAACCCTCGCTTGGACTCTGCCCTTCGCAGTTGTTCCTTGAGATCTTCAAACTCCTCCTTGAGCAAGTTCATGGCGTCTTCTTCTTCCGAGGTTGCTCGTCGCAGCTGCTCTTGGGCGCATTTCCATAGTTCTCCTTTCATGGACACCCAAGCATTTCGACCCTCTAGCATGATCAGGGTTCCCGGACCACACCAACAGGCTCTTGTGCTCGATGGAGCTGCTCCTCGTCGTGCCAAAGGCTTCCTGAAGACATAGACAATCTCCCCGGGATTGAAGCTCCGAGATCCACGAGATCGTCCATGGGCTGCCTTCTTCACGCTTGCCTCGGTAGTGAATCTCAGGAAGGACTCCATGGCAGCTTGTCGGATCTCCAGCGTGCGGGCCATCTCTTCTCCAGCGCTCCCTTGGATCAGTCCCACCTCGAACGGGTCGTCACTGCCCAGGCTTCCTGGAAGTCTCAAGTTCTGGCCAAGCTGTCGTTGAGCAGGAAAGAAACCTGATCGATGAAACAGTGGTTTTTGGCTGCCTCCACACTACGAAGGCACTCATCCCACTCGGCCCACCTGATTGCCCGCCTTGATGAAGGTTCCCTTTGCCAGTCCTCCATGTCGTTCTGTGCGCCCGTTTTGCCATGGGGCCCTTGCCCCAATGGTGCGTATCAAGCCCCCATATTCTGCTGCTCGTTGTGCGAACGCTCCGGTGAATTCTCTTCCCTGGTCCATGACGATCATCTCGGGCATGCCGAAGGTCCGAAGCCAGCTTCGTACGAAGGCGCTCCAAATGCTGTCAGACAGTAAATCCGGAACCGGTTCCAGCATCTGATAGCATGTTCCCCAGTCGATAATGTTCAGGATGGGCTTCTGCTCTCTGGGATTGATGCCTGGGAAGTACACCACGTCTACTCCCACTACTCGATTGGGTGCATAGCCTTTCGGGATCGTCGCTGGACGGGCACTCTTGGGCTCTTGGTGCTGTGTGCAATGATCACACTTGAACTCCCTTTTCACATAGGTTAAAATTTCTGCCCTTGCCCTCGACATCTTCAGAGCTCGATAGAAGTCTTCTTTCCTGGGATGTCCCAGGTTGACATGGAGTCTTTGGATGAGCCCTTTTTCTTTTCGAGTCACCCCGCATGGAACATGTTCGTCGCCATTCTGCTCTCCATCCTCCTCCACAGTCTCCGGGTCAACTGCTCTCATCTGGCTGACCTGGTCTTGATGAGCTTCTCGGTCTTGAGCTCGATCAATGAGTTCCTCTGGGTCTATGCCTCCTTCACCTTCGTCTCCAGCCCAGACTTCATCCACGTCCTCCTGGTTGAGGCATACCATCAAGGCCGCATTGTCCTTTTTCGCGGCTGCCACGATGGCTTGACAGAGTCGTGGTGGATACTTCTCTGCCTGCTTGGCTCTTCGGTGTAGCAGCGAAGAATTTCGTGTCCTCCTTGGCATGGTCGGTGCAGAGCCTCCCGTAGGTACTTGCCGTTGGTCATAAAGCCGGTGGGCTTTTTGTTCAGCTCTTCCTCCATTCTCACACGCAAGCCGAACTCGCATTGGTCCCCGCATACTCGCTCCACTCCGGGAAGTTCCAAGCATCTCTTCACTGAGGGCTCCTCCCACGACCAGCACAATGTCTTGGGTGTTCGAATAGAGCTATCTTCCCCCTTCTCACCTGCCATTCAAAGAGCTTCATCGCAAAGTTCAGATGCTCGATTCCAGTGCCGAGGATGAACACCGCCTTGGGTAGGGACATCCTCTTATAGTTCCACTCCTGGAGCAAACTGAAAGGTCCACATGGTGGGCATAGTACGAGCAGGTCGGGGTCATCTTCCTTCAACTTCTCAAAGCACTTCCTACGGGCTGCTGCAGTCGAGAGGTCGTACCCATTCTTGATGTCGTAGGCGGCTCCCTCTAATCCACCTTGTCGACGCGCTTCCTCACTCACTCGTGGCATTGAGTACACCTCCGATACATTCAGCAGGTTCATAGCTTTTCTCGCCCGCCGACAGCATCCCTTGCTGAGGTTCTTGGCCGCCTGGTCCATATAGTCCTCCTCCGGAAGCTCTGGGCCGGTGCGGAGGTAGATTGCACTTCCATCCCTGGGAAGTTGACTCGGCAAAATCCCATTGTGAAACTCATACTTGCCCTCGGCCGTGAGAACCTGGTAATTCATCTCGGCGGTGATCAAGTCTCGCCCGTCATCTCCGTCTCCAGCTGCATGAGAATCGCTCTGTTCAGCTGCGTCTCTGTGGTCAGGGGAATCATCCAAGAGGCTGAGCACTCCTCCCTGACCTCCAGATCTCGACTCGTCTTCACTTGGGCTGCTGGTCGATCTGTCGGCGAAATTCCATTGCTTGTGCTACCGTCTCCTGATGAAAGGCCGGATCGTTCATGGCTTTGTGCATCCGTTCCTCTCCAGCGACCACTGACATCCAGAGCACCTGGTCCTCGAGGTACTTCCTCTGGGCGGCATGGCTCTCCTCCTGCTCCTGCAGCATGGACTGGTTCTGCTGGATCGCCTCGCTCATGCAGTTCTTGGCCACCTCTTGTGCCGTGACCAGGGCCTCGTCCTTCACCTGGATCTCCTTCTCCTTCTTTGCCAACTCTGCCTTGAGAGTCAAAAGCTGGCTCTCGAGCAGATCTGGCGCATGGCCTGAACTGGAGGGACCCTGAGGCATCTGTTGAGTCAGGGATTGCTGAAGAAGGGCAATCTCTTCTGGGTCCCATCGGAAATATTCGCACACTCTCATGGCGCACCGGTAGAAATGCCTTCCCCTGGTCGGTCCTGACTTCTTGACCGTCATCCTCTCCACAGGAAGGTTGCAGGTGCAGTAGATGGTCCTGGCACTGGTAGGCAAAGGTGTCGCCGGGGTCGCAGGTGTAGTTGGGGAGGTCCACGAGGTAGTCCTTGGCATCCTCTTGGGAGTCTGATATCCTCCAGGTGGCGCCGTCGATGACATCCGAGGTGGACTCATCCATGGCTCTGGCTTGGCTGCCGTCTTGGGTGCCGGCTTTGCCTTGGGTATCACTGATGCCACCTTCCATCGTGCATGGCAGTTTTGGCACCACACTTCTCTCTGAACCGCATTGGGGTGTGAGCACTTCTCGTAGGCTGCAGTGGCAGGCTTGGCGCACTTCCTCAAGCCTTGGAAGATTCCCACCGATTTGATCGCCTGTGCATACTGCTCTTGCTTGAAGGTGGGCGGAATGGATGTCTCCAAGTGTTGGTCGTTTGAGCTCGCCATGGGATGTAGTTGGGCAGGCAGTCCCTCCGCATAGCATTGCTGCGATAAGCCAGCGCCTGATCCACCCGTGAGCCAAGCGGACTCTCGAGCCTCGTCCATTTGGCTTGCCTCGAACTGGCCAATGAACTCCAGGACCTTCTTGCCAATGATACGCCAGTGTAGTAGCGCTCGTGCTTGTTCGGATGTGCCCACGTCGCCCATCTCCGCCTGAGCTCGTTGTCGTCGAAGTTGATTCAGCAGCTCCATGGCACTTGGGGTTGCTGTTCCGGAGAGGGCCGAATTGCAAATTGAAGGACGTGCTTGGTCCGCTCATGACTGGGTAGCATGCAACATAGACTTTGAAGTCCTGTTCTTTACGCCCGGCACTCCGTGCCGCGCTTGGCAGTGTCCATCCATTGGGGCCGAAGTCCATCACGTCCACCGAAGCGTGTCCGGAAGGGAGAGTGTTCATAGGGATCTGTAGATGGTGCTGCAAAACCAATTGATTCGGGCTTGAGCACTCTTCCCAGTCCATACCCCTTGAAGTCCCCGTTGTCGTAGGCTTCGTTGAAGTCTTTGGAGGGCTTGTTCACCGATGAGTCCCGACTGCCGTGTCCACAACCCTTGGTGGGAGTCCGTCTGGATGCCACAAAATGACTTGGGTCCTTTGCGAAAACACCAAGGGTGACCTCGTAGAAGCATTGATGGGGATCCTGACACCACAAGGTTCGGTCTTCGCCCTTCTCGCCCGCGACAAAGAAGCCCGTTGTGGCATCTCTCTCCTTGTTGCGAGCGTGTGCATCAGGCGGACTCGTGCACTCTTTGGCCCAGTGTCCAATTTGCCCGCAACGGGCACACTTGGTCCTCAACTTCAACGTGTACTCGTCGACTTCCAGCTTCACGGGTGTCCCTGAATGGACCTGGATAGGCCTTGCTCTTGCCGAAGTCCTTCTTCCCCTTGCCTTTTCCCTTCCAAGCATTCCGATGTGACTTCTGATCTCGAAGGGCCTTCCGAACTTCTTGATAGGTGGCAAGGGCCTCATGGAGCTCCTCCTCATTGAAGATCTCGTCGAGGTCTCCATCGTTGATGCACACGAAATTCTCATCGTCGTCGTCGGCGTGGTTCCCGTAGTCCTCGTCAATCAAATAGGCCTCACCCTCCAAGGAGTCGGTGACATAGCTTTTCGATGTCTTCTCATGGTGCACCTTTTCCAATCTTCGAAGCGCCTTGATGACATCCTCTGGCTGTAGCTTCCTGCCGTCCACGTCGTCACCTGGTCTTCTTGGGTCTGGTTCAGGTTGGCGTGGCGAAAGATCACATAGCCTTTCACCACCTCTTCCAAGGTCACGCCCTCATCCTTCAGGTCCTTGAACGCCGCGTCCATGCGGATGATGTAGCCCTGAAGCGATTCTTTTCCTTTGCGAGGGTCTGCATAAACTGCCCTCTCAAAGGCTCGTGGGAGAGCGGTTTCCAAGTAAGGAGCGAAGTGCTCCTTGAGCTTGGTGAGAATGGCCTCGCCTCCATGTTCCGTGAGCAGCTTCTCCAAGGGAACCTCGTCGGCAGCTGCTCGAGCCGCTCCTGTCAGCTGCCGGATCATTCGAACTCCGTGCTTTCCCTTGGGCACCTCAGTGTCGTACCTCCATAGCGCCAAGTCACGTTCGTAGCGCTTGAAGGCATGAGGGCCTCCTCCGTCGAAGCTCGGAGGTGCATCTCTGTCTTGTCCCTGACTTCCCGTGGGGGAAGTGCCGCCTTCGCCAGCCGCCTCGCTCGCGCCTGCAGTGGATGCCGCGCCCGCCATGTTCTCCATGGCTCCGCTACCACTGTGGGTAGCACATGACAAAACAGCGCTCTTTTCTAAGCGCGTGGTTCAGCCCCTCGGGCTTGAAGTGGTTGATCCATAGTGGCCGCGGTTGAGGCTCTTGAAACCTGTGCATGTCGAACAGTCGTCAATGCGACCAATCATGCTCACCTTTCACATACTATTATCATACAAGCAGGCAAAAAGCATTCTGGCAATTCTATGCAATTCTCATGGACCTGCCTGGGGTCAAGGTGGACATCCGCCTGAACCTAAAATCTGCGACCTCTGCGACCTTTTCTACTTCACTGCAACTGAAGCTTTGCTTCTCTTGTCATAGTCTGGTACATGTCCGATGCGTCCAGCGCTGAGGCTTGTGCCTCCGTGTAGTCCTTCGGGCGTCGGGAGCTTGGTGGAACTAACGTGCTCGAGAAACAAAGACAATCAGCTTCGTTGTTAGTGGAAATGCACTGATTGAACAATACAAATTTACAATAATGTTTCTTTAGCAATTATCAAATGATGCAACCAAAAGTGCTGTGACAAGATATGACGCAAACGTCAATACAACATGATTTCTCTCAGAGTCCTTGATGCGAGCAACATGGCCATGAACAACGGATACTTTTTGCTCGCAATCAAACAAACCAGACCTTGGCCAGTGAAAGGCATCCTTTGAAACAGTGTGGCCCTCGACGCACAGCCCGGACAAAGTCCGAGCTTCTTGAGGGTGTATTAATGTGCACCGCAACATGGGAATCTCATCCTTTAATGCTGTGCAGTATTGAAACACACAGACAATGCTCATCATTCTGGTCCAATGCATCGTGTTTTGTAGGACGTAAAACATCATCCAAATTACTATACCGTATGGAACCGAAGTGTATGTGAAATTGAAGCGAGCAAGACACATAAACTGTCTTCCTCCTGTGACACAATGAATCAGAATGATACATGTACTACATGAATGAAGATAACCTGCCAGCCTGTGCTTATCTACATTCAACTAGAGTTGTACTTGGCTCCAGGGCATGATGAAGGGTACACCTCGAGGCTGAGCATCAATTACTGTGGGTGGCACACCTGGCAGAAGAACCACGCCTACGGCTAGCTTGAACATATCATATCAAGTCAAAGGATTGCCTTGCCTTGATATATCAATCATCAGTGCAAAGCGTTTCACTTCAACAAAGTGAAATTGAGGAAAATTAGTATGGCAAAGGGCTTCAAAGACTGTACACCATCCAATATCAATCAAGAGATTCAAGGCTAAAGAGATCTGAAGAGCAAACTTCCACAAGCCTCGCAAAAGAATGCAGCAGTACAAAGCAGCGACCTGCACAACATTGCGATGTTTGTTCAGCAGTTTGGACCTGAAGAATAGTCGAAGCGCTTGCATTGTCACCTGTGAACTGCCTTCTCTCAGCGCCAGCACAACAGGACTTTCTTACATACAATAATTGCGCTTTGATCTGAAACATGCGCCCAGGGGGTGAAGGGAGTTCTCAAATGCTAACTTGTTTTGTGCTTCGAGATTATTCTTCACATGACTTTGGGCTGAAGATTCAAGAGTCCTCATGTTGTGGCGTCTGGACACGCAATCCCAGACTTAAGCCACACGAATGTTCCTTTCTCCCAGGATTATTGCGGTTCTGCACGCATGTTTACAACGTGTCCATGTCTTCTGTTGAAGTCCCCTGTGTGTGTTCAGCCTTGTATGGCCTAACTCTCAACTGGGGCTGCAACACACAAACGCAACTGGACGCAAAAAGGGTAAGGTACTGTACAAGTCCAAACAATAAAAACGGGGATCTCCTCACTGCCTCACACGTGCACACCTTGCACAGTTTAGCATCTCGTGTATCTCCTTCCTTTGAGCATGGGACGCCCGGCGGATGCTTCGTCACATTTCTCAACGTAGCTCTGCCGCGCTTCCCTAGCCTGGGAACACCGTGGCCACCGACATGCAAAACTACGCATCTAGACCCAGTGCATGGTGGGATTGAAGGTGGGATTGTGAGGGATCAAACGTTGAAATCTTCACAAATGGCACCATACCACACCTGACAGCAGCAAAAGAAAGTTTGCTTGAGCCAGCGGCTTGGCCATATTATAAATATATATATATTGCGGAGTGTCCGCCCCAACCGCGGGGCGCCGAGCGGGCTCTTCTTTCCTCAAGCCGAAGGTCCCTCCGGGGTCACGACATGTCACGGGTGGACAAAATGACTGGTCTCAAATCTTCAAATTCCAAAAATGGCTCTTACGGGTACATTCTCCGCCTTCATAATAATCTTTGGATGTAGGAGCACATGAAGCTATGCAGCCATCTCATGTCCAGCTCAAATCGTCGGCAGTTCAACTCTTGAACTTCCGTGGGATCGTGCTGTCTGGGAATCGTTCAGTCGACCCCTCAGCCAACTCCGTGTAAGCCAGCAAGTAGGCAATGAGGTCCTTGATGGGTGGCGACATGTTGGTGCGGTCTTTCTGCGCCATGAGCCATCGACTGTAGTTCACCAAATCCGTCTCAGGTGAACTTGCAAGGTCTTCATAGCTGAGGTTCTGCTTAGACAGCTTTCCTGAAGTGATCAAGGTCTTACCCCAATGGTCCATCGAGGTGATGCCCTTGGGGAGAGGAATCGATCCCTGGTCCTGGGAGCTCATCTTCACGATCGGCCTCTGGGAATGCACATGTGGGGCCTGACTCGAGTCAGCGGTCAGGCGACGCTTGGACGAGTCATTCATGGCACCACTGTCCAGGCTGTATCCAGCAGAGGGCACAAACTCAAATTCACTGGTTTCGTGCTCCATCAAAGCGTTCAGCAACAGATGGACCGAACCTTCTTCCTTCACCTTAGTCAAGAGCTCCTTAGCCACTGTGGACAACTGAGCTGGAGCACCGGCCATGTCTAGGTCGGGAGGAAACTGCAAAACACAACACCCGGTCTAGTCGTGAGACGGCGTGATACGAACACTGAAATTCTGGATGCAAAATGGCCACAGACACAACCTGCTGCATTCTAAGGTCGAAGCCGGCAAAAAGAACATTGATTCCCTTCACTGATCACAGTGACTTCCCAAACAATCAATGCGAACTCTAAACCCCAAAAATGCAGATCACTCATGATCTGTCTCTTCCCCTATCCGGCTTGGAGGCGACGGAGCGGCACAGTTTGCCTGAAGATTCTTACGAAACTCCTTTTCTCGTGCTTGATGCTTCAATACAGTTTCTTCAGGCGAGATTTGATATGAAGATCGCTTCATATAAGATCTAAGCAAGTCTATTGGATCTCCATCGTTTTTGGTGAGTGCATCAGCGAGCATTCGATTTGTGGGTACCCACCGCACAAAAGCATTCATGGCCCTACAGCTCTCTCGGATTATTACCACATCTATACTGGTTCGGCGGTCATCGATTGATGTGGGGGCAGAAGGAGAATGCAAGTGATCGTACAGGCTCTTGCAATCTGTCACGATGATCGGTCGGCGTCTTTTCAGCACGTCTCGACAGGATCGCATTGTCAGCGGGCCGTCAAAAATCTCAGCCAACATCAAAAGTAGCCATTCAGTGGTCCCAGTGGCCGTGGCAAGTGCTTGACTCTCGGCTGACATGGTACTGCTCACTGCTCTAGGGAGTTTATAACTCTTCCATGATGCTGGACACCAGGTTGATTCCAATCCGTCTTGCAGGGATGCGTGAGTGAATCCAATGATATATCCAGCCTGAGTATGATTTCCCCTATTAGCAAATGCTGCATCACTGTGGCATACCAGTGTCAGTTGGTCTGGGTCAATTGATTTGAACACAACTCCCAACTCACTATGCTGTTTAGCTCTTCTGATCGCCTGATTTGCCATCCGAAAGTCTTCGATCGTCGGCTTTGGAAAGGCCTGTTGGGACAGACTAGTCTGGACGCTGATGTCCGGGCGTGACTGAGATGACAACCATCCGAGACTGCCATTCACGGCACGCAGCACTTTGACTTGACTGTCGGTCAAAGGATCACCTGGTGCACTATTCTTTGGCACATTGATTGATCGCATCTTGTCGGCAAAAGCGTTCATGTCCATTCGAATTGCCCCATCTTTGGTTTGGGAGTACCAGGCACCACAAAACTCACCTGTGCTTATTCGCCATTTTCTATATGGGAATCTAGTACGAAGTTTCTTGATTGAGGCCTCGAAAACCGGTCCATGTCCACCTACTGCTGTATCATCCACGTGCACGCCCATGATCCCCGCCAAGGCTCCTGCTTCATCTCGAAGCGTGAACAGGCACGGGTCTAGAACACTCTGATACCAGTTCAACCCCTTTACATACGAACTAAATTCTTTGAACCAGGACGCCGGAGCGTCGTTCTGTCCGTAGATATTTCCGAGCACTTCTATCACTGCTGATTCAGGAAGGCCGGGGATGCCACCAGGTGGTTGGCGTGCGTAGAGTGGGCGAAACGCATCGTTCAGTGGACCTGCCTCTAGGAACGCGCCTTTTATATCGCCTAACTGAAGTACCCAGCCCTTTGATGCAATCGTCTGAAACAAACACATCCGGCCTAGTTGACTTAAGGTAGGGGACTTCAACAGGCCCTGTTCGGCCTTCTGAGACAAATCCGGGTCCAAGTGCCCCTGTAGACACCATCTGCCCTTTACCGTGAATGTGGTGCTGTCATTTGGGTCCAAATCCATACCTTCTTCGAGCGGCTTTCGAGTCAACACGAATCTACTCCCTATGAAACGATGGTCTTCCTCTTTTCGAATGCGATCGGCTTTTGCTCCATAGTGGATCTTTACCGAATTAGGCTTGGACAGAATCGTTTCCCATTCCACACGTTTGCCTAGTTGGACCTTTTCCTGAATGTCGGGAGGATTGTTGCTGTGGTGCAGTTCCTTGCTCATTTTCTTTTTGAGATATTCTGCCATCAGGCAATCCCACGACACACTTTGTGCTTGGAGGAGGAAATCAACATCTTCAACACTCAACACTTCTGCCATGCGAGGCCTCGACGACACTGGTTCATCGGCGGACGGAGATGCCGGTCTTTTGTTTTGTGACATACATGCATCTTCAACAAGTTGGGGTACTATCTCCTTCATGATGTCAACAAAATCTGTTTGCTTCAAGGCAGGAGGCCGCCACAGTGCCATTGGTCCATCCTTCCCTTCGATTCGGCGGCGAATGGGACCATAGGACGACGGTGCCGCAGTTTCGGCGGAACTTGGAGTGTCAGAAGTCTCCTCTACTGGTGTCGGAGATTTCATCTCTGTCATTTCTTGATCACCCTTCACTTGCTCTTCTTGAGAGTCTTCTGGCACAGCTGAAGTGGACATCGGCTCAGGCACGAGTGGTGCATTCACTTGAGACGGCGCTACCACAGTGCTTGACTCCGGCTCGGTACGAATATCGACAGCTGGCTCGACTGGTCCTTCTTGTGGGGGATAAGATTGGGGCAACAGGTCTATATACTGTTTACTTCGGAGGTTACCACTATCAATCAAATCCTTGATACCTAACAATTCAGCTTGGGGCGATGCAAGCAGGGTTTTCTCCTCATTAGTAGCCAGACGGAGTTGCTCTGGAGCGCATCTCAGCACTTGTCGTCGATGAATGATGACGACATTGCGACCTACTCGACCGAGAACGATGGCGACTCCATACCACTGACCCCCTTGTTGGAGCTGACCCTGAACCCACTTTTGGTTTCGCCAATAGGCTACCATATCACCCGGATTGAAAGTCATTTCCACTCGGGGACGTGCCAGCAGAGCCACCCGCAGGGCTCGATCGTCTTGCATCTGAACCAATGCCGTACGAGCAGCTGTACGAATAGCTTGAGCTCTGGCAATTGATGCTTCTGTCAGGGAAGCTGTTGCTGGGATGACCTGGAGAGGTTCATTCAGCAAGTCCTGAGGAATATGTGGATTGCGACCAAACACGAATTGGTATGGTGAAAAACCATGTACCTGCAACTGTTGGTTCTTGATGTGTGCATGCACTACACATTCTAACCATTCCTCTTTGGATGATGGAGAAAATTCGTCAATCAACTTCTCTAGAACGCGGTTGAACCAGCCTCCATGAGTTTCACACTTTCCCAATTGCCAGTGGGCTCCAGCAGCAATCGGACGGATCTGGACACCGTCCAGCTCGGCAGGCACTACCATCGGATCTCCCAGGTTTGTTCTGGCAGGGTCCAAAACGATCTCTTTGGGAACACCAGCCCACGAAATCCAACTGTCGGTGAACAACTTCCTCAAAACACTTGCAGTTTCTGTTTCAAAGAAAGGAATCACCCGTTGAAAACTGCTGGCAGTATCGACAATGTTTAAT
This sequence comes from Durusdinium trenchii, assembly GCA_963970005.1. Lineage (NCBI taxonomy): Eukaryota > Dinophyceae > Suessiales > Symbiodiniaceae > Durusdinium > Durusdinium trenchii. The sequence goes on from CAXAMN010013113.1 coordinate 590,660, forward strand.
GCCTTCACCTTTTGGTTAGGTAACCAACCTTTTAAGTGCTTAACATCGAGACCGACTTGACTGTTGAACTCTGTGATCCGATGAGGTTGCGCAGGCAGAGGCACCTTTGGTTTGAGCTGACTCCGGCACAAATCACACGAGAATTCCTTAGCCAAACGTATTGCTTGCTCACTGGCCTGTCCATGACGAAGAATTCTGACTAGATCGTGATTTGGTGGATGACCTAAGTTCCTATGAAGCTTATCCAAAACCGGAATCAGATCACTGTCAGAGCGGTCTCGGACCTGTCCAGCGGCTAGGATCTCTGTCCATGACGCATCGGGGACTTCTTCATTGATGACTTCTACATGAGCGATGCATTCACATGACGAGGTGGCCTTGGATCGATCTAGCTGAAACTGAGGTATCGTATTCAACACCGCTTGAACAAATTTCACGGGGTAGGCACCAGCAAATGTACTGATACGAGGAACACCAGGTGCACTTCCGGCGATCACATCATGACACTGATGCGTTCCAGTCTGGTCACACGTGAGACCCAGGCTGGACATGTCTTCATGAGAGACCAACAAACGGGTGCTCTTACGGATGTACCGGTCACTCTCAGGCAATTGAAGACCATACCTGCACATGTGAAGCTTCACTGTGTGAAAACGTCGGCAGAGTCCTTCTACCTCAGGGTAGTGCCAGGTTCTTGCCCCTGTCGGATGCTCAAACACCACCCTACATCCCAACTGTACACCTATTCGGAACAGTTTGCAACACCATCGAATAAAGCTTCGGCTCTGTGCCTTAATGCGCAACACTGTGTGAGGATCCCATTTCTGACTATTCAACCAGAACCAACCACCTTCATGAGTACACGGAGGGCACAGAATGAGCAACGACGGCGTGTCGTTGATGAGATCATCTTCCACCTTTCTCCTGTGTTGAGCCAGGCGAAAATCCCAACCGTTCTTAAGATCATACGATCGAGCTCGGAAGTGATGTTTCTCTGCTTCAAGCGAAAAACGTGGAGGTGAAAACACTTCCATCACAAGACATCGATCTTGAGGGTGTTGCTGAACGGCCAAACAAGTTTTGATTTGACTTTCCAACTGTCGACTCTCTCTCTCGGTCGGTTGCCACTCATTGGACACGGACATGGTTTCACCCAAAAATGAAAATTCGGTCCGAACAGGAGCAACTCTTCGAGGAAGGCGGACGATGGTGCGATGTTGAGGGTTCCCTGGAATGATTGGGGAGTCGTCAAGAACTTGGTTGGTTTCACAATCAATCACTTTCCTACGAACCACTTGTTTCCATGCAGGCCCTGAACGAGATAACCACGGAGTTGCCATCGCATCACTGTTCTCCTGAGTCCAAACAGCTAGCGGCTTCTCATCCGCCGCAGGCGATGCAGATGGCTCGAGAGTCAAGGGTGTGTCTGCTTCGGGCGCTTCCGGCGACCGGTTCGCTGGATGAGGATGAGGCTCAAGGGTCATGACTTCCGTGAAATCAGCTGCTAGAGTGTCTTTGGGGGAAAGCAAATCAACCACATACTGTCCTGCTCCATTTGTCTTGAGTGGAACAGATTGACCAAAAACATTGAGACAGTCCTTCTGAAAATCCAGTGAGGCGCCAAGGGACTTCAAGGCACTGCGACTCACCAGAAGAGGAGCGTCACCTTTGATCACTGCAGCTCTGATCACCCCTCGGCGATTAGCCAGGATGACGGGCATCTGAACGGAATAGTGGGAGGTCTCCACATCACCATTTCCGAACTTGAACTGGTGCACCTCGGAAATCTTGGAGGGCACTGTCCAGCCACGCTGAGACCACAGCTTTTCAAAGCTCTGTAAAGTTGAAGCTCCAACAACTGTCCTACCACAGCCCGAATCCAACACACCAAATCCTGGTGAGGAAACCAGCATGACCTCGTCAGGGGTCCACTCACCAGCAGCCTTGGAAAACCGCATACGTGCTTGCTCCAACAAGGTCGGGCGATTCATGATCGCTGCAATGAAATCCAGCTCTTCCACAACTGCAGCACCTGAAGGTTGAGAAGCTCCTGATGCAGGTGGACCTTTGTCGGATCCCTTGCTGCTGCCTTTGCGAGTGTCTTTTGCTCGACACTCACGGGCCCAATGACCTCGACGGCCACAGCGGTTGCAGGTAGTGTGTCGCTTCATCTCTTCCACTTCCACACGAAATGCTCTCTTCACGTCCTTGGACTTCTGGAATTGTCTTGTCTTTTGGAGACGGTTGAGCTCTTGTCGACGCTCTTTCCATGTGGCAGCCAACACTTCTGCCACCTCAGCTTCATTGTAGGCCTCCGTGTCAGCGGCCCAATCAGCGGACGATTGATGGTCTTCCAGCAGGCGCTCCACGTCTGAAAAATCTTCTTCCCAGGCATCGTGGGGCTCGGTCGGATCGTCCATGGTCTCTTCTGCCAATGCAACGGCTGTTCGCCGTTTTCCAACAACAAGGTCGGGGTAGCATGATCGGAGAGCTGCTGCAATGGATTCCCGTTTGAGATCTCCACGGGCACGCGAAATGACCACGGCCTTCTGCTCCTCGCTGAGGTTGGCCCTGTGCAACAAAAGCCAGCCCCTGGCTTCGTCAGGAAACTGAACTCCTGTTTTCCTGTGGCATCGGTCGAACAGCTCCGATGCTCTGGCAGCCCATTGTTTCATCGTTTCCCCCTCCTGGGAGCGAAGATTGAAAACCTCGCCCAGGATTTCACCAAGCTCATCGACCACTTCCAGCTGAGGAAACCTTTTGTCCAGCAACGACCACAGGACCTGGTCGCCATCCTTCTTCTGATAGTCGCCAGGATCCAGGTGTTCAACAGCCTCCAAGGCCTTGCCAGCCAACAACGTGTATATATAGGCTCCTCGAGCAGTTTCAGGTAACTTGTCCAGGGTCAAGAGCTTGTTCTTTACCCAAGTCTTCCATCTCTTGTATTCTCTTCCATCCTCATTCTCTCCGGAGAAGCGCAAAGGGGCGGCCTCCGAGGCCGCAGCAGACATGTCACGGGTGCGGATCCTGACCGCAGGATCACCAACAAGCCATGGCTTCGGAGCCCGGGCTTTCCGGGCTCCGCTACCAATTGCGGAGTGTCCGCCCCAACCGCGGGGCGCCGAGCGGGCTCTTCTTTCCTCAAGCCGAAGGTCCCTCCGGGGTCACGACATGTCACGGGTGGACAAAATGATATATATATAGATAGATACTGGCTGGCTTAGAACAACATGTCCGTTTGATGAAAGCCATTCAGCCACAGTTGAAGGCCCTGGAGGCCTCTTGCAAGGGAATACACCTGAATCATTTGAACAAAGAGAGTCCTTGAATGGCCAAATGCTTGCGCCGGGGCCTAATTACCCAAGGAACAAATCATATGTGTTTTGCAGTGTTTGGCCTACATCTGCCTGCATCCCCCAGGATCGGAGTAATGCCTACGCACAACCTTTCTAATTCAAATCCCGTCCTTTATGCCTCCTGAAAAGCACCGAAAACAGAATATGTTTTACATGATAACATGTGCAAAAGCTGCTCATGTTGCACCCCTATGTCTTGTGTCTTCCTCCCCACAGCCAGGCTCATTATTCCTCTCTATGCTTTGGGGCTTCGATGGTGCCAAAGCAACGAAGCAAATCGGGAATGGTGGATCAGCTGCCTTGCTTCGAGCAGCGCAGCTGTGAAAAACGTCTATAGGCATGAGAAGATTAGAATAACTCATAAGTCAAGGCAAATGGAGGGTGCTTGCGGAAGGGGGTTCAGCAAACAATGCTGCTGCCAAGTTGGCGCATCCAAATTGCCACAAAGCTCTGAGAAGGCTTTAGGATTCTACGAGGTCTCTGCGAAGGGTAGTGCTAAAGAGATCTGCAAAAGGGAGTACCATGCAAGGGCCCTGAGTTCTGTCAAACGAGGCTCTGCGATTACCCGGGCTTGGGCTGAAGCTCACAGAATATGTTTGTGATGAACCCGGCTGAACCCTTACTGTCAGTTACCCTTCCATTTGCCTCTGAAGAACCAATTGCTTCCGGCCCTTGCCGTGCAAGCTTTGGGGAGAAGTTGATGCTCAACAGCCTTCCACTAACAAGCAGCAATAATTTTGGCAAAGTGGAAACTGCAATGATACATAATAGGAAGGCATTAACCATGAGAATCAACTGTCGGAGATTCTTGGCAAATAACTTTTGTGAAGTCTACCTGTGGAGTGGAGAAACAGCATCGCTGCTCTCTCTCTCTCTTTCTCTCTCTCTCTCTCTCTTTCTCTCTCTCTCTCTCTCTCTCTCTCTCTCTCTCTGGCTTCGCTGCGCCAGCGCGGAGCCCCTGAAGTGAAAACAGTGTTCTGACCCTCGAGACTTCCTGAGACTCCCGACAATAGGCCAGCTGGGAGACTTGTATGACATTGTATAACATATGTTGGGATTTTGCTGGGTGTGCACTTTACTTCCTGATCTGAGAAGAAAAGCGCCAATTGTATCCCAAGGGCCATGAGTCTTCACTCCAATCTTTGGGGGTAAGTGGCAAGCAAAGAAGACAAATAGCGATTGCCTGAAGTTCGATCACCTCTGTCCTTCACATTAAGGCCATCGTGAACAGCAGCTCCCATTTGCTTCTTCAACTTCAATCTGTGACAAATGATGTCTCGCGCAAACCAAGACTGAAAAAAAAAGTTAAGACTCTAGAACACATGCATCATACATATAGTACATATATATATATATACACTTATCTTTCTGCGCCAAAGCACACAATGTATATGTAAAATTCAAATTAGTTGGCAGCATTCGAGAGCATTGGAAGTCACGGCATTGACTTGATCTAAGTCCAGCCCTGCTGCTGCAAGGTCTTTACGAGTCTGACTCTGGTGTCGGATTGTCCGAAGTGCACATCCCAGAGTTCTTGCGAAATTTCAAAGCATAAATGAAAGGGGCTTTGCCACAAAAAGGTCTTCACCACCGGACCAAGCTACCTGTGGACCTGCCCTAGGACAGCTACATCCACGCAGAAACATGTTTCCAACCTAATAAATGCAATGTGCTGATGTGTCCTCAGAGCAGGCCAGACTGTGGACAAGAGGGTTGGCTTGGAAACACGATGCCGAAAACACACGAACGCACACTAGAATACACAGAATGCCTCAGATATTGGGCTCAAGCTCTGCTTCCTCCAAGTTCACACCTCCACGGTTTAATGCTCCTGCGACCTGCATGAAGTCAATCTTGACCTGGGAGTAGGACAATTCAAGCGTTGCTTCGCACATATCTTGGCTTGGCTCTGCCAGATTCTGACGTTGTCGGCAAAGCTAGGTAGAACGAGTAAGTCACTCGTTTAGTTGCACAAATAAAAATATATATATATATAAACTGATCCATTTTGTATTCAGTACCTTTAAATTCAGAAGTTTGATTGCTTCTACATTCCAGTTTCTACCGATCATCTATTTCAGGACACAGATTATGCATCACAAAAAGTATAAAGCAACACACTACAACATTACAAGATTGACGAGCGACCCTGACATGAGCTCAATACACGCAAGTTGAGTGCTGTGTATGATATATAATATGTAATATGTAATATATATATATATGGTACCCCCCAAGACCAACCTCTTCATAAATATAATGTATATGATAATTTTCTACTTGGGCTTAGGGACTCAGAGCAGATTGAGATATTTGGTCAAGTATGACCCACTTTTTTCAAGCCTGACAAGTGGAGAACCCTCTGTCTCAAGTCTGGCAAACGGAGCGTCTTGTCAATCAAAAGTCTGACAAGTCCTTGTTAGTGGATAGATCTAAGATCCAAGATTTCATCCAAGACCCTCCTGAAATGTTGGATCTTGGATTCAGGAGACCCGCATAAATAACTCAAGTCTGAGTAAGCACTGGCACTTGCCAGACTTGAGGTGCATTGACACCAACACATGTCAGACTTGAAATTTTGTTGGTTACTGCCAGTGGCCGGACTTGAGGTATCCTTGGTCCGAAGGGCACTACCAGCAGCAACGTCGAAGCACTACAGCTAAGGGAGGATTAGGGGACGAGTTCCTTTACACCTGACCATGCAAGTTTGCAAGTTTACACACACACACGCAACAACACTTGTTTGTTTTTGTATGGTTTTGCAGTCCATCTTGGTTGTCTGCATTGTGATTGGTGCAAACCTATGTACCCTGTCCAGCCTCTCTTCAGTCCCTCTTCATGGGTTTGAACTGTGTGTTTGGCTGGCCTGCCCCAAAGTAGACAAACACCTGAAAAATCAGACCTATGTCCCCTGTCCAGCCTCTCCTCAGTCCCTCTCCATGGGTCTGAACTGTTTTTTTCAATGTCCTATTGATGTTTTCTTGATTTTTTTGTGTTGGTTTTCTCCAGGTTTTGGTTTGATTCTGAAATATTACTGATTACCAGCATTTACTGTATGTCCCATTCAATTCTAATTCATCACCAATTCCATTCTAATTTAATTCTATAAATTTGCAGTTAAATACAAGTTTAATTAAATTCTAAGTCAAGTCTTAGTTTAATTCAATTCTACTTACTTTCACGTCTATTTCTATTTAGGTTCAATTTTGAGTCTAATTGAACGTTAAATTGATTCTAAATTGAATATGTAAAAAACATCTACTTTAAGTCTAAGCTGAGCCTAACTGAATTCTAAGTTAAGGTTTGTTATCTTAAATGTTATTGTAGTCAAATTCCAATTCAATTATTCTTCTAACTTGTGGTCCAGAGGGGTGGCCGGGAATCGCAACATGTCATGGCTGAGGGAAATGGAGAGCACCAACAGCGACCCCCCAATACAACCCCAACACAGCCAACACTCATGGCAACACACAACCACCCCAGCAACAACAGCAACAGCAGCCACAACAACAATAACCGCAACCAGGAGCGGCAGAGGCAGCGGCAGCAAGCAGCAGCTACCAAGCAGCAGCAGCAGCAGCAGCAGCAGCAGCTACCAAGCAGCAGCAACAGCAGCAGCAGCAGAAGCAGCAAGCAGCAAGCAGCGGCCCAAGCAGCAGCAGCAGCAGTAGCAGTAGCAACCAAGCAGCAGCAGCAGCAACAACAACCAAGCAGCAGCAGCAGCATCAGCAGAAGCAGCAGCAGCTACCAAGCAGCAGCAGCTACCAAGCAGCAGCAGCTATCAAGCACCAGCAGCTATAGCAAGCAGCAGCAGCTACCCAGCAGCAGCACCTACCCAGCAGCAGCAGCAGCAGCAGCAGCTACCAAGCAGCAGCAGCAGCAGCAGCTACCAAGCAGCAGCAGCAGCAGGAGCAGCAGCAGCTACCAAGCAGCAGCAGCAGCAGCAGCAGCAGCAGCGACCAAGCAGCAGCAGCAGCAGCAGCTACCAAGCAGCAGCAGCTACCAAGCAGCAGCAGCAGCAGCAGCAGCAGCAGGAGTAGTAGTAGTAGTAGTAGTAGTAGTAGTAGTAGTAGCAGCAAACCACCAAGCAACAGCAGCAAAAGACCAGCAACAAAGAAACATAAAAACAGGAGCAGCAGCGGCGACAAAGAAGCAGCGACAGCAGCAAAAGAGCAGCTACAAAGAAACATAGAAGCAGGAGCAGCAGCGACAAACAAGCAGCAACAGCAGCAAAAGAGCAGCAACAAAGAAACAGGAGCAGCAGCAGCGACAAAGAACAGCAACAGCACGTTGGGAACTGAGAAACGGTCAGGGGTGAAGGGTGGAGTTGAACCTGCGCGGGGGGAGGGGGGGGGGGGGGGGTATACTCCTGATATACCAGGTGTTAGCACTCAAGTCCTGGGTTCCCGCCCTCCTTGGTAAAGCAAGACAGACTCCAGCTAGCTACAGGTAGCTTTCGTGATTTGACTCTGTTTTAAGAGAGGATGTGCAATCCGGGTCGCGCCACTCAAGATTCTGACCGGCCACTCAGCCACTCAGCCACTGGCCGTTTCCTGGCGATCGATTCCTGTTGGGGAGAGCACTCCGAATCAGCGACCGCTTGGTGACCGATTTCGGGTTGGTTTGGTTCGGGCTTGCTTGCGGGGATCGCTTCGGGTTGGTGCGGGAACTCTGAATCAGCGACCAGTTGGTGACCGATTCGGGTTGGCTTTGTTCGGATTTTCGCCGAGCCACTCAGCCACTCAGACTTTCTTCCTGTCAGCCACTCAGCCACTTAGACTTTTTTTCGCTTGCGTCGGCTTTGGCTCCAATAGAACAGCTGTCTAATTTCAGATTCTACAATAAGTAGGGATTGCACATACTCTCAGCGGATTTTCTTCGCACATACTCTGTGGATTTTCTTCCTGTCAGCCACTCAGCCACTCAGGATCTGTCAGCCACTCAGCCACTCAGGCTTTCTTCTTGTCAGCCACTCAACCACTCAGCCACTCAGACTTTCTTCCTGTCAGCCACTCAGCCACTCAGACTTTCTTCCTGTCAGCCACTCAG
>CAXAMN010013113.1:599074-609816 GCA_963970005.1 Durusdinium trenchii
CCACTCAGCCACTCAGACTTTCTTCCTGTCAGCCACTCAGCCACTCAAGATCCTGAGTGGCTGAGTGGCTGACAGAAGAAAATCCGCATTTCCACGTACAATATGCTTTAATTCTAATTATGTTTGACTATTTTAGATCTAATTGAGTTCAAATTTGAGTTTAAACTTGCATCTGCAACATACTTCTAATTTAATTCTTACCAGCTTCTCTCAAATGTGAACGCTTGTTTTCACGCTCGACATCAAAAGGGCTTCGCAAGTCGTGCATGCCCATCATCGATCAAACGAACTGCACATCATTCAACCAAACTGAACATCACTCACGAACACGAGGGGATTCGCTCCCCCTTCCCGTGCCCGCTCGGGACTCTGAATCCCTCAAACCACATTCACATCAGGTGCACTCTTCACAACTACGAAAAACATTGAAGACATTCAAAATTCGAGCCGCTCAGCCCAAGCCCTCTTTCTCTGCCATCTCTTTCGACCAGCCTCTATGCAGCAGCCATCTAAAAAGACTCTACCCTCAAAGACACAGCATTCCCCAACCATGAATGACGTCTCATCCAGGGTTCCAGAGCTTTCATAGCCACCACCAGGCCAGCTTGCAAAGAACTCATCTGCAGGTGACCAGGAGCATCAACAGGAGCCCAAAGTTCCGCCACTGCCAGCCGACCTGATTTCTGACGGTCGAGCTAGGATGCTATACCCTGACCACCTCTGCTTCAGATAGTGCATGCCATGGCTCCCTTTTCGAACATCTGAACGGATCATCAGCCGCCCATCATCCATCCAGGCAATGGTGATGACTCCAGAGGCCAGGCCAAAATCTGACAGAGGCACCGACAGTTCACTGTCAAACAGCTTCTTCCGCCAGCCACCATGACGATGAATCTTCAAAGACACAATTCCCTGAGGAAATCGCAGGACCACCTCGAACGGCGTGCCACACACCGGCTGCACACTCACAATGTCGAGGACTTCTTTGGAAAACAGCCATGAAAACTCCTGCAACTCATTCCTCTTCAAACGGTCCAAAAAGTTCGGCGTGGTCTCCCCTCCTCTTGAAGTGTGCACCTCAAAGGAAAGGTTCTTCGGCATCTGAGCCCCCACCCACTCTTCACCACCATTTCCATCATGTAGTAGAGCTCCACGATCTGATAATAGAGCTCCTTGATCATGTAGATCTTCTCCCCTTGGTATCACCCTTCGGACTGCTGGGTTGGAACTACCAAACCCACCTCCTCCACGAGACGTAGTCGACAGCTCACGTCCTTCTGTCAAAGGTGTCTCGGCGATCTTCTCAATGATGATCTGTGCGATTCTGTCGCCCACCTCGAACGACTTAGGTAGATCACCATGATTGGCCAAAATGACCTTCACCTCTCCTCGAAAGTCTGCATCAATCACCCCTCCGGCCACGTCCACCCCCTGTGATGCCAAAGAGCTCCTCGATGCGATCCTGCCATAGTGCCCCCTAGGGATCTCCAGCGCCACTCCAGTTGACACCAATTTCCGCTCTCCTGGTGCCAGCTGACAAGCCATGGTTGAAAAAAGGTCCCATCCAGCTGCCCCTTCAGAACCCCGCTGTGGTAGAACTGCATTTTCTTCGAGCAACTTCACCTTGATGGACTCCTTTCCAGCCACAATGCGCTGCATCAATGTCACCCCGAGGTCCTTGATCATATGAAGCAAGCACACCAATCCCGCCAAGACCAGCATCCAGCACAAATCGCCCAAGACTGAAGACTGACCTTTAGCCTCCGGATCTCCCTTTTCACACACCTCTGCCGCGGCACCTTGAGGAAAGATGGACGCACCCACCAGCATCGCCAGCATACATTTGGACAATCTCGCACCTTCACCGTGCACCCCGACCATCTGCTCGGTGTTTTGTGTGAAGCGGTCACGACTCAAATGGATTCCTCTGCAGAACTTCTCAAGTGTTTGTGCCGGAAGAGACTTGGTGAGAGCATCCGCCCACAAAGCACTGCCCAGCCGATGGTCCAGGGTCACCTCCCCCACCTTCAGGGCTTCTGCCAGGCAACTTGCACGGATTCGAAGGTGGCGTGTCCTCCAGCCGCCCCCCGATCCGGATGCCAGAACAATGGCAGCACGGTTGTCGTTGTAGAGCTCCAAGTTCACCTTCTCTATCAAAAGCTCCACTAACGACCGTACTGACCTTCCAACTTGTAGACCCTCCACCAACGCGGTAAGCTCCGCCTCCGCCGTCGACAAAGCCATGAGACTCTGTTTCCTGGTTTCCCATTGAATTGGACAGCCAGCCAGCAAAACGATGGTTCCTGTGATGCTATGGCCATCACCTGGACTGAAAGAAGCATCCACCAGCACCTCAATCGCGCCCTTCTCCCGTGGTCGTCTCCTGGCCAAGTCTGGGTCCTCATCCACCGGCACTCCAATGGGAAAGAACAAACCGACATCCACTGTTGACCTCAGGTAAGCCAGCACGGCTTCACCCATCTCCAAAGTCCATAGTGGACGCTTGACCGCGCTTTGGGACATTTTCATCACTGCCCAAGCCACATCTGGTCTCGTTTTACTAGCCAACCAAAGCAATTCTCCAGTGATCTTCTGGGCTTCCTTCACCTTGACCAAGGTAGGGTTGATCTCCTCCTTCTCTTCTGGTGTCTTGATGAAAAGGGCCTTGCCTCCATCCCCATGTCGTTCCAAGACCTCTCTGACATAGCTTCCTTGGTGCAGGTAATAGGTGCCATCCTTCAAGCGCTGGATTTCAATGCCCAAGAAGCGCATCGAAGTTCCCCCTGGGATGGAGTACTCCGGGTTTGAAGTCGACCAAACCCTTTGAATCGTGGCCCCCGCCACATCTGTGACCTTCTTGTCTCCAACCATTAGGATGTCGTCGACATACACAATCATGTAGCCCAGGACTCTACCCCACTCCTCTGGTGAAGCAGGACCCTTGTTCTCCACCTCCTTGATGGCCCAAAGGTTTGAGTCCTTCATTGGCTGAAATCCAAAATGCACCACCTCGTTATTGACCCCCTCCTGTGACATGGAGACCTTTCCCCTCATCTTCAACAACTCAGCATCTCGGTAAACACTCCAGTCCTTGGGCGAGGTCACCAACCCGTACATGGCCGAAGAAACCACCCAATGTTCATCAGGTTTGGCCAACTGAGCATCGACCAGAATCCGAGGCGGTTTGACTATGACCAAATCACCCTGCGCCTTTGGAGCCAGGAGAAAGGCCGACTTCACATCTAGGGACAGGCATTGCCAGTTCTCCAACGAAGCTGCCCGCAACACTGCCCGCAGCTGCGTGGAATCCGCACGCGAGGCATACACTTCCTCCCCCGAACGTGTCTCCATGAGTTGCCACAACAAACAATGCGAGCACGTCTTCTGCCATCCCCCGCCTTTCTGGTAAAGACGCCCATTCCAGGAATGATTTCTGCTCTCTGACCTTTGCTTTCCGCTTCCTTGACCATGTTCAACGCTTCCATCTCAGAGACCCTGTGGATGGCCTGGTTGGAGTCAAAGTTCTGAATCTCATCCTTCAATGGGACCCACAATGGCAAAGATTTCTTCACCTCAGTCAAGCTAATGGTGCGGGTCTGCAGGAAAATCTCTTCTTCCTCCGTCTCAACTTTCACTGCCTCACCCTCCAATCTTCTCAACGACGCCCCCGACTCCAGCAGGAACTCCTCCAAGACCGCATTCTCGCTGTCCAGGTCCATCACCAACTGAACCTCTGCAAACTCCTGCAAGTTGGCCTCCACGAGTTGGAACTCTTGATTCGCCCAGGCCTGACCCCGTAGTAGCCGTTGCTGGACCACCTCCACACCCACTTGAGCCAGTGCTGTCTTTTCCGTCAGTCGTCTTTTGGGCTTGACCGTCTTGTCTAAGATGCTTGCCGGCTCCGTCCTCTCGGTGACTTCCACCACGTCGGCCAACATAGGAGGATCACTTGCCACGACCATGTCATTCGTCCTGACGAACTTGCCCGACTCCACCTCCACCAAGTGACCGCCGCTGGTCAAACTCATGTCCGGGTCAGGTCCACGGATGACCCCCGGCTTCTTCCGTGATCTCCAATGACCTTGGAACTCATCCCAACCTTTGGTTGTGACCATCACCTTCTGTCCCCAAGGCATCAATCGAGGTGTAGTGAAGCCCAAGGTGGCCAGCTGCTGACGTCCTCGACGCTCTCCGACATGCTTTGCCATCAATGGCCAGTAATCTTCTCCATCACCTGACGACCTGATCAGAGTGTTGATGGCCCGTCGCACCACACCAATCTCCGCTTCAGCTCTTCCATTGGCCTTCCAGTCGCTGCCACATGTGAAGGTCCGGTATAGACCTCGCTCATGGCACCATCTCCTTGTCCCCCTCATCTCTCCTGCGGCATCACTGTGAACTCTTCTCACGTCCAGCCCCAGATGAGTCTGGCGATCATCTTGGCCAAACATGCCTTCACCTCCGCCACATTCCTGGACACGAGGGTCTCGACCATGGTGTAGTTCTGGATCTCTATCACTATCTCCTCAGCTTCGACTTCAAGCCTTCTCCACTCCTCCAAGATCTTGTCGTCTTCCTCCTTCTTCTCCGGTTCTGCCCGCTCTTCTTCTTGCAACGCTGGCTTCAACTCCTCCACCTCTGGCTCTTCATCCTCGACAGTCACCCCCAACGTCTCCTCCAAGCTCAAAGGAAGTGCCATCGTCTTTCCTTCAACCTTCCGAACCGGGATGGCGAACACGCCCACCATGAAGTATTTGGCTTTGACCATTCGATCATGTCCCGGCCGAAAAGGTCCACAGATGTCCACACTCAAGGTCTGTGCATCGGGGTGTGGTATCTTCTTGTGCGGTCTACTCCTCCCACTTCCTTGAAGGCATGTAGTGCACTCTCTGGAGTACGGCGCGTGGTCGTTCATCACATGTTGCTTCCACTGGTCTGAAGTCATCTTGGCAGCCAATGGAGGACCATCATCCAGCTCTCCTCGGAACTTGTACTCCTCGAGCTCGAGCAGGATCCCCTTGGACACCTCAATCTTGAAGTCAACCGGCCATGCCGCCCACGACCTGCTTTCCGAGGTTCTTCGCTCCAGGCTGTTCGTCACCGGCTGAAGCTCTCCTGCTGGACGTCTATCCGCCAGCCCTTCAAACTGTTGCAGGTACTTGATGTTGGTGCCAAGCGTCGTTGGCTTTCTCTTGGAATGGCCCATGGCGCCGAAGTCGAGCCGGATCTCCTTGATCTTGAACTCCTCCGTAAACGCTCTCCACTCTGGCCATGCAAAGAACAGTCCACAGGATCATCCGCCCCTTTGCATTCTTGAGGATCCCTAGGGTTCTCCTTGAGGAACATGACCGAACGGACTCGTGCCCGAGCTGCCAAGGTGTACAGCCAAAGCTGCCGCATCCAAAGCACTGCATCATTCCATGCCAGCTCCCGATGGACATCAGACAAGTCTGCCAACGCAAATCTCTCTGGCCCTGATCTTGCCCTCAGCGGTGGTGGCCCTGGTTGCCTGAACCGAAGCTTGGAGACCGTCCGACATGGGGGACCCCTATCAATGCATCCACGTTTCCTTTCTCGCACAGCTCTGCCAAGAAGCTAGCCAGCTGGTCTGACAATAGATCTTGTCCAGGATCCACCATCTTATCGATGCACACCACGGTCCTTGACGGAGACTCCAATCTTTTCCTCCACCAAGACTGATCCGGCCCAGAAAACAGGCGCACGATGACAGACGGGCTATTCAGAAGGCGCGTGTTGATGACGATTGAGTGGCACTTGATCTCCTGCCCACTTGCCAGATGGAATCACCCTTGCTAGCAGCTCATCTGGTACCTCAGGCCATAGTGTTCGCAAGTCGGTCAACCATTTCCAGATGTTGGGTGACAAATCTCCCGGATCTCCAGCCTTCAATGCTCGAACCCGATTCGCCTGCTCCAACTCCTGGTCTTCCAACTCCTTGATCAACTGCTTGGCCACTCCCAAATCCACCGTAGGGCAACCTGCTTCTAACTGCACTGGAATCTTCACACCCTTCGGGTCCAGCATCTCAAACTCCTCAGCCTCCCAAGTGACCTTATAGCCAAGCTTGACCACCTTTCCCAACGGGATGATCAGCTGAGTGTCAAAGTCCGTCACCAAAGTGCCCGTGGTCTGGACCTGCCTCAGTGTGGTGACCCCGGCCGCTAACTCCACTTTGATTGGTACGGCCTGCTCAAACTCGGTCTTGTTCTTTGCCGGCCTCAAGATGTGGGTTGCTCCTCCATCCAACAATGCCCGGGAGTGTCCCGATCCCTTGTTCACTGCACAAACCGTGATGACCTTCATGGTTGGCCTCAACGACTTCAAAAGCTGCACTGCTTCCTTGACCAACGCATCAGTCGGAGGTGGAGTAGCTTCTGTTGGCGGCAAGAACCCACTTGCACCCGACGTCGATGAGCCTCCAACTTCACTGGCCACAACCTCAATCTCTTTTCCTTTCTTGTCCTCTGAAGCCTCCTTTTTCACACGCGGCTTGTCCAGCACCGGACATTCAGACCGCATATGTTGTGCCGAGCCGCAGTTCCAACAGCGCCCCTGCTTGGACACACCCTTCCATTCATGAGGAAAGGAGCAACCTTGGCCCTTCTTGCGCCCTGATTCTGACAAAAAGTACCGGCAGATAGGTCTCTCACCACCAGTGCCCTTTCCGTCACCCTTCGCCCCCTTGCCATTGGACTTTCCACCTCTCAGGTCCTTGCCATCTTTGGTGTCCTTGCCATCTGGGGACTCTTTTGTCTTTTCCTTTCCATCCTTCTTCACGGCCTCCTCGTTCACGGCGACGTCACCATCCATGGCTTTCACCTTGACCGTCTCCTTGATCGGCAGCCACGAACCTCCGTGGAACACAGCCTCCCCTTCTGCCATCAACGACTCCGAAAACTGTTGAATGCTCTGTTCTGTAGGGGCAGTGTCAACGCGAAGAGCCGCGCGGGTGATTTGAAGCCGGAACGCCACCTGAGGAGAATGTTTGGCCAATGCCGCGGCAAACCTGTCCATTGTCGACAGCAGCAAAACTGGATCTGGCGGCTGGATGTGAAGCTCTTGCACCCGTGTCAACCACCGCCTCCAAGATCGTAGAGCCAGCAGCCATTCGCTGAGGGGAGCCGGCGCCTTCTGATCGACCAGCTGTCGGAGGAGTGTAGTCCTCTCACCCAACCCACCAGGTTGATACACCCTCAGCACTTTGAACATAATGCCCACAGAGCTAACTTCTCGCTGAGCCACCAACTCCGATCGAAGCGACTCCGGCAACGCCTTCAGCAAAGCCACTGACCCCCGTTGCTCGATCCTCAACCATGGCGGAGCTTGAAAGGCCGGCGGAGTGATGGGAACCAGTCTCAACCTCTCCATTGGCTCTGAACCCAACCACACACGATATAGGGTTCCCGCAATCCTCAGGACCTCCTCCCACCATAGCGAAGAGCTCGAACTCATGTCCTTCAGGAAAGGGCCGATTGTCGTGATCCAATCACCCGCTAGGAGAGGACCCACCTCGGACTCTGACAATTCCGGGAGGTTCGGCAATTCCACCGCCCTGATCGATTCTTGCTGAGCGATCAGCCCACCCAGCCACGCCGGTAGCTGCCCTCCATGGACACCACCTCCATTGCCACCTGGACCACCGCCTCCACCAGGAGGTCCGCCAGGTAAAAAATAGCAGGACCAGGGGGCCCACCACCTCCAGGTCCTCCAGGAAAACCTCCACGAAAGCCGCCAGGAAAACCCCCTCCAAATGGTTGTCCACCACCTGCTGGATCTCCACCATGTCCATACGACCCATTCCCATGCTCACGACGAGACGGATCACCACCTGGTACACTAGCACCTGCTTGACTGGCACCACTTCTACTCCCACCCCCAGCTTGTTGCCCTGCAGGACCTCCAGCAGGATCACCAGGAGGTTCCGTTCGGCCTCCTTGAACTTCATCTCGCACCGGTTCAGCAATGGTCCCTCGACGAGACTCTTCCTGCCCCGACTCCAAGTCACCAACGGGACCTGCTGCTCTGGTTGACGTGTCTGACGAACGGCCTTGATTGAAGTGCCCAGCCAACATCTTTCCCCATTCTGAACGACCTGAGGACGGCGTGGAGAACGCCTGCCCAAACCCCGCCACCATGTTGAACAGCTCCATGAGATTCCCCCTTGACGCTGAGGGGTGCCCACCATATGACCCTTGCTCATAGTAGGAAGGAGGACCAGGACCAAACCGATCATTGGGCAATCCCAACGCACCCAACAACCCTTTGCCTTTGTACGAGGAGGTAGAACTCATCGAAGACCTCAAAGCCTCCATCACCATCCCCATAGGACCTTTTCCATGACCTTGTCCCTCAACCATCATGCCCTGAGCCCATGGTGAAAGGCCACCAAACTGCGGCGGTGGACCCCACCCTGCAGGAAATGAAGTCATGGCCTCCCTCTCCGACCACAACCTCGCGTTTTCTTGCATCAAGCCCTGAACCATCGATTTCATTGCCTCCGGCATTTCACGAGGCGGGCTGACTGCTGGCTGCATCGGCTGAAAGGTCTCCGCAAGGTCTTGAGGCAGGTGACTTGGTCTACATGCTCTGAGGATTGCTTCATCTCTAGCAGCCCCAGACCAAAAAGGGTTCACCTGAGGTCCCAAACTCACAGGTTGGCCCTCTGGACGGACCAAGGCTCCGTGCTCCGCACGGATATCTTCAATCGCCTTTTGTCCTGAAGACTCCGGCGTCCTCTCAGACTGCCCATCCGACATAGCTAAGGCGCAAAGGCACGTGTGCTTGGGCTCATAACCCAGCTTCTCTCAAATGTGAACGCTTGTTTTCACGCTCGACATCAAAAGGGCTTCGCAAGTCGTGCATGCCCATCATCGATCAAACGAACTGCACATCATTCAACCAAACTGAACATCACTCACGAACACGAGGGGATTCGCTCTTACAATTCACACTCTAAAAGCAAGAACTATGGTTTTGCATGGGGGTTGCATGGAATTAGATTACTACATCCAAGAACTTTGTAGTAAATACCTAACCTTATGGATTTGGACATTTTTGTAGTACATAGTTGAATGAACATATGCTTACATCACAAGTTTCACAATCTTGGGTCGGTCCAAAACGGTGGGTCTTGGGGAGGGGAATAGCAATCATACTATATATATATATATTATATATATCCAAATGATTACTGTATTTACTGTAAAAGCTTCAACATCTATGCTCTTTCAATGTCTGCACTAGTTTCTCTTTGGGTGTCGGAGCTTACTTCTGCAGTATGCATTCCGAAGCGGCCGGGCTGAAAAATATGAATTCTATTCCTGGTCTTTCTTCGCATCTCTATCTACTGGAGTCAGGAGAAGAAGAACTCTGCAACACTTGGGTCTGCTGAGTCTGCTGCAACCGTATCAGTATGTCTGTGCGCACAAAATGTGATGAGTATTTGCACATACCACACGTGCTGCATACATACTTTCAAACGAAACAAAACTACAGCACAGCCCAGAAAGCGGCACTTGTTTGTTTCATGTGTACAGCTGCATCTGAAAAGACTTCTGAAATGTCGAGATGTCCCTGGGTTTCTCACATTGTCTTGAGAAATGCTTCCCTGGTGAAGCCATCGCCATTGTCCACCAGCTCATAGCTCAGTTGCTGAAAACTCAAAAATTGGGAGGTCCGTCTAACCTGGTACTGTCTGATTGACTAAAGGAGACATTACATTGTCTGGGCACACCTTGGCAAAAATGAAATATCCTTGGCAGACTGAAAAGCATCTTGCCATTCGGCTTCTAGTCACGCATCCAATAATCATTCCACAAAGGTAGTGTTGAGCTTGCATTAACACCCGCCACATCCGCCACATGCAAAGGATCTTTGTCCTGTGACTTATGATGTATCTTTGCTGCAGTTCAAGTTGCATTTGGCTGGAAAGGGTCAGAGGATGTCAAATGGACAGTAATGACTTAATCAAAGCAAAGGCGGAATGAGACCTTTTCAGAGGAAAAGAGAGAAAGAGAGAGATACAAACTCGAACTAATGGTTGCCACCAAGCTACACATTCTCAACCAATGCGGGACAAATGAGTCCTCAGTGTTGCAATTGGTTTACCCTTACGAAACCTCATTGAACATTCAGCTTGTCCCACCGAAAGTCTTTGAACATGTCACGTTCTAGGTGCATCTCGTAGACGCAGCACCAAACTAAAAACACTTATCCCCCAGTACTGCTTGTGTGCGGGATATACAAACACGCTGATTCAATGTACACAGTAGACAAATATATGATATATATTATATAATATATACTATGATATGTATATATAGATGTGTTATGTATAACAGTATTGAAGTTGGGCATCTCAGGACTGATGGCATGGGCATGCATGGGGGTCCCATTGGCGGAAAGATTGAACCGCCTGAACACACGCAGCTCACACCTTCCATGGGAGCTCAGTGCTCAGTTTTCTGACCAACCACCCATACTATGAAAACGATCTCTCACTGAATTCTTGCTTCGAATATATATAAATATATATATATATATATATCCGCCGGCCCTTGGGCGCGGCGTGTGTTAGGTGATTGGTTTGTATGCTATCCTAGTAGTAGTTTCGTTTTTAGTCTAATTGTACCCACGGCGCGGATTTTTGACAAGTGTGAGTCTAACTGTCTAACTTCCCCCCCCCCCCCCCCCCCCCCCCCCCCCCCCCCCCCCCCCCCCCC
>CAXAMN010013113.1:615840-631807 GCA_963970005.1 Durusdinium trenchii
CCAACTCCTGATTGTAATACATTTTTGCTAAAGCAAGGAGAACTCAGGTAGCTCAAGCTACCTTTCGTGAATTGCGATCGGATTGTGTTTGTTGCCTTGAGTGAAGGGCTTCATCTGACCTCCGTAGTCAGTGAATTGGGTCAAGAATTGCTTTGTTCTCCACTCTTCGCATTTGGCCCTTTAACATGGAGTAGTAAAAATGGCAACCTGAATCTGTTTTCAATATCGGCATGATATTGGGAGACCATTGTTTAATGTTCATAATCCGTGACAAGCAGGCCAGCTGTCCTAACGAGGTTCTTTGATGTTTTGAGTACCTACACCCAATGCCCCGGTGTTGGTAACCATGTCTTGACACTGAATGCGCTGACCGCAGAATTGAGATCCTGATTAGTTGATATGCACCGATCGAGGAAACGGAAGGCTGCCGCTGGACTCTGGAAACCAGCTAGAACGTCTGAACACTTCTATTGAGCCACACTAGCCCAAAAGGGGGCAAGCTCCGGTTGACTTAGCAACGTTGAACATAAGACCAACAGCCTTGTTGGCACATCAAAAGGGTGACGCACTTTCATGCTGGTGTTTCTCAAGGGCTCCACTTTGTCAATTTACTGTCTGATGGTCAGTTTTTTTTGACGGCAATCGTCGATCGCGTTCCAATTTACAAAGTGTGTTGTTGACGCAATTGTATGTTAACTTGTGTGTCAGCACGCTAACATTTAGCCTGCATCATTCAAGCGAGCCACCCTCACTCACAAGAGGAAAACAACATGTTGTGTGTAAAAGATACACAATCCACACTCAATACAGTAGGAACCTATAATGATACAGTAATGAGCATCTTCAAATTCTTCAATTGGATCTTCGGTTGCTACCTTAGTATCGTGCCTACACACTACAAATCAATATTGCTGGCAGGCAACACAACATGTTCAAGTGCTCAGAGTTTTGACTTCTATCGAATGTCGTGCGCTGCCATTGGTGCTGCACAGAGGCAAATTACATGTTACATGATGGAAGAACATCATGGTTAGTATAGTTGGCCGTACTAGGCTGCGCTTGGTATCGCCAGGTAAGATCGGTGTAATGACATAATTACTAGTTTTGCTTGGGCCTGTCAAAATTACCAAACCAAGGCACCGCACAACACTCACATGCTGCGATGCTGCCACAACGCATTGTCTTACTGAAATATCTCGTATGACTCAGCCAAGCGACAAACAGCTGCCCCCTTTGCTGAAGCGTTTCTCCCTGCCTCGCCACCTGCTCTGCAACATGACCGGAACAGAAGCGAAAGACTCTCCCTGACTCCCTGGCCTTGCCAGCGAGCATCTCCCGCAAAACTTGGTCCACCACAGGATGGCCAGCATGAGCCCGGAACCCTGCAGGACAAAATTTGGCCTCACAAAGATCTGGAAACGAGGTGACAAAGAATCCAAAGGACCAAAGTAAGAAACAAATAGAGTGCGACAGCTGGTCAACTCTTTGTGCATACCTTTGCAACGCTTTGTACAATCCTAATCACTGGCTACATCGACGGAAGAGGTGGCTAAACTAAGCTTAAGTTTCCCCCTTTAAACACAAATTCATCTTTAAAAGAAGATCTCAGCTTCTTGCGACATACTCCTCTTTTTCCAACTCCATCACTCCTTGAAAAACACTGAGTTGAGTTGAAATCCAGCAGCCAAACTGACAAAGGATGCGAAATGTGCTCGTCGAAGAAGATTCAGTTTGCAAAGGTCTTCCTATCAACATGGCTCAATCAGCAAACTTCTTGCCCAGTGGCCTTTTGAATCGGCCTTGGCTCCAGGGTTGAGAGCAATTCATCAACACTTGTTGGAGTTGCTTGGGTCTTGGTTCGTATAAATCTGAGTAAGTACAGTCTGGGTGTTTCCAGTTTGGTTCCCGACAAGGAATTGGTAATTTGTTACAATCATGTCTTCAAACATTTTCATCCCATCTTTGTGATGTTGCTTGGTGTAAAACAATGTCTCCAAGGGTTTCCTGATCAGAGTTTGGGAGGCTCCGAGGGCGTTACAGTGAGTGCGAAACAGCAATTCGTGCCCAAGTTTCACGTGTCCGTCCTTTCCTTGCCTTTTGCATTCTCATTATTCTAGATTTCATGAAGGCCACAAGTGAAGCCCTGCTTCAGCATCTCACAGCTAGATGGCTAGATGTGTTTTGTAGTGTGAGTGTCACATGCAGCAAGTCTGGTTGGAAGGTTCTATTGCTCTGCTCACTGCTCTGGAATCTGCCCCTTACAACAGCGCCTCCTTTGCACCATCATCTTCAACATCAGTCCTACGACAGGCGGAAGCAGTTGCAAGCAAGCCAGAGAAAAGTAAGGAAAACAAAACTGGATGTACCTAGTAGTAGACGCGTTTAACAAATAATCCGCTGAGCCTATGAGCATTGTTTGAGATCTCATACTGATCTCATGTGCAAAAACATAGTTAAGATCGAATCTATACATGGATCTAGGGACCTCATGGCACAACCGACGTGGAGTGGTTTCTGGGAACTTTGTTTTCAGAACTGAACTGCCCAGCTAAAATTACAAATAACTAGAAATATCGCACTGCTCCCACACATTTCACCGCAATTTTTATCATTTCATCACCCAACAAGTCATCAACATTCATCAACCGTGCTCATCACACACTCGGGAAATTGCGTACGGAACTGGTTGCAGTTTGCCATCGGCCAGCCTCAGTAAACAACCTAAGAACCCAGGCGGAAGTACATGTAAAACGGAGCATGGCCTGTGAGTCTCAAAGCCTCAAAAGATCCAGAGTTGCCACAAGCTTCCAAAGACTCCAAACTGCGACGAAGTCGACGACGAGTGCATTAGACTTTGACACCAGCACAACCTCTTATCCTGAAGCAGCCCCCAAGACTCTAGAAAGAAATCGTACACAACGCCTGGATCAACCCCCATCCGCTGTTACTGGGCATTCGAATAGACTTCGATCCGTACAAAAGTCCAACTCGCTTGGACATCTATAGCTCTGAGGTGTGCTTTTCATCCGGTTAACAGTTAACAGCTCTTTTCGCAAAAAAGGCACCCCCAAGCAACTCAGAGCCTCCTGCCTGCATTCTATTTCCCCTCCTGTCCTCTACCTGGACCCATAATCTGGTGAGCCCACCTCAATATGGGATGCCCTAGTTGTTGCAGTATTACCTTCTTCAGCAAAGAGGAGACCCCTTAGCAAGACGTAGCAGTAAAAATGAGACCCGCAAGTGTCTTCCCGACTTGTTCGAACACGATCTCTATCAGAAAAGGATCTTATGAATGTTTACTGTCCTCTACCCAAACTCCCTAAAACATACATGTTCATTACCTTTTGGACGCTCGTTTTTTTTGCTCTCCCCCACCAGGCTCTTGGTTCACACTTCGTTCGCACATCCGGGCCTATCGGCTGGCTTTCGTAACAATAATATATATATATATATATATTATTTTTTGGGGGGCTTGCCTTGCTGTGCCACTTGGGGCTTGCTAACGCTCTTGCCCTTAATTGGAGTTGAACTTTGTTGAAGTGCCTCGGCTTTAGTCTCCATAGACATAGTCATTTTATTTTTGATGTCTTTTGTCTTACTCCTGATCTACCAGAATCTACCTGCAAACCCAATCCCATACACTCTTGGCCCTTGGCAGTATGCCTCAGAGTGGAGGAAAGATGATCTTGCCAGCCTGCAGGGATGATAAGTTTCGACTGGTTCATTTCACAATGCCAAGAAACTGATAAGTAACCGTCTACGTAGCTCAGGTCACCAGGTCACGTTCTGAGACAATCTTTGGAGGCCACCGCTATTAGGTTGGAGGCCATCACTATTGGGCTGGAGGCACTCATAACTCAGTATGCTGTTTCAGCCTGCCACCAATTCTTGTCGAATTCGGCTTGGCAGTTTTGGCGCAGCGAGGTACTGGTCAAACTGTTTCAGCCGCTGCTGACTCCTGAGTTACATATTTGCCATCAACATGCCTTACAAGAAAGAACATCATCAATAAGAAAGCTGGTATTTAATTGCAAGTCTTTCACACAGGCGGCACTCTTCCATGACTGTAAATTCCATATCTGTCATCTGAACTGTTCACAAGTACACATTGTCCCTCTCATGTTTTCAGTGCACATTATGTTACGATCTGTCTATCTGACACTGAGGCTGGCCTGCCACCATCATGCAGCTTCTTTGCAACTCGTGAAACATCACGAAAAAGACATCACTTTGGGGCATGGCCTTTGAATTCCAACAGCCCATATGTGCTAAAGCACGCAAGGATTGATTGTTGCTGGCGCTGAAATCTGCATTCCCTTTGTGGTCAACCAAGCATTTCTTGCAGGAAATGCAGATTCTAGCAACATTGTTAATATTACATCATGCTACATCCTCACTTCTGAAACCTTGCACGGAAATTCTGCCAAAAAACTGCACATATGAGACCTTCAGCTCTTCAAGCTCTTCATTCTCCTGAAACAAAACGACTGAGGCAAATGAACGCAGTTAAACAAATGAACTCTGCTAGCCAACTCCGTTAAAACGTCTTCCACACCCTTCGACATCTTTCTTCAGTCCTTCAGCCAGTTGTGAAACATGCGCAAGTGTCGAGCTCCCGCTCTGGGGCACAACTTCTTGAAAAATGTGGTCAGGGTGAGCTTGACCTTAATTTGGCTGAGTCCGGTGTTATCATGCCGCAAATGAAGAACACGCAACCTGCCCATTCATGACTGGTTGATATGTCCTGTCCTTCTCTGAGTGCCGCACCCCATGACCACGAATCGTGTCCATCTCATGCAAGGCCGGGTGTAGCTTCTCGATCCAGAAGGCCCTTACATTGCAACGAGTTAAGGCTAAATCTGTAGCAACCTTCAGACCTGTCAGGCCCGTAAACCAACGACGTCTCAATGACATCTCAGAATCTCCAGCACAGGCAGGAGGCCACAGTTTCGATAAGGAGAGTAGAAAATGAATCAACAATTGAGATGTCGGGATGTCACAATTCAGGCTCTGATAGTTGTAATTGATAGAAATTGCAATTTCAGCTTATTGTAGTGGTATGTAACGGTGTGTAGCAGTCAACCCATGCAGTAGGGTGATTTCTGGCGAGCTGGATTCTTCGGTAATTCTGGTGATATGTCGTGAGATTGATCTGGTTGTGTTGTGCTGTGTCAACGGTTTTGTTACTCCGGCACGCAAAGGTTTGGTCAGATCCAGGATGGCGGGTGCCTTAGATACCTACCCACGTCGAGACCTTGCAGAATATTTTTTAAATATTCCTATATACTTCCAGTTATATATATCTAAAAAAAAATATTCTGTGAACTGACCAGTTACTGGAATACTGGAATACTTGTATGAATTTAATATTCCAGAAAAATTCTAGATTTTGTAAATAAATATTCTGGGTATAGTTCCACCCTCCTTCTCACAAACAGCCAAATGAGAAGCGCGCTCTGACAAATATGCGTTCTTTTTCTGCGACCCTCAAGTCAGTCAATGTTTGTCCTCTGAAATTTTTCCCTTTCGAAATCCTTCTACTTCTGTGTGAGTGGAACCATGTTGAACATAGCTGAACATATCAAAACAAACCTGATTGATAACACTTGAGTAGTTCTTTCTCACACTTTCTATTTTATTCGAGGGGTATGTGACCCCAAGGATACTGATAGAATAATTGAACTATTTTGAACTACACTCCAACAATCATCGGATATGTTGAAATGAGCCAATGAGCCTGTGGTCTCCTTTAGTAATCTTTGATACCAACCAAAAATATCACAATTATCGTACGTTTACCAAACTATCCCTGTGAAATGTGTCAACCTGTTAATCCGCACGATCGATCTCGAGAGAACGACGACAGAAATCACAGAATACGAAAAGCATTCAGTGTTCCGAGCGAAACCGCACCAGATCTGATTAAATATTCCAGGGTATAGTTTTAGTTTTTTTTTTAATAACTATTCTGGGTATAGTTCCACCCTTCTTCTCAGGATTGCCCATTGTTCATCGCTCCTCCAACATGTTCTTCATAAAAAAATATTCTGGGGTTTGTCTCCACTATCAGTATCACATACCTCCAGCCATAAATATTCCTGTAAAAATATTCCACAAAAAATATTCTGTGAACTCACGGTATAACCTGGAATATTTAACCAAGGTACCCCCCATGATCCAGGTAATCGGTGATGCGTTTTGGTGATGTGTGGCATGTTTGGTCATTGATGGTTCCAGCTCGCATTCTGGCAAAAATTTCTGCTGCTGGGGCATTCTAGTACCACTATCTTGCCACTGGCCTTCTCACTCTAGACTCTAGAAACCCGTGCTGGAATGGAAGGCCTACAAACATGTGCAGCATCTCGTCCGCTATTAGGTTGGAGGCCATCGCTATTAGGTTGGAGGCATTCTTAACTCTTAACATTGCCATTGTAGGCAGCAAAGGCTCGGCTCAATCTCTCGGTTGATAGCCATCTCCGCTTCTTTATGTGGCATCTCAAAGCATGAGTTGTACAAGCCTCAGTAAAGAAATAGTACAGTACGTTGTATTACGTTGTAGGTACTTGACTTTGTGACAAGACATCTGGTGAGGAAACTCCTGTTTTGGACATTTGTGAACTCCAAATGTCGCGAGAACTGAGCCTAAGAGTTTGAGTTGTGAGATGCTTTTCCAGCCCGGAGGCATCGATTATAGATGGCCTCTGCAAGGACCACTTCATATCGATTGAGAAAGCTTGCATCCAGTGCGGCCGCAGTTTCAAGCGGTGGATCCACTGGCGAAGTGTGAGAAAGCCGGAATTTCCTGACAAAAGGAACCACGATCTTGAGCAGGATCAATAACCACCCCTTAGTAAACAACCTTTTTCTGATTGTTATCTTTTGTTTGGGGATGCGAGATGTCATGTCTTTTTCCGCTCTTGGCAATCGGAATTCCGTCTAACTTTCAAGCAAGATTCCGGGGTTCGGGAGTGATGGATGGATTCCTTATTGATTGTATATAGTTTCTTTAAGGAGAACATCATTCGACAAGCTCACAAGGGTACCCCCCACACCGGACGAAGCACGACCCGCCTTTACTGTATTCATCTACAGTAGTCATATTTATTATTATTTATTTAGTCCAAAATAGCTCTCCAATCTCATGAAAATGAATGGGTTTTAATGGTAAACATGAAAGAAAAGGCAATCAATTAGGATTTACCCGAAAATGCTGCCTCTGGCCTTGAGGACCTTGTCGCCCTACCACGTGGGGGAGCCCCACTTTATTATCTTTATTGATCCGGAGTTGTCATTACTACTCGCGATGTTTACGGTCTGGCCAAATCCAGCTTGGTTTTGGCTTGTAACGTTCAAGCAAACTCCATTCCTGTTCCTACCTTCCCCTTTATATTCCAGTCGGCTCTGGCAAAGCTAACAAGCAACATATCGTCGCACATTCATTGCTTCAGTTGCCACTGTCCTGTCTTCATCCTCAAATTGCTCTGGGTCATCTTCCATCCCCGCAGGTGCGAAGCGCTGGAGGAGAAGTGCAAAGGTGGTGGCAAGCGGATCGTCCAAGTCGCCATGGAGCCATTCCTAGTGATCACAGATCACATGTCGAGAGTGTGTGTGCCTCCGACACATCAAGCACTGAAAAGGAGTCGGTCCTCAACCAATGAAAATGGCAATGAAGTGGAATTCTCAGCAGTGTGATCGCTCATCCTGCTGGCTGACACAAACTGTCTCGGCTTCTCTTCAGAGAAACAGCTGCTTTTTGACCTACCATGTCCATCACCAAAAAAAGCTGCTGGAATCTCATTGTAGCAAGGACGCTCCTTAAAGGGGTGTTGTGGCAAGAATTGGACTTTTTTGACCCTTGCTTATTTGATTCAAGCTTCTGTGACATTCACATCTCTTCACTCTTGGGTTTCCTTTGACTCACGGGAAGGTCCATACCATCTTGCCTTGCAAGATAGATCTGGAACAAAGATCTAAACGAAGAACAATTACTGTCATGAGTCATGAGCCGCAGCGCTTCTGTTCCAAGGAAAGGAACCTGTTGGCTCAGACTCAATGATACTTGCAAAGCAAATGATCAAACCAACTGGGGGACTGGGGATCAAGGAGCTGCAATCTATAGGCTGTTGTGCTTCAGAAGGTCAATGGTCATCAGCCCCACCTTGAAAACATTTGCTTGGCCAGCGGCTCAATTCCTGAAGCCAAAACATTCACTGCTTTGCAGCTGGCATAAGCCAATTAGCCGTCCAACAAAACACATATTAATGGCGCAGCGCTCTGTGAACAAAAGGCGTTTGTCCATCTCGGGCTAGCCAGGCTACTTGCACGTGGACGAGCCCCCTTTATGCAAAAGATCGCAGACAGGCCAGCAAAGAGCGCCTGGCGGGAACATGAAGTCGCCACATCACATTCGGCAGTTGTGCGCAAATGCCAAATGTAGCGTGCATGAAGTGTCTGTGGCTTCAGTCGGCCTAGCTCAATGGTGTTGAAAGTTAATCAGCAACATGTTTCTGTCTCGTGGAGCCGCAGTCATGAAAGAGGGCTAGCATGAAGAAGAGTTATATAAGTGCCTTCATAATATTGAGAAGAGAAGCTTGTCAGTGTGCCTGTAAATGGGCGGAAAACTCTTCCTCTTCGATTGTGAGACTGTCGTCCTCGTCAAAAACACCTGACGAAATAGGATGCAAAAGCGGATGGAGAGAGGGCAGCAAGGAACAGAAAACGGTGGTGGATCGGCAAACATCAGAGTGTCCATGTTTTGACTGGAGCATTAGAAGCAATAACACTTCTAAGATCTTTTGTATGGGAGTGTACAATGACTCGTTACAATGACAATGACCGATATCTGGTGTTTTGCGTCTACCCTGCATCTCAAAAGGAACATGTTGAGCAATTGTGACATATTTTGGCTCAACTTCTTCAGACCACTGTAACTCACCAGAACTGCTTTGCGAATTCCTCCGGTGAAGGCCTAGAAGGAAGCGAATCTTCTGCTTCTTGGAGATTGTTTGGGACAAAATGATGCAGGCGGTCAGAAAGGCATGCATCGGCATCTTTACCTGTCCGACAACACAACTCCTGGCACTGTATTGGATGGATACTCGATGATACTCGGATACAAAATACTTGTATATTTATTATTTCAAAGATACACTTCTGAAACTATCATCTCCGGAATCACACATAAAAACTAGCAGCGTAATGAGAGCGCACTTTCGGAGGTCTTAGGACCGACCGAACAAGGACTTTAACCAACTTCACGCCTTGGCATATTCTGCCGGCGATCGGGCCAGCGACACCCGTTCATACCCGGGTGGATCAAAGAGCTTCACAAACTCCAGGACCTGTTAGCTTTTGAAAGTTCCAACTCAAGAAACTGGAAACTGAATACAGCTTCTTTTCCTGCTGGATACACCTGTATACCCTGTATAGCGGAAGCATTTAAATTCAAACTAAACACACGGGATGCTCTTTCGCATCCAAACGACCTGTGCTTTAAAATCCTCAAGCGAAGGGCGAACACAGCAGCTACCAGGAAGGTGGTGCAATGCACTCGTTCGTTTAGTTTCCTGCAAAGGAACCAACATCTTCTTTACAATTCCAGCGCAATCTGCTGCTGCGGTGATATGACTACTAAGTTACTAACACCGTCTGGACTTTTCCATGACACGTGATATTCGCCATTCGAAACCACACGAGACCACAAAAAGATCCAGCAAAGCAAATCAGGAACACATCTTGCATGCAACACCAGGAATGGCACCACATAGAATTTCATGTGTGACGCGTCTGTTGCTCCTCGTCAAGCTTTGATTGTCATGCCCAAAATGCAGATTGACTTTCGTCGTCAGTGGTTGATACTTCTCTTCGGCACGTGTGTTCAGACATGTTTGATTTAGACATCAGTTCAAGCTTGTATGTTGCGAAGGGCGTGGACCATGGAGCTTTCATTGCTTCTATAAATATGTACCGTATACAACTAAGTCTGTATACACACTACGCATAGAGTCCAAGAAACGGAATTTATAGGCCAACAAAGAAAGTCATATCCAGCACCAACAACATCAAAAGCCACCAAGGTTTGAATATTGAGTTCATCCTTGAGGTTGGAAGCACTTGGATGCATTATCTGTGAAAGGAGTCTTAAGAAAGCTGCATTGTGTCATGTTGTGTCATATCTTTTGTCTGTACTCTGAATGTCAAACGCTTCATGAGGTCTGGACCCGAGGCATCGGAATCTGCATCAGCTCCTAGAACAAATTCTTACTAGTAACAAGGGCATCGCTACTAGTAACAAGGGCATTACTACTAGGAGCAAGAAGCAAGAAGCTACTAGTAGCTCCTGGCCTTACTTCTAGAACGCTACTAGTAACAAGGGCATGGCTCCAAGTGAGAAATAGTGAGAAGATGTGAGAAGTAAGATTTCCCCGCAAGGTGGCAGCCTGATGGGATTAGCGACAGATGTCTGTCGAGCATGCAAAAACTGACTGACTAGCTTACTGTTGCTTAGATATGGCCCTGATGGCAAAGGACAGTGGCCACGTGGAGTAGCCGAGAACAGTGTCCGTTTCAAAAGTACTTTCTGATACTTTCTGTACTCTCGTCGAATGCATCATTGCGTTCACCGCTCACCGTTCGTAAACGGCAACTGGATCGAAGTGATACTGTCATTAATTACTGACGGAAGCGATCAGTCCTGCATCTCCATCGCGTTGACAAAACTCCTATTCCACTGCCAATGCAATGCAAACATGTTCTTCAAACATGCTGTGGGTCAATGGCGTTGCTGGTGGCTGGGGACAAAGGTTACAGGATATGTGTTGTAAGAGGGTGGTTTAATGTTGTCTGATACTCGTTGACAAAATCCTGAACGGTCAAGTATCATGCAGTGACGTGCATGCAAACAAAGCCACCTTAGGTCTTATAAATGCACCTACAAACAAAAAGGCGTTCGTTAGGTGCTCTTTACCACAGTTTAGTTTAGATTCTTTAAATTCCTATCACTCTCTTCAGCTTCATAGTCAAGCTTGGCACATGATAGCAAAGTCAAGTTTCGGAGCTTGCCCGGGCTTCCATCCGCCCATCGCTTGCCACCGATTGAAGACGCCAACCCAATTGGCCAAGGTCCTGCAGGGTCAGACTGAACTGAACAATGACAAACACAGCAAGCACCAACACCTTTCACTCGTGTAACTGCAAATGTTCCCGCAGCGCCTGAAGCCCAATGTTCTACTAGCTGGAGGAGCTGTGAGGGCACGGTTCCAGAACTTCTCCATCCAGTCTAGACCTGGCATTTCCTGAACACAAAAGGTTTTCCGAAAGTATACGGATTGAATTACAAAAAAAGGAGTTCCTGAAACCCCAAGACTAAGCTTGCATCCTCCTCCATAAGTTGCTTCAAATCATCAATGGTCACCTAGGTCTGTGCTTACAAACCCAGATTGGGCCTGGCCAGCGGCGAATAGAAACCTCTGGAAGATCGCAAGACTAAAGTGAAGGTGTGACATACTCTCGAGAGTAATTATTACAACTATGTTACATTATAAATATAATATATATATATTACATATTACCAAGTCATAATGACGTGGCAATGTACTGCAGTTCAAGTTGCATCCACAAATGATAGCTGTCTCTTCATCCCTCCTGTGTTGGGACGAGCTAGAAAAGTATTCTTCAGGTGATGCGGTGATGTGTGAGCGCAAGGTCCTTGAGCAGCACCCTCTCCAATCACTTCCTGCTGATTCACGTTGTTTGCGGTCACTGACCTCCAGGCTCTAGGCAAAGAAAGTGCTGCGTGGCAATGTGTGACGACGGAAACAACGCTTGGGCCGCAAAAAGAGATAGTCAACGTAGTACTCCACTGCAAGTCGCCAAGTCGCTTGGGCTAAACCCTTACGGCCCTTACGACTTGCAAAGTCGCTACAGAGTTTCCAAATGAACTCTGACTTCCCAGTGGACAGACTAGAATGTGCCTCTTCTTTGGTGTAGATTGATTGGTCTCAGGTGCCTCAGCGAAGGAATCTATTTGCCTCCCACGGATCTCACTGGGAAGATTGACCCAGAACAGCCAACAAGTCAGAGGTGGTCTTAAAGAGACTGGGAACAAAAACATTTGACGTTTACCGTTTACCTTCGATATCCTTTTCGAGGCTTCGCATATTCAGAAAATAAGGCTGGCTGGTTCTCGAACCCAAAGCAAAGACTGCGCCGCAAGGATGTTTCGCATGCCTATTGCTACACCGAGTTGCAGCGGACCTGGTGGAATTCCTGAGCACGTCTTGAATCGGACCCCAACCATCCTCTACAAGACCTTCAGAAACAGCAAGGTCTGTCTTTGGTATCTGAATAGAACTTAATAGAATATAATAGAACTGTAGATTTGGCATGTGTAGCATCCTTGCTACTAGTAGCGATGCCTTGTTATTACCGGAACGCGAAGGTGGATGTCTCCCGGCAACCATCTGAGAAAAAGTTGCTCAGTTGCCGGTTGCCCGCCTCTTGGTCATCGCAGAGCTGCCCGGGCGCTGGTCCCTGAAAGAAAGTATGACCACGATATAACAATTGGGGCGGCTAGCGGCTAACTGATGCAGAATTGCATTCAATCCAGTAGCCAAACACTCTTGTAACTATGCCTGGTATCTGTGGATGTACTCAGATCATAATTGACATGCTCGTTTTCACAGAGTTGCCAGGTTGAATAAGAGATGATGAAAACGTTGGAAAACCGCAGCGCAGGCATAGCATCGCCGAACAACACTAGCCAAAAATTCGTTGCTGAAAATGGTTGCATACATTGTGTGTGTACGTGTCAATAAATTTCAATAAATGTGTGTATACAATATGTAAGACCTCCTCCCGGTGCAAGATTTGTCCAACACTATGCACTGCAAACAAATCCTGTTCATGTGGGGAAGAGGTCTCCTTTTTGGAGGCAGAAAGAGGCCGGCTTGAGCAGCTAACAAGCTTGCAAAACTGCTTAACTTAACGCTACTGGTGTGTGTGTGTGTTCACACCTGTGCCTAAGGTTTTGAGTCACAAAGAACGCTACTAGGGCCCCTGGGTTTGCTACTAAGGGCTCCTGGTATCGCTACTAGCATATAGTTTCTCAGCGCGGAAAAAGGCAGGGGGACACAGCATTTCACTGGGACTGTGTCCAACGAAACTACCAGTGAAATGGGATATCCAGCTTGGCCAGCTGGACGTACCTGCTCAATTTTTAAGGTTTGATCGACGCCAGCGTTGAGCAGTAGGTGATTCAAAAAATTGTTAAACATCTTCAACTGGGCGGACCTCTTCACCTTTTCGTTCTGCATTTTGCTGTTACATCAAGTCAAGGTCTAATGCGTGCAAAGGGGGACTTCGTACTGATCCTAGCTCTTGCGAGCAACAATCTAAGTGTGCTCTCGCCACAGGGTCCCACTGAGGGCTGTGGTGTGATCCCCGTCCAGGGGCGCCGCATGCGCATAGACCCAGATCCTGGGGGATACCATGCCGCAGGGCTCACTGAGATTCACACTCCAGTCCGGAATTACATTTTTGGATTGACTGTCTTTGCATGATACCACTGGTACGATGCCGCAGGGCTTACTGAAATTGCGCCGCAGGGCTTACTGAGATTTGAACCGATTCGGATTTGCACGTTCATGTCAGTCTAAGTAACCACAGGCGGGGCTTAGGACGCGGGCATGTCAAACTACCGACTGCTTTTGTTGCATGTGCTTTTCATGCTCTTCGGTTCTTTCTCTTTTTGTTGCTTTTCGTTCTTTAGGTTCCAGGTGTCTTTCAGACAATGGGTTGCGCCGGCCCAAATCGGATTTACCTGAATGCCAATGATGGCAATGCCTCCGGGGCACCCTAACCCACCCTCCCCCTACCTCCCTGCCCCTGGGCCTTCGTTGCTATCCCACCCGCTATTCGGGCAACAGAAGGAAATCGCACTCAACACACTTGTGTGTTGGTGCCTTTCCTTCTGTTTCTCCTGTCCTATTGCTAGCTACCCGGGCGGTTTAAGACAAATTGTCCCGCTCGCGTTCTACTTTCATTTAACTAAGTGGGCCTTGCAACTACACCTATCTTTCTTTCTTGCCCTCTTAGTCTGCTTTTGTTTTGTTTGCTTTTTCTGTCTTTCTAAGGCTTTTAGGTGGCTAGTATTTTTCAAAAGCGCCAATATTGGCGCTATGTGTACAAAGCTTTGCGACACAAACGACGCTACTACTAGGGGCTTCTGGCCTCGCTACCAGGAGCCAGGACGGTACTACCAGGGGCCTCTGACCTTTCTACGGGGTGTCAGGGGACACTGCGCCGAGTACGGCTTCGCGTGTGTGTTCACACCTGCGCCTAAGGTTTTGAGTCACAAAGAACGCTACTAGGGCCCCTGGGTTTGCTACTAAGGGCTCCTGGTATCGCTACTAGCATATAGTTTCTCAGCGCGGAAAAAAGCAGGGGGACACAGCATTTCACTGGGACTGTGTCCAACGAAGCTACCAGTGAAATGGGATATCCAGCTTGGCCAGCTGGACGTACCTGCTCAATTTTTAAGGTTTGATCGACGCCAGCGTTGAGCAGTACGAGGAGGATCGCTAAGTTATAACTATAGTTATAAGTTCTATAACATATGTTATAACTTCGTAACTTAGGGTTGTAACTTCACTAACTTGTAGAAAACTTATGGAACTTACAACCGGACTTAGGGAAGTTAACTGATTGTCGAGTTGAAGATACTAACTTATGTTTTAACTTCTACGAAAACGAACGGTAGAAGATAGGGAAGTTAGGGAAGTTAGCGCGGCTTGCTTTTTCATACGTTTTTTCAGCTTTTTTCATATATTTTCTATCATTTGTGAGTTCTCACATTTCTGAGCTTTTCTGGCTCGAATTTGGGTGGGGCGCCATGAGCCGACGGAGCATGCAGGACTACACCCGCATATACGAATACATGAGCGAGGAAGATTGGAGCAAAGTGCTGGATCGAAGTCTGCCTTAGCGCCTGGGCATGATTACTCCGACGGAGCGCACCATGGCCGTGATGACGATCCTTGCCAGACACGCAGAGGACGGAGCGCAGGATGTGGTGGGATACCACCGCCATCAGCACTACCTAGCCGTGCAGTCGCGTTGGAAGAGCTTTTACCGCGCGCACTCGCGCGACGCATGGGGGCAGCACTACGAGACTGTGGCGGAGGCAGCAGCAGCGGACTGCGCGCAGAGTGTCCTCTCCGCGCATCCGACGGTGGCATGCAAGGTGGACGTCGGTCTGGTGATACGACTGGCCGCGCAGGTCCCATGCCGCGGGACGCACTCCGGCGTATATGCCCGGCGGGATTCCTCTAGCAACGTGGACGTGGCGCAGACCCTTGCAGATGGCCCTGCAAGCCGCCATGACCATGACTGGCAGAGAGCCCCATATGGGGCGCTGCCCAGGGGACATTGACATCGAGATACTTCCGCGCGCAGAGAGCCAAGGGAGACGCGGCAGCTCTGGAGCTTTGGCGCTGGAGGACGCAGGAGCTGCGTCGTCTTCGGGACGGCCAGCGTTGCAGGCCCCTGCAGAGGAAAGCCAAGAAAACAGTCAAGAGCAAGCCTTGCAGGTGGCCTTGCCTGCCATCCAGGAATTTTAAGCCAGCATGCGCGCACGCCAGGCAGCCACCGACCGCGGAGGAGGTCCGCGCGCAGCTAGAGCAGAGCTTGGGCGCGCGGGGGAAGGAAGCCGGCGCTGCAGGCGTAAGGCGACGACCGGCGTCCGCGAGCAAGGCCACGAAGGAACCCCGCGCCGTAGGCGTCAAGCGACGACCGGCCTCTGCCAGCAAGACCGGCAGCGTGCAACGCCCAGCGGCACGCGCAGGAGCCACATCTGCGACCGACCCGCGCGCCACCGGCGCAGGCGGTGCGCGCAAACGACCGGCCGGGCAGGAGCGTTATGCGTTCATGTGGTATGGCGCCACGCACAAGGGGGCGATTCGACAGAAAC
>CAXAMN010013113.1:631817-658413 GCA_963970005.1 Durusdinium trenchii
GATGAGATTTGCCAAACATGAATTGCCAGGCAATTGCTGCTGGACAGCTGGAAATTGAAGGAGACATCTCCACAAGATGAGAATGTCAGAGTTGCAGTGTTTGGAAGGCTTTGTGTGCGATGCATTTTGCATTTATTGGGCAAAGAGAAATTGGGAAGGGAGCCTGATGGCTTCAAAGGTGGGTTGGAAGAAATTGGCAATAAGTTTGCTCAAGAATTGACCAACCCAAGAAAGAAGCTTGATGGTGTGAAGGGTTCAAAGAATGATGAGCTCAAAATCGAGAACTTGGTCGATGCAAAGCCTGCAGATGTGGCCTTGGTCCAGAATGACCACTTGAAGATTGGTATGATGCACTTTGGCCTTGCCAAGTATTGTTGAAATGTTGATAGTTGTTAAAATGTTGATAGAGGTGTTGGGTTTTTGTGTTTGCTAAAGAGCTGTTCCAGTTCTCATTTCAGGTACATTCATCAGAAGGAGCATGGCCAGAAACAGTTCCAATTGGTGAAAACAGAAGATGATGGCTTCACCTTTGAGCACAAGCCATTTTTGGGGAAACAGAATCAGTCAAGGTTTCTCTGGAGAAATTGAAAGCATGGAAATTGCACAAAGGGCAAGAGGCTGAGAAGTGTGAAGGAAATGAAATGGAAGAGTTGATGGTACACAACTCTGCAATGTTGAAAGATGAAATTGCCAAGGCCAAGGTGCAAACTGTTTTGCTGGAAGCCTGCCAGGCACATGCTCCTGCCAAAGGCTCATTGATGTTCACTCATGGTCCCACTGCAGTGTGGGCTTGCAAAGCCATAAAGAAAGGTGAATTGAAATTGTTTCCCAGTGGCACTGTCAGCAAGATCAAAGATGGAAAGACAAAAGGGAAGTTGATTGCAACCTATGCTGGCCAGCCATATTCCATTAGCAGCTTCAAGGCTGTTTCCAGTTTTGATGAAAAGAAAGGTGTACTGGATGCTTACCATTGGGTGAAAAGCACTGCAGAAGGCGATGAAGCCACAATGGTTGCTGGCTTGCAAACAATTGAAAAAGTACAGTTGCCTTATTTCACAACCCCCAAGGCATTGAAAGCTGGTGACCAATTGCTTGTGGAAAAGCCTACTGATGACATTCCTGCAAAGCCAACAAAAAGACCCAAGATCACTAAATGAAGTGCTGGTCTTGCCTTCCTGCTTGCGATGGAAACTGTGGTGGAAAATGTTGTCAAAAAATGTGCTTGGTTGTGTGAATGGAATGCATATGCTTTTAAAGCCTTTATGCCTTTTGCTTTGCAAGCCTCTGTGGCTATAGCCCTGCTACATTTGTATTGCAAGCAATTCTATAATATATAGCTTTTGTTTGCCAAGCCTTTGTGGCTCTGGATTTGGAGGTTTGGGTTACTTTTGTCTTACAAGCCTTGTGGCTCTGAGTTGCAAGCCTTGTGGCTCTATAGTGTTGGAAGCCTTTTGTATCTCTTGTGTTGCAAGCCTTGGTGGCTCTTTACTGTTGCAAGCCTTGGTTGCTCTATGCTGTTGCAAGCCTTGGTGGCTCTATACAAGTTGCAAGCCTTGGTGGCTCTATACTGTTGCAAGCCTTGGTGGCTCACTTTTGTATCTCTTGTGTTGGGGTGAGAAGGGCACTCCCTAGAAATGTAAAAGGCTAAAAACACAACTTCAGAACTACTTTCAACATTGTGCCTTGCCGACACATAAAGCTAAAGCTTTGGGGCACTGCCATGTTGTTCTGTTCGTCAGTTGGTCTACTTTTGTAAGCATTCTTCATGGTCGCTGTCGTGGGCATCATGTGACACCAGTTGCGGACCTCGTGTTGTGCCAAGAAAGCGACAAGCTGAGTCCTGACTGAGGTTGGCTACACTTTTTGGTACCAAGCAGCGGTATCAATGTGCTCGATCTTGAACTCAAGGCCGGATTTTGCCAGCAGCGGTTCCAGCTTCTGTGTCAGGCACCTGAGAGCTTTATTTGTTGGTTCTAGATCGCCCCAAACCCAAAAATCACTAAATGTAAAGGAAGGCACCTTCGTATGTCTTCAGGGGTTTGCAAATTTGGATAAGATCGGAGCGCAGCAGTACAGATAGAGAAGATGCCATCTAGACAGGGTGCTAAAGGCAGAGAACAACTGAATCCATATCATCAGCACACCAAGAAAAAATGTTTTTGAGCAAAGTCCCACCTATGTCCTCATGAGTGTGTCCCACCACCAAGTGGTGGTGGGACACTCCGCGGAAGTATCCTGCCTGTGATAGAAGACAGGCCCATTTGCCAATCCAAGAGTTTCTCAATTCCTTGGGAGTGTTGTCTCCCTGGACCCAAAGCCTGAGTGAACAATAGTGAACAAAGGTGATACCACAGTGTCCTGAGTAATATCTCAAAAGAGTTCAAAATAAGAGCAAAGCTCTTGTGGAAAACTCTCGTTGCAGGAGCGGGCTTTTGTCCATGCATACTCAAC
Source organism: Durusdinium trenchii (assembly GCA_963970005.1). Taxonomy (NCBI): domain Eukaryota; class Dinophyceae; order Suessiales; family Symbiodiniaceae; genus Durusdinium; species Durusdinium trenchii. The sequence goes on from CAXAMN010013113.1 coordinate 634,269, forward strand.
GCTTCTCATGGCCTTGGAGTAGGCTGGATGGACGGGAAGGGGTCATGGAACACCATATAGCACCCTGTTAGGCTTTAGTCTAAGTGGCACATTCAATGCTCCAGTTTGAGCCGCCTGCCATGCCTTCGTCGCTCATGAACATGTAGACACCACGGCCATGCACAATGACGCCGGTCAGCGTCAAGTGGAGTCCTGGGATTTGCTTTTGATGCGCGACGAACTGTTCAATTTTAAACTCAAACCTGTTACTGAGGGAAGCGCGCCGGGTGTTTTCAAATAGAGCCCTTTTAGGACATCTTCGCAATGGCCAAGCTGGTAGGGACAGTTTTGCATGGTCGTAGGAGTCCAGGATGAGCACTAATATGTCACGTTGGCACTTGGCCCGTTCCCTCGCAACCCAATAAACTTCACGATCTTTCCAGGTTTGTGAGTAATGGGCAAGAAGGCGGTCACTTATTTTGGCTGATACTTCAAAGTCCTGGGATGGTTTTTGGAGAATACAACAAGAAGACACCCGGACAAGGAAAAGAGTGCAATTAAGAATCGTCAGTGGCATGGAGCGCTGCTCGATAGCGTGAACATACAAGGCATTGCGCGTGATGCGACCGTTGATGGAATTTCAAGCATGACTTCCACTTGGCGACATTTTTGAAGAACGTTGATCGGGATGCTATGGGCTCTCGGGTAGTCTTTGCGTAGGATTGGTAGAGCAAGAACATGTCACTCCAAGATCCGTGCGGAAGCTCCCGCATGGGAAGCCGCCGCGGGTCACTGTTGAAACCCAACTGAACATATGGAGACATCAAACGTGAGTCGATCAATCTCTCCAGGAGTTCCTCACGAAGGCTCTCGTCAGCTTGTTTCAAAGATGCTTTTGAAGCGATCCTCAGGTTGTGATTTGCTCAGTCCTTTACCTGGTGTTCTTTCCCAAGTAAACCCTATATGAAATGCCAAGCCACTCCTTTGACATAGGCTCACCTGCACTCCAATACATATGCACAAAGAAAGCCTGGCAGGAGGATGACTTTGCAGACCGGTTTCCTTGAGGACCTGAGGGCAGCGACGCAGCGTGCTGGACTCCCAGGACACTGTAGTCAGTGAATGTAAGTTCAACTAAATGCAGGGAAGTCTCGGTTCAAGGATCTCATATCTTTTCCATGCACGATGTTGCTGGTCCTTGCCAATCGCTTCCGACCAATACCCATCACATACATCCAGCTCATTTTGCATACATGGTGTCCTGGGAGGATGCAACAATCATGTGGAACCATCAGGGGTATCATTTCTTGCACAAACATTTTGTAGGGAACCGTCCTTCAAGATACCAATCCCGTTTCCCTCCACCTGGATGTTCTCGTTGAATTTCCCACAAGACTGTATCTTGAGCCCTTTTGGAAAGAAGCCAAAAAGCCATGCGCAAGCGTAGCAAAGTACCAAATGGCAATCGGCAAGCGCATTCACAGATTGGCCGACGAAGTACCCGTTCGATTCGAGCCCTACTTTTTCCGTGGGAAGAGATTTTGTTTGCTGTAGTGTCAACTTCTGAGGCCACTGCGCGCATGGTTTGTAGCCTTTGCAAAGTAAGATCCACATAGCCTCTTTCAGCTCCCTCAGACGAAGTGGACTCACCATCAGAGTCATCTGAAGAACTTGCATCATGTTCATACCTTAGGGCTTGCTGGAGAAGAGTTGTAGAAGTGTGGAAGGAATCAAACAAGAATGCCAGAAAGCTGCTCAGATTCACTTTCACTTGATGAACTCGTAGCATCATATCTTCCCAAGCTAGCATTAGGGACCAACGAATTGGTTTCAGCATCGTAGCGCTGCAGGACCGGCATTGCACGCTACCCAAGCCAACAAAGAAACAAGTCCTTGACCCCATGACCCTTTTTCAACAATTCCATGCACACTTCCTATGAGGTCTCACTGTAGGTGCTGGCTGACTGTTTCACTAGAGATTCGGAACGCAGCGGACTCAGTGAAAAAAAGCAACAGTGTTCCAGTGGCGCTCACGTGCAGTGCTGAAAGACACAGTTTTTTTCTTCAGATGTGTCCCATAAGCTCTGGGCGAGTGCTGGAGATCGCAGCACATAGAATTGCTAAAATGCATCTCACATGAATTGCATTCCCCGCCAACGAGGCATTCACCTTACTACCGCATTGAACCGACAACCCTTTATTGAAGTACTCTAGAATTGGGTCCAAGTAACGCTCTCTGACGCAGCGCAAGACATACGATGAAGTGGCATTCCCATCAATATGCAGCACTCACGACCCAAGAAGAATCTTGGTTTATCAATGCTGAAGGCCAAGAACTTTCCATTTGGCCTGACCATGAGGCATGAGGTCCAAGTCATGGGTTCCAAGTTTGCACAACGGTCAAGCTTACACTGAGTGCCACACGTCAAGCATGGTAGATAGTCATCATCATTTCGAGTCAGGTGGGGCATGCAATGCAAGCTCTGGCTGGTATTGCAGAATGACAAGTTCTTCAATCCCGCAAGCAGGGCGGTTGCCTGCCGGCCACGGTTGAGAAATCAACAGTGAGAAAAATCGAGCATCGCCTCCATCTCACGTCGGGTGGTAATGAACTTAGCTCCTGGGAACTGCTTGAACCTCGCGACGGCCTCGTGTATAGCCACCTGGTCAAGATGTGGCTGATAGAACAGTTCATTCCAGCACAAAATTTCTTCAACTCCAACATGATAACGACAAGCCTTGTTGTCTCTGGCCCATTGTCTGTGGTGCTTGATCCATTTGCCATACTGAAGTGGCCTAGGACTTAGCACTGTAGCCACTAACGGCTCACACAAACACAGATATGCATCCAAGCCAAGTCTCTTCTTGGCATTGGCTTTCCGCATCTTGCTTCTCCTGCGGCAATCCTTCAGGACGTCTTTGTGATGGTCAGGGAGTAGCAAATCTTGCCTTGGAACCATGAACGCAAACAAACTCTTTCAATGTCCAACATGGTCAAAATCGGGCATAGTCAAGCTGCCAACGCACTTGCACAGGTTGCCGCAATTCACGTAACTTTCTGCGCATGAATTCATCAAACGGTTCATCAAGTGCAATCATCATGTCACGCCGAACCATGATGACATAAACACGCCGACGGGAAAGTGGAGCGCCGTAGTCATTCCTAAGCTGTTTGACAATTTGAGGCTGCCCATGGACGACTGACACATCACAGCCTTTCGTAAATGATTTTTAACCAAAGCACGGGCTGCACACATATTTCATGATGGCGTACCTCAATTGGAATAAAGATGCCACAAAGCAAACGTAAAACCACATGGCCACTAACACCACCAGCCAAGATACCCACTGCAGTTTGCGTGGAGCACTTCAATCAAAGCATCGACCAAGCAGTAGAAACCCATGACGTTTTCGAGGACAACAATCTTAGTTGTCATTCTTAGCAAGGGCACCAAAAAAGCATGTCACCCATAGATGTCACTCAACAAAGACACCGAGTCACTTTCGGTCTGTATTTGCGCAGGCGCTTCACGACCTTGACCAATTGACTGCTGTTTTCGTCATACATCATTCGACGGGTAGAGGACAACAGGCTATATGGCTGGCAGGGGAATCCTGCGCAGTACACAGAGACCTTAGTCAATGTATCAAACCAATGTCATCAAAAAAGTACTGGACTTTTGCATTCTTTGTAGAATCAAGCGACGTCATGGATGTCAAGGCGTTCTGATTCAAAGATGTCCTCACAAAACCTGGGATTACCAAAAGCATGTAAAGCATGTCAAGACACTTGACTTGGGAAGTTCATCTCCAGGAATTCCCGTTTTGATCTGTTGATTTCACTGGCAGACCTTGGATGTCATAGCACGTGTTTTCCACTTTGCTCGGCTGCAGTGCAACAAAAATTACTAAGACTTAGCCACATGACAGGAATTCCAAAGTATCTCTAGCCCTGGCAGCTGTGAAGAGCATGTCCAGCGCTTGAAAGGGACCATCTGCGCCACTGCCTAATTCTAATCAAAGCCATCAATCCACAACAGGCTGACTTCGTGGAACCACTGCCGCCAGAGGCACAGTCAGAGGCATATGTAAACTGGGAACTATGTCCAAAGCGTCTGAACCATGGCATTAATCCTTGCAATTCCAAAAGGACTAAAAAGATTCAAATGCGTTTGGCCACAAACACATAGTGGGTAAAAGAAACCAAGCGTCCAGAATCTTGAAGAAAGGTGGGCCCAGCTTCCAACCAGTCAATGATCCGCTGAGGAATATAATCATAGCCATGATCCTGATACAAGGAGAACTTGACAAAGAATAACATAATAGACTTAATATCATCACAGTAATGTTCAGGCTAGTTTCTTCACCAATGCTGGATGATTCATCATCCGACATAGCTGCACAAGGACGCTTTGATCCCGATGGCTGAGGTTGAGACTCAAAGTACCACTTCTAAAGTAGAAAAGGGTCGGTTTCAACTACAACGAGGGCCGTTTATACTTAGCGAACTTATAAGTAGATATCAGACTTACAAGAAGTTAGATGGAAGTTATGAAAACATATCTTACTTAGTAAAATCTGAGCAACCGTAAGTTTTTGTAAGTGTTTGTAACTTCAAATAACTTCAGGCAAGTTTTCTCTTTAATTGAGTCGTCAGCAGAGAAGGAGAATGCTGTTGTCCTGCCGTTTGTGCCAGTGGCTAGGCTTTTGCCAAGCGCTGGAAAAATCCGCATCAGCAACCAGTTTCGCGTCGCCCTTTGGGCGCCACAAGGTCACGTTGTTGCAAGCCCAACTCTCAACCTTGGCGGTGGGACAGAGAAACCATTCAACCGAAATCACTTCAAACACAGGTTTTGTTGCTGCGGCCCCCAGAGCCGCAGCGACCGTCAAAGCTACTTAAGTTATTTAAGACGAAAAATGATGGTCTATATACATGGTGTTGTTTAGACGCGTGCGAAGATGATCAACGAATGTTGTTCACAACAACAATCATACGGCGGCTTTGAGGGCCGCTGCGGCTTTGGGGGCCGCTAATAGAACAGGGGAAAATTTTCATGGTATATATGGAGGTCGATGAGGAAAAATGGTGGAAAACTTGCTAATCCACGGTCCAAAAAACTCTATCGTAGAGGTCGATGTGCACCCAAGCGCGATCGCGAAATCTCAAACAAGCTCGTACCAAACCGCTGCCACGCGGGCTTATCACAAAATCATCTTTGTAGACACGGCCTGCTTCCAGATCTAAAGCGGCGCCTTCTAGCACAGACACCATCGAACCATCTACAAGCTTCTGACTTTCAGATACTGGAGGTGTGAGGTCACCAGGCAAGCACGGCTTGTCGAAAAGGCGGCAGTGGCTGTTCAAAAGACGCGTCAAGACGCCTTCTGAAAACAGGAATGGATCATGTAGCATCCCATCCAGCCTGTTTTGAAGTTGATACTTATACGTCCTGTGTTTTGCCTCTTGTGGGAAGCAGTCCACACAAAGTTGAGTACGCCAGATCATGTCACACAGGTGCAATTGGTAATGGTGCTTTGGCTTGCAGTTTTCATAGGCCAAAAGGTAAAGCTCCAAGTAGGTTTCAGTTTGCTTCAAAAGTTGTTGGCATTTGACTTTCGAGATCCCACATTGAAAGCTGGCCAAAGTCTCCAGAAGCTTAACCAGGGCATAAAAGGATTGAAGCTCAGCCTGAACAGGCTCAGTGTCGTCGATTGACTCCATGATGTGATAAAGCATCAAAGGAATGAGCATTCTCAAATCACTGGCTGAGCCACGGTAAGCATCACCAGAGAACTTTTGTGCATCAGCCAAATTCTTTCGCCAGGACTGCCCTTTTCGCGTACTACTACACCAAGGGGTGCCCTGAATTTTTCCGGCTAGATCTTCACAAGTAAAATTGCACTTGGTCGCAAGTACTGACATCAAGTTGACAACCTCCCAAGCTGCCACACCTGATGCCCAGAAAATATGCATTGGATCAAAAAGCACGGCACTTGGTTTCAAAATTTCCCTGGCCTCAGCGTGAGCGAACAAAGCATTTGGATTCCAATTGAAGCCAGCAAGCTTCTCAAATTTTTCTTTGTCCTTTTTTTTCATTGTGGGCGTGTCTCGGGCCATCATATCCCAAAGCTCAAAAACTTCCTGGTCACTCCAGAGATCAAACTTGGACCATTTGGTTTCCGAAATTTCTGTAAGATAGTTCTCACCATCAACAAGATTGGAATCTCTTTTGCACACGTTTTTGCACGCTATACACGCTTTGATCGAAGCGCTGCCTCTCCAATTGTACGTTGCCCTGATGGCATCAAAGTCTGCAATGAAATTTGCTTTCATGATGTCAATGCGAAGAAGCCTTTGATTCCCATCCAGTTCCAAGGGAATGCCATGTTGCATATCAAAAGATCGCACCAACAAAACCACTTCTCGCATCATTCTGGAAAAACCACCGCTCACTGTCTCCAAGCTTTTGTGTTGCGCCACCAGCAATGGGATCCAGCTTTCCTCTTTGTGCCTCTGCTGCAACTCCACCATAGTAAAGTATCCAATGGCAATCTTCTTGGAAGAATGCGGTGCTAGCGGGTTTCCTGAAATCACTTCATCCCAATAAAACAAAGGTTTGAAGGACTCTCCGTTAGACCTGTCAATGATGTGGACAAGTCTCCTCGCGAAGGCACCATTCTGGGATGCCAAATGCTGCAAGAACTTTGGTATGTGAGTCACAGCCACATGGATCATCTGTCCATCTTTGTTTTCTCCCACTGGCAGTTTTACTGTGCAATCGTGTGGTAGTTCTTTGTGGACTTTGCGCTTGTAACCTGAGTAAGACTTGGGAATCACTTCTGGGCGAGCAATCTGCAAAATGCCATGCAACGCCTTCTCAGTGCAGCCTGGCACTTTCAAGCATTCGCGTAGCACAAGGTCATCTTCATGGCCATGGCTAGTTTTTCGAGACTTGGGCATGCAGGCTCCCCTTTACAAGGAAAACATGCGATCACATGAAGAAACATCTTGTGATGACTTCATGCAGGCCCAAACCTAAAAGGCATACATGCAGTTGCAATAAGATACATTTTTTGGTGAGGATTGAATTCCTTTTGAACAATTCGAAGTTTAGAACCCATGTCCGTGTGCCATGCCTTACTCTGAGCACATACCGGCTACCCCAACTGTGAACGTCAACAAGCTCCTGGTGAGCGCTGGGCTTGCAGAAGCTTTCGCACGATCGACATTTTCGTTCTGCGCGCAGGTTCAACGCTCATCCATGCAACTCAGACGTCGTCATATGACCTCATTATGACCTGGTTCGAACTATACAGAACCTGTCACTGCATGATTGCAAGGTAAAAAAGCCAGGCGGCGGCCTTCGAGGCCGCAACCACCAAGCGGCCACAAAGCCGCGGCCATTGAAGCCATTTCATGCGGCCCACAAAGCCGCGGCAACGCGAAGCTTGCTAAGTTGCGGCCCGCTAAGCCGCATCAAAAAGATGCCTTTATTTATTCTTCCTCTTCTTGGAAGAGGCTGACTTGGCATCCTGAACAAATTTCTTTGCTGCTTTGACCCTGACCATCATCTCTTGGCTGTCTTTGAACGGGAGAGCTTCCAATTTGGCCTCAGAATTCTTGGCATGCTTTTGCAAAGCTGCAGCCGCCGCCTTCTTCCAGTCAAGCAGGACATCGCGCTCTTGCACCAAATTCTCTTTCAAGAGGTCTGGCCAATTGTCATCTCCAGAAGCACAGGTCTGCTGCAGCTCCACGCACAGAGGCTGCAATTCCACCACAGCCTTGCCAGCCAAATTCACGATGGTTTTGTTCATCTTCAGCATCTCACGACGTTCTTTCTGGCTCTCTTTCTTGCGCTCCTGCTCTGCCTTGCGTGCAGCCGCCTTCTCCTCCTTCTTCCTTTGGGCTTCCAACTGTTTAGCTGTAAGTTCTTGTTCGGGTTCAGGGATCGGTTGCTCCGTGTCCGGCGCGTCTTCGTTGTCGCTCAACAGATCCACGATCATAGCGCCTGTAACATTGGCTGCCTCAGGCTGGTGGTCCACCTTACGCTTGCGGACACTTCGCTCTGCAGCAGCCACAGAGCTCTCAATCCTTTGTTTCACCTCTTTCTCTTGCAAAGACGTCACCGGGAGCATGTAGGTCTTTTCCTGCAAGATTGGATCCCACATCTGTGGCGCGTTCTCCTGGATCTGGTTCGTGTTGTATCCTTTCCTGGGCTGTGGCTTGATTGTTTTAATGTTGCAAAAGTCTCTTTATATACATCAAATTGTTTTATGTTTACTATATATACTATATAAATGAACTACTGCCATCCATGGAACACAAAACAGAAGAAACGAATGCCAAAGGCAGCGAAGCTGCTGCGCATACACTGACAACGGCAGATAAGTGCCTTTGCTGCTCTTGGCAAGCTCACTGGTCTTGACCATGGTAAGGCTATTGACCAGCACATCACGCAATCGATCATACCGAAGTCGTCCATCAGTGCTTTCTTCCCTCATGGCACGGCACTGTTGCCAAAATTGAACCTGTTCTTCGGTGGTCAGAGCAGCAAACTCTGGAGGTGGCCATGTGAGGTTTCGACGGAGTGTCGAGTTGATGGCATTGCACGCTTTACACCACCAAGTCTTGCCTTTGGCTTGGGCATCGAACACAAACACCTCCATCTGGCACTTCTGGCAAACGACTTTGCTCAATTCCTCATCTTTGGGAGGGCTGTCCATGAGAACCAGAGAGTCGACCTTGGCAGTTTGACTCACTTCTGCTTCTTCAACCTGCTCCTCTCCAACCTTCTCAGGAGTGTCCATGCCCAATTGGTTTTCTGGGCATTCCCTCATAAGACGCTGGCTCTCGTCACTCAAGATTGGCTGGACAGATGGATTGACTTGTGACTCGCCCGGCTGCTGAAGGGTTGGCGCAGGTTCTGCATCCATGATGAGTGCCAAAGAGAAGGGAACGATGCGCTTTCTTTTCGGGCCAGAAAAACTCAAAACAAAAAAACGCATACACTGCTAGCGCTGTCACGATAGTCTTGACGGTGTCAATGATAATGCTGATGAGGCTCATGTTCATGATTCTGATGATGGTCACAATGACAATCGTGATTGTATGATGTAGTTTACAGTAACTCTGTTTAATGCTTCTCAGCCTTTTTTCTCCAGAAGAGAGCCTCCATTGGGGACAGCTGGCGCTGTCCACCTGAATCAAAAAGCCCTCTTTTGGCGGCCCACAAGGCCGCTGCACAAGGCGCGGCCCACTGAGCCGCTTGAAGGGTATTCAAATGCGGCAAGCCCAAGTGCCATGATTCTTTCAGCTCATGGCTGGCCTCTTTTTGACACCATGGCTCTGATTAGCAGCCGGTCTTTTTTTCGAGGACTTCTTGGGCGCCGGCTTGGGAGATTTCTTGGGCGCTGCCTTGGAGGATTTGGGCGCTGCCTTAGGCACAGCCTCCTCACTCATTGGCGAAAAACATTTTGAAACCTCATCACGCCACTCAACATTTGAGATGAAGTGTGTACCGTTCACCACAAAACGCATCTGGTTTCGTCGATCGATGGGAGGGACGGTGTCGTCCACAGCGTCCATGCAGCACATCAAGAAGTCTTGAACCTGTGCACTCCCGTGATATTTCACCCTGGTTACAAATTCTCCCTGGAAGGACTTGATGTCTACATAGTTCCAGACACAGGGAAAAAACTATATGTTTGGTGTTGTTATGAAATGTTATGAACAAACTTACATTCTGGTAGAAGATGCAACACCGGAGTAGTCTACCATTGAAAAACTAAAGGTTTTGTTACAATGACTGCCACAATGCATCCTAAGTGCGTGTTGCCTCCAAGACGATAACGATGACTCTGTTTCGCTGGTAATTCGCCTTGCCACTCAATCATGGCTGCCAGTTGGTCTTCGCGAAAATTCTCCCATGTCATGGTAGTCACGTAGCCGTAGTTGAGCATGACTAAGAAAACACGGTGACTACCAAGGTGGCTTGGCTGCGACGGCGATCGCGGAAACACACCTGTCAAAGAAAACTCGTATATAAAACAATCAATATAGCAGCAAAACTGTCAAATATATTGGACGTATATTGACGTATATTGGACGTATAAATATTGACGTATATTGGACGTATATTGATGTATATTGGACGTATATTGACGTATATTGGACGTATATTGACGAATATTGGACGTATATTGACGTATATTGGACGTATATTGACGTATATTGGACGTATATTGACGTATATTGGACGTATATTGACGTATATTGACGTATATTGGACGTATATTGACGTATATTGGGCGTATATTGACGTATATTGGGCGTATATTGATGTATATTGGACGCATATATACGTATATTATACAGCATATGTACATCTATGAACGATCATTTATGCAGTGTTGCAACTAATGCAAAACCACCCGCGCTCTCTTATTTTTTTGAAGTTACGTTTCACGGTCAGGCGCGGTGTTGCAACTAATGCAAGCCCCCGCGCTATCTCAATAATTTGGAGTTTCGTTTCAAGGTCAGGAAACGTTTGTTATCTCAGTCATTTACATCTTTTACATTTTCCTGAGTCTCTTAATTTGTCCAAACAATGTGCATGAGTGTGGGGGAAAGCCCATGCTTAAACAAACCACCTTCAACTTGTTTACCATGTATGGTTAAAAGTGCATGAGTGTTGGGAAAGGCGGCCCACAAAGCCGCCCCATGCTTAAACAAACCACCTTCAACTTGTTTACCATGTACGCTTAAATGTGCATCTGTGTGGGGGATAGGCGGCCCACAGAGCCGCCCCACGCTTAAACAAACCACCTTCAACTTGTTTACCGTGTACGCTTAAATGTGCATCTGTGTGGGGGATAGGCGGCCCACAGAGCCGCCCCACGCTTAAACAAACCACCTTCAGCTTGTTTACCATGTACCCTTAAATGTGCATGAGTGTGGAGGATAGGCGGCCCACAGAGCCGCCCCATGCTAAAACAAACCACCTTCAACTTGTTTACCATGTATGCTTAAATGTGCATGAGTGTGGGGGAAAGGCGTCCCACAGAGCCCGAGGCTTGAACAAACCACCCTCAACTTGTGCACCATATACAGTATGCTTAAATTGCCCACAGAGCAGCCCCACGCTTAAACAAGCACAGCGCCACAAGTAAATGCCAGAGGAACCTAGTTACAGAAACGTACCAAAACTGATGCGTTTGTGATCTACCATGTGTCTTCTGCACGCAGCGCTGAAAACAAACCCTCCTGATAGCGTTTCAAAACCTTGTTGGAAACGTATCCCCACTCATGCTCTGCCATCTCTTTTTCCAGCACAGACGCTATTCTATCCTACTTGCCTCGGCGGCTGCGGTTCTTCTTTAAAACTTGTCGCTCCCATTCTCGTTTGCTTCTGAAACCATGATCGTCACGGTACTCCATGAACCAACGCACCACACCATCTTTGCATAGGCGCTGCTTCCATCCTGGCGCTTCTGGCTGCGTTTCTTGCTCTGCGGCTGGCTGCTGGGCATCCACTGCTTGGGCCGAAGTCTCACTATTTGGAGCTTGTGTTTCTTTCGAATTCGTTGGCTGGGCCTCTGCTGATGCCAATGGTGAAACTGATTGCTGGGCATCTGCTGATGAAGCCGATTGCGAAATCTCGGGCTGGGCATCTGCTGATGAAGCCGATTGCAAAATCTCTGGCTGGGCATCTGCTGATACCGATTGCAAAATCTCTGGCTGGGCATCTGGTGATGCCGATTGCGAAATCTCTGGCTGGGCATCTGGTGATGCCGATTGCGAAATGTCTGGATTGGCATCTGTCGATGCTGATTGAGAAATCTCTGGCTTAAGATCTACTGAGTGGTGGGCATCTGCTGCTGCCAAGTGCGAAATCTCTGACTGGACATCTGATTGCTTTGGCGGCCCACGATCCTGCACTTTTGCCTCTGAAGTCTCTGCCAAAGTCTCTGAAACTTCAGGAGAAGGATCATGGTTGCGCTGCGCAGGATCTGGATCCAGCTCCTTTTTGCGCCGATATCTTGCGACACACACGCAGGCCTTCACCTCTTCTGGACTCTCCGGCTTGGACTTCGGCTTTTTTCTATGTTTTCGTTTCTGGGGCTGCTCAGTTTGGGCACCAAGCATCTCTGACTCCAACTTCACTTGGGAAGAACCACATGTGGACGCAGTGGCCTTTTCCACGCCATCTGAAGCTCGCCAATGAAAGCAATTTTCATTGTCTGTAGGAGGAGATGGGCTGACGACCTGATTAAAGCGCAATGTTCTGCGCCTTCGTAGTGCTCTCTCTGAGCTTCTATCTTCTCTTTTCCTGGAAGTACGGCGGCGCCTGTGTCGTGAACGACCTGGTTGATGGGAGGACGATGTAGTGGCAGACATGGCTCGCTAGAAAGCAAACATGTGGTAGATAACACTCCCTTGCACTGCTTTCGTTCACATAATTTTGTATTGAAAGTGGTTATTCTTAGAACAGGCAGGGGCCATTGAATTAAACCCTCCAGTACTTAACAGTGGAACAGAGTGGCACAGTTTGTACCCACTTGTGGTTTCAGTGTAGTTTCGCAGTTTTGCTTGTGACACACAAACGAAGCGCAGCTGGGAATACATGTTGACAGGTGGCACGACATAAAGCAAGTCAAACAACACATGGGTTTCCAGGAAGATTATCTATCTACTGAATGTCACCATGGCAAAACAACATTTCTATACCCGCAAAAGCTGGCTTCAAGGATGTCTGTTGCATCCCCACCCCAACAAATCACTGAGGCGGCCCACGAGGCCGCTCACAAAGTGCGCCTGCGAAGCTGCAGGTCAGATTCAGCTTCAAAATTACAGAACTGAAGGATGTGTCTTGCATCCCTACCCCAACAAGTCACTGAGGCGGCAGGCCGCTGACAGTCAGTGCGGCCTGTGAAGCTGCAGGTCACATTGACGAAGAAGAGCTAAGCTGTCCTCATTTTGAAGGTGGTGGACCATGTCTTCGTTGCACCCAGCATGAGGTGGTGCAGCCAGGAACATTTCTGCACTTGCTGCAACCTGTAGGCTTCCACTTCTTCATTTCTTTCTGAGACGGCCATGGCCGGAGAAAAGGTTTCGACTTCGACTTTGCGTTTTTCTTCACCTTGGTCTTTGGCATCGCTTTCTGAACAGGCTTCGAAGAAGACATCACTTTCTTTGGGACGTTGCTTGCCTTGGCGCTCGCTGCTTTAGCTTTTGCTTTCGCAGTCGGGCCTTTAGCGGCTGGCCTCTTCATTGCGGCGCCTGACTTTGGAATGCCTCTCTTGTCAGTCTCACGCTTTTCCATTGCCTCATCCAAGCTCAAGAGCGCAGACTTCACACCCTTGTGCTTTTCAGGCCCTGGAACCACAGGATCGTGTTTTTCAGGCAGTGGAACCGCAGGATCGGTTTTGAACTTTACCTCCAATGGTGGTTGCAGCCGATCCTGCTCCATGGCACCAAGGTTGTCAGCTTTTGGTGCCTCTGGCATTGACACACCCGGGTTCTCAGGCTTCTCCAAGTTTTCCTGGCTTGAAGTTGAAAGCAAAGCAATAGGTTGAATAGTTTCAACCGCCGCAGGAGACGATGTTGCCGGTGGGCTTGGGGTAGACGCCCTGGAATGTACATCCATGCGCTTAGTTGTCGTCAAATTCTCTGTCTTTGGCAAGGTTTCCGGTTCCATTGTCAAAGCAAGTGGAACTCTCGGAGCAGTAGGGCCAGTCATGGAACGCTCCTGGCCCTGTTGATGAGCCCACTGGTTCAAAGACCCCATACCTGGCATACACCCGGAAGACAGCTGCCCACAGCTCGACATCATGGCCTGAGCCATATATTGCATCAAATGAGTTGGCAGGAAGCCATGCTGCAATGACCCAGAAAAGGCTGCAGGACGCGGCGCTTCTTTGTGGGATTTTCGCAAAGGCATCGTCCTCGCCAAAAAGATAAGATTCTCCGTCTGAATCCTCAGCAGTGGCAATGAAACAGAAAACACAATGACGACATCAAAGGTCGATGCACGCGTCTATGTGGGTTTAGGCTCCTGCTTACCATCAATAAGCGGTACGCGACTGAATGCATTTGCATGTCTGTAAACCGTTAAATGTACATAGATTTCCTTTGAACAGATGCCAAGAACAGACAGGAAAATGAAACATCTACATTACCATTCCAAGATTCCTCGGCGGAACTGGCTCCCCACAGTCACCGTACATTCTCCTCCGCAGATCTTCATGGAGCTCTCTGAAGTCACCTGGCAGAGAAACAAGGTAGGTGCCAATGATGCCCGGGTCTTGGCCTTTTGACATCTCTAAGATAGCCTTCACTTGGGTCTTGACCGTCGTGTGCAAGCTGAACCAGTCCTGTGTGGTTTGAAAGTTGCGCTCATTCTCAGGCATTCTCAAAACCAACATGGCCGTGAGTGTCCCATAGACCGTTTCTGAGGGACATCGCAGGCCAAGATTGAATAAGAACTGCGCGACTTGCTTCAGAACCAGAGATGTGTTGGTTCCTTTCAAAATCACTTCCCAAAGGTCTGCCGTCAAGAAGCACGCCCAAGTCAACCACTCTTGCATGGGGCGTTTCCCCTTCGGATCCAAAGGAGCACCTTTCATTTTTTCATGCAGGGCATCTAAGATTGCTTTCACATCCTTCCCCTCAATCACACCCTCGGCTGACTTCACTGTAGATGCCAAAGCCGTTGCTTGCTCCAAGGACATTTTGGGAAGTGCTGAGATTTTCTCACGAAGGGATCGCACATGGGCTTCGATGAGCACTGGTTCTGCCGATGAGGCGCGCAGAAACTCGATCAATGCCTTCATCTGAGTCTCCACACCATCAGCCATGGCGCTGCGCGGACACTATAAGGCGGTCCACAAAACCGCCCGCAGCCTATCGCAAAGAAAAGCCAAGCCTGGCAAGACATTACAAAAGCTCAGAGTGCTGCATCTAAAGTTCCAAAGTTCAGCAAAGAAATATTCATTTGTATAAAATGTTTCGCTGATGACATATATATATATAGAACGCAGACAACGCACACCCAGTTCTGGAAAAGACCAGAACTGGCAACGCACAAAAAATCCTATTTAGCCAGTGTCGGATTTTAATAGCCGACGCTGGAAGTAATACGCACAACACACACCCAGTTCTGGAAAAGACCAGAACTGGTAACACACACTGGAAGTTGAGCCCAACGATTCCTAAAGAAAAAGAAGATGAGCTGATGACAACTATAGGCGGCCCACAGAACGGCCCTGAAAGCCTCTACAAACCGTGCCCCAGCTATACCAAACAGCGCAAAAAAGAAAACGAACACTTGCAAACTCTTTTTCACACGCAAAAATCAACATCCTGCAAGCGGCCCACCAAGCCGCTCAAACATGGATTAACCCACTACTTCTCGGCAGGCTCAGACGTAAACAACAAAACCTCTTCACACTGGTCATACTCATTCCAAACGTGCATGGCCACAACATTATCTTTCTGCACGTGCAGCTGATCCTTCACCTGAAAATAGTAGCTCTCGTATGCAATTATCCAAGTGCTCTGCTCATGCCGTGGCGCGATAAGAAGGTCCCGAGCTTTTTGAATTGGTTGGAATGCATCATCTGTGTCAGACCACTGCAGGCCTGGAAGCACATCTTGAACAAAGTATAAGTTGAACGCCTGCCCCTGTTCAATTGGGACCACGCAGTATTTCGCGAGCTGCCGCAGAGTCAGAGTCATGGCCACACATACAAATGATCTGCTGAACAAAGAACACTGCAGAGAGTCATGAACAAAGACTATTGCGAAGAGAATGAAAAACAACTCAACACCCATTCGCAAACTGAAGAAGCATGTTTCATTCTTTTTACAGAAACTCCGCACGCACTTGACAAATTGCACCAGCAACTTCTCCTTCTCATTTTGCGACTGTAAAAGCTAAGTTCCGCTAAGTTCTCAGGTTCGCCGGTTTGAAAAAACAGACCAAACATTTAGGAACACTTATCCAAACATACTAAGCCTGCTAACCACTGTAGGTTGACTTACAAAAACTTAAGAACTTACGTCAACATGTCGAAGTTAATATCAATTTAAAGCTATAATAAAACTAAATTTAACCAATGTTATTAACTTGCCCTATATTGGGTAAGTAGAAACGGCCCTCGTTGTAGACATCCCTATATGTATAGACATATATCGCGCGTCCGAGAATTTATCGCCGCGCCGGCGCCTGGGATTATAGCAACGTCCGCGCGCTGCCATGAAAGTTGGGGCTCTGTGTTTGGGACGATGATTCCCTGCCCGAGTCTGAGCGCAAGAAGCGGAAGCATGAGCCAGCGGCGGCTGCGACCGGCGCACGCAGAGCACCTGAGGAGGATGTGGTCAAGTGGGTAGTGGACACCAAGTCTGGTCAGAAAATTCCTTTTGTGCAGTCGGCGCAAAGCGGTCTGGTGCACTGCGGACGCGTGATCATGCACATCTGTGGCACGGTTGAAAAGAAAGAAGTTCAGTGCGAAAGCTGCCTTTTGGGCGATTGTGCTCGTTGCGGATGTGTGTGCCACGTCCTGCAGCAGCACTATAGTTCTCGCGCCTGCGGGGCGACCCTTTTGGAGTGTGAGTCGCAGGGTTCGGGCGGCCCGTAGCGTTTGCCTGACGTCTCGCGAGGCTGTGGAAGGCGAAAAAGTGGATGTCCGGAAAAATGTCCGGAGTCGCGACACGCGCGTCATTTACATTTACAATAAGAGAGGATGTCCAGAGATGCCGGAGATGTCCGGAGAATGTCCGGAGGCCTCGCGCGATTCGTTGATTTTCGTGTGTTCGTTCGTAGCTTTTTGTTGGCTCAGGCGCTTGTTTCCCCGCGCGCGCGCGTCGGTCTGTGTGTATAGCGGCCATGGAGAAGATGGTTTGCTCCTTCTGTGTGCAGGAGTCTGCGGACTGCAAGCGCGACGGTCGCAAAATCTGGTGCCGAAGCTGTGTGGCCACGGACAAGATGCTTCGACGCCACATGGGTGGTTGGCCCACAGTTTCGGAAGAAGAAAAGAAAGACTTCTTCAGCAAAGCCCTGCAGGCCAAAGACCCAAACGGTCGCGTCACCTGGACATGCCTGCGGGGCGTGCTCAAGGAGTGCTTGGCCAAGCGCACACTGATGCGCTCGTCCGTGGACATCACAGCGCCCTTCAAGCCCTTGGACTACTGGACGTCTCAAGGGTACACTGAGGAAAACGTCCGCAACTGTCCCTCTGAGGAGGACCCGCATTTGGGCACATTGTACCAAGTGCACACGAAGACTATCTCCAAGGCCAAGATCGAGGAGGAGGTCGAAGAAGAACTGCTCATGCGTGAGCAGGCAGCAAACCAGAAGAAGGGCCAGAAATCTACTGCGTCT
The DNA here is from genome assembly GCA_963970005.1 of Durusdinium trenchii. Taxonomy (NCBI): domain Eukaryota; class Dinophyceae; order Suessiales; family Symbiodiniaceae; genus Durusdinium; species Durusdinium trenchii. Next base: position 651,629 of record CAXAMN010013113.1, read on the forward strand.
GCGGACACATGCACGTGCCGGAGGCAAGTCCGGGCGAAGGCAAAGGGAAGAGCGCCGCAGCGGAGCAGCGGGCATTGCAGCGCTCGCAGGCCAAGCGCGAGCGGGAGAATGCCGCTGCATCTGCTTTGGCGGGCAAAGCAGTTGCTTTGCTACAGCCCAAAGTGCAGCAGACACAAAAGCTGCTGGATAGCCACAGTTCCAAGCTGCCCCGTGAAAATGTGGCAGAGTTGGAGGTTGCCGTCAAAGAACAAGGGGAGTGGCTCGCAGCAGCGCGCGCGACGGTGGCTGCGTTTGGCCGGGATCCTGCGGCGGCCCTGGAGCCCCTGCCATTCGACGCCAACGGTCTGCTGCCGTTGTGGACAATGGCCATTGCGTGCGAGGGCTACTTCTGCGAGCAGGAACGCCCGAGAGGGAACGTGCGACCAATCGACCCAGAGAAGCTCCCATCACCGAAGTCATGGCGCGCCATGTTCTTCTTGGAGGAGCAGAAACGAGACTTGGATCGCTTGTTGCACGACGCCATGAACGTGGTCCACGACCTGATCATCTTGAGCGCTCCCACTGACTATCAGCTGCGGCGCATCAGCGCAGATATTCTGTTCTGTATGGACAATGTGGGTCTGTTGATCAGTGCAGTCTACTGCCTAGACAGCACGATCGATCTAATCGGGCCACTATGAGGGAATCGCCTCGGATCAGGCATTTATATAGGAAAAAGAGACGTTGTTTTCTGGGGGGGGGGCGGGGGGAGGCGCGGGGTTGTGTGTGGCTGGACTACACGACCGTTGCATGGCTCACGCAGGGGGATACATATGTAGGTGCGCGGGGTTTCGACGCCTACACGAACCACCCCTGGTGCTCAGCAAGAGGTGCAGGTTGCGGGATGACGACCGGGAAAAACTCATGGAAGCGGCCAAAGTATCTGGCGTGAGTGCTCGCACCATGCACAAACTTTGGAACATTTTCCATGATCAGAAGAAAAGGAAAATATCCTGGTCTACGTGCCAAGGAACTTTGCAGAGGGAAAAAGCACCGCTACGCCAGTGTTTTGACACACTGAGTCTTCCAGGCAGGCCTGGTCGCAGGGACGCGGTGTTACTCGTGGCCAATTTGCCAAATTTGCTGCGCCATATGCTGGACCGTGCGCCGCAGCTGGCAGACCTCTGGGAGAAAACACGTTGTTGCAGCCTGTGCTTTACCACGACGAAGCGCAGGCAGGCAACATCCTGTCTCTACAGAAGCTAAAAAAATGCTCCTTGTTTTACCTGACGTTTGACATATATTGCCTCTCTTCGGAGACGCAGCGGCATGGCTGCCGGTGGCAGTGCTGCCAAAAGAGGAGCTGAACCAAATAGAAGGCATTGGCTGCGCGGTCGCTGCGGCGGTCAAGCACTGGCAAAATTTCCACGGGAGCAGAGTCACCGGCTTGAAGCAGACCATCCACCTTGCGGCCCACTGGAAGGTCCTGCTGGCCGGCGACGCTCTCCGTGGAACTTTTGACCTGAAAGGTGCCGGCGGGATTCGGCCATGCGTGCTTTGCAGCAATGTTCTCAAGGCGCAAAGCAGAGTCGACGACGACCTGTTTTGCGAGATCTCTGAGTGGAGAAAAGAAAAATTTCTCCCTCTCACAGACCGTGAGATCTTTGCGCAAGCCGACGCGCTCAAGGCCATAGAGGGCAAAAAGGCGATCCAGGCCTTTGAGAAGTCTTGTGGCCTACGCAAAACGTTGCGTGGCGTGTTGGTGGACCCTGTGGCAAGGGAACTGCTGCCGCCAAGCCAAGCAGCAGTAGATTGCGTGCGCCTCTATTTTGTGAACGGCTGCGCGAATTTTGAGTTGGCGTTTCTCTGGCAGGCTATAAACGCCGCCCTACCGCAGATGACACACCATGCCCTCAAGCTCTGTTGTTTGGAAGCCATGCGGCAAAGACCTTGGTCAAGTGGCCACAAAGGTCCGTCCCTCTTTGGAGAACTCTGGAGTGAGCACGCCTGGCGCGCAGAACAGTTCAAAGGTGAGGCGTGGGCAACTTCGATAGTGGTGCCTTTGCTGAACTACTACCTGGACAAGTTCGTGCGCCCGCGCGGGGTTTGCCCGGACGCCACTCGTTCGTTCGAGTGCCTGGCTCGGCTCTGCAGGGAGATCAATCGTTTGAGGTTTCGCTGGGCTCCCATTGCAGATTGGCAGGAAGTAAATTCACTGGATGCTTGGTCACACGTGCACCAACAATGCTTTGCGCGCTGTTATTCAGCGGAAGCCTGCAGGCTGCACTTGGCTGAGTGGGTCATGATGCTCAAGTTCATGCCATACTGTGAAAGACATGAGTCCAAGCATAGAACCTTCAAGTCTGGTGGATGTGGCGACCGCGAGGCACACCACGTGCACAATCCCAGTGTCTACGCGTCCAATGTGCTCAGCTCACTGCTACTGACGCAGTTTGACGGGAGCGATCTGACACCATTGAAATTACATACGCCAGTTGTCTCGGCGCCAGACTTGCGCGGCTCGCAACAATCAGACGGCGTGCGGATCTGGTCCACAAATGTGCGCAAAGGAGATATACTCCTCTTCGATATGGGCGCTCGCGCTGGCATGATGACACGCGCCGTCTGCCGCGACGCTGCGCCCTTCATTGAATACGTGAACCTGCGTCTGACCTCTCGAGACATATGGAGCTATCTTCGAGCGGACCTGCAAGCGCACTTTGCGCCAAATCGACCTGAGCGGCTCTTTGCAAATGCCTGTATGGTGGTCATGGGCCGGTGACAAAGTCACTTGCTTGTTTTAGACATGAAATGGGCTGATCGCGGGTGAAAAAGTGCTCGATTACCTTGAAAAACGAGAAAACTAGAAAACCTTGAAAAAACAAGCCGGTGGAAGTTAGGGAAGATATGAACTTAGGGCTAACTTCTATAACTTAAGTTAACATAGTTAACGCTAACTTAGATATAACTATAGTTATAACTTCTGATCCTCCTCGTAGGTGATTCCAAAAATTGTTAAACATCTTCAACTGGGCGGACCTCTTCACCTTTTCGTTCTGCGTTTTGCTGTTACATCAAGTCAAGGTCTAATGCGTGTAAAGGGGGGGACTTCGTACTGATCCTAGCTCTTGCGAGCAACGATCTAAGTGTAACCCTTGGACTCACAGGGAACCTTTCGGTGTTGAGCAGGGGGACGGGACACCACTGGCACTTCCCGTCCAACGAAGAGGGTGCCAGTAGGTGCTGATGCAGTGGGGAACGCCCCACTGCGTACCTGCTCGAGCAGGTTTTAAGTTTGTGTTTGGGTCTTGTGAACCTGTAGCCCTGGCCTCACACCTGGTGCGATGGCCTCCAACGCACTAGAAATGACCCCCAACCTCGCTGTTTTACTGGCCTCCAACCTGGTACTCTGGCCTCCAACCTACTAGCGATGACCTCCAACCTTGTTGCTTGGTGTCGCTTTCAGCTTGTGCATCTAACCTACTAGCGATGGCCCCTCAACCTGCTTTCGATGGCCTCCAACCTTAGAGCGATGACCTCCAACTTTTTTTGCCTTGGTTTACTCAGTTTTTTTACTTAGCTTGCCGTGTGGCGAGCGGCCTTCAAATCAGTACGGATTTCAATAAGTTTGCGTTCACCAACACACTCGTCCTGTGTTGTTCATCTTCCTCAGCCTCAAACCACCTGCAAAAAGTAAAAAGCGCCTTGAATTGATTTGAATTATAGGTAATTAGACCTACTCTATGATGAATATAATCCTACGTTCAAAACACGTTCCAGCAAGCATCCTATGAGGAGCAAACCCTCCATTCTCCCTATACCTCAAAATGACGACTTGCGTGCCTTCCGAGGCCATCTTCAGAATGCAGCGATGGCACCTCAGCTGCTCAGCTAGTGACATTCTCAGTATTCTGGCCAACTATACTGTCAACTATATATCTCTTTCTTGAGGTGAGCCTTCTTCTTTTCAGAGCCAGGAGAAAATCAACGAGCTGCTCACGGTAAGTCTCGTTAAAACATTTATATAGTATGTAGAAATCTGATGAAATCTGTCAATACAATGCCAGGTTGCCCGAGAGTCCGGTTTGCTAAGGCTTCTCCTCCTGCCACAAAAGTCTCTTGTACTTGAAATATTAGCGCAACACATTAGCAAATGTTACCATTTCAACACTGCAATAGGTTTCTCCTAGAAAGTACAGAAATTCTAGACCTCTGGACTCGTTTCCATGACTACAGAAGGTGGGAAGCTGGTGAAGTGTTTGAATTGAATGTCTTCATCGACCAACCGCACCACAGTCGACCGGAGTGTAGGAATAGACAATTTCTTTGTAGATTCTGCAAAGAAAGCATGTATTCGAGCGTGTCATATATACTTATATTCAAGGGATTGCGTTTACATGACATACAAGATTCCTAGTTGTTCCTCTTGTCCGTTCCAGCCCTGTACTTCTAGCATAATTTACGGTAAAATTTTTCTGATCACAAACCTCCCAAAACAAGACCGATACCTTCCCGAAGTTTGGATAAACACGTGTATGTACACAACACTGGTGGCACTTCTGATTCTACGCTTGTTGGCCTTTTGCTTCCCTTTGCGAGATTCATGAAGCATCACAATCCACATTCACCCACGTGACAATTGCCTCCTGCCTTTTCGACTCACCTATTTGCCACAAACCTACTGATTGGGAACAGTCTCTGGACAAGAACAGAAGGTGAGGGATGGGTATGAGTCTTTCTCCACGGCAGTGAGCACGATGTCCCCAAAGCAAGCAACATAATATTCAAAGTGTTTGCAAGCACAAACATATTTGCATTGCATCATTAAACGTGACAAAAGTAATCAGAAGCAGAAGCACAGCGCCACAAAAAAAACATAGCAAACATGACCAAGGTCATGTTGTACCTTAATTGTCTATCACATGTGCGACGATCAAAACTCATTATATACGTGTGGTAAGGTCATGGTATCGTTTTTCAGGGTTCTCATCCTCCCACACAGTGCGGACATTGTTTTGGCTAATTCATGAGATATGTATCGAATCCTGTATGGGAGAGCCCTTCGACTGGATTATCGGCTTTCTTCTCCTGAAGGCTGCAAGCTTGCTGTTGTCTCTACTAAGAAATTAAATTACGCCAGCGCAGACCCAGAAAGCAAAAGACACGAATAGGCAGCGCCAGAGTAGCGACACCAGCGCCCAAGCTCCAACGCGCACATGGCCACACATCTGGCAGCGGCTCCTTGCAGCAGCTCCAGCGCCCAAGCTCCAAAGCACACACAGCCACACATCTGGCAGCGGCACCCTGCAGCAGCACCAGCACCCAGGCTCCAAAGCGCACACAGCCACACATCTGGCAGCGGAACCCTGCAGCAGCACCAGCACTCAGGCCCCAAAGCGCACGAGCGCCTCTTCCTATACTTGAAAATCGAAGCCCAATACCTCGCGTTATCTAGGAAAAAGGTTGTGTTGGGCAACCCTGGATATGGATATGGGGCATTCCCTATAATTGACGACTTCTGGTACCGTTTGGGGTATCGAAAAGCATCGTTTTGGGCCTTTTTGCATGTCGAACGTGCTAGAGGACAATACAATACATACCTGTGAATGAAATCAATCATGCCACAACAAACGAACTTGTCTGGTATCGTTTTTCAGGGTTCCCATCGTTTTACAAAGAAAATCACATTCTTAGACATTCCACGGCGACTTATGTAAAGAACTCTTCATCGCGTGTTTTGACCCTTGCACACATGCCGACGAGCCTTTCAAGAACTCCTGCCGGGGGTGGAATTGCCTGAGCTGGAGAGGTGCCCTGTGCTTCAGCCAGTTGAGGATCACAGAAGTGCTCTGGCCACAAACGAACGGGCTGAGACTCTTAGGCGCATCTATTGTTCTTCTGGTCCCGTCTCATTGGTCAGCCATAAGTGGACTGCGCAAAGACCCTACCGAAGGAATACTGAACAGGACAGCTCAGCAAAAGATGTTCAATATACCGCCCGGCCGCCGGGGACTCTTGTTTGGACAAACTCCTCCTGCAACGAGCACATACTATCACAAATAATGATCAGTACATGTGAACATGCTGAGCAAAATGCAATCCTTTCTACCTTACACTCTGAGACTTTCAGAAGCAGCAGCTGAACCATACTCTCAGGGAATGATTCCTAAACACGTTTCTTAAGTCAGTTCTGTCAAATCTAGGTCTCGCAAGAGTTTTGCCTGATCAATTCTTGTATGACAGTATGTGTTTTTTCCTTCGAAAGCAGCAACACCCTTTGGCCTTGAGGTCATGGCACTAGTGGCCGGGCGCTGGTCCCTGAAGAGAGAAGTCGATCGACCGATGCGGAAGAGGTTCCACCCTCACAGTCTGAGAACTCGGTGGGAGTATGGGAGTACGCCAAGGGCTAAGAAGCTGGGCAAGTTTTCAAGAGGTCGGAGTTTTCTGCTTTGTGCCACCTCGCATACTATATATATATATATGAGCGACGCTGTTTATTTGTTATGTGGGCCTTGCACATTTCAATTTGATGAGTGTATTATCGTTTTCCACGTTTTGAACCTTACTTAGGTTAAAGGTTGTTTTCACAACGCAGCAGACTGTTTGGACATGGAAGCAGACGTGCGACGGTCAAAACTCCTTCTGTGTGGTAAGGTCATGGGTATCGCCTTCTATGGTGGCATCGCTACACACAGCCCCAGCATTGTTTTTGACTTGTCGCCGTTTGGTGGGGGCAGTAGTAGCAGTAGCAGTAGGAGTAGAAGTGGTAGCAGCAGGAGTACTAGTAGTAGTAGTAGTAGTAGTAG
>CAXAMN010013113.1:658423-674645 GCA_963970005.1 Durusdinium trenchii
GTAGTAGTAGTAGTAGTAGTAGTAGTAGACCAGCCATGTCTTGAGCTTGTTTGGAAGATATGTTTCAGATACAAGTGGGGCACTGGTTTCGTAGCACAGGTTCGTCTACATTTACGTTATCGTTTGGTTATCGTTTAGGTTATCGTTTGACTACAGCTACATTTCGGACAAACCTGTCGCCAAAGTCCGAAGTCAAATACGGCTTTGGGAAAGGCTGCACTAAGCAGAAACGAGGTTCCCTGATGGTCTTCTGGTTAAAAAGCTTACCTTTGCGTAAATAAATCAGGTTGCTCATATATAACTAGTAGCGTTCTTGCTCCTAGAAGTAAGGCCAGGAGCCCCTAGTAGCGTTCTTGTTCCTAGTAGTAAGGCCAGGAGCCCCTAGTAGCGTTCTTGTTCCTAGTAGTAAGCTTGTTTTTCCACGCCTGTCCTTTGGAAACTGAATTGGTCATTGACAATGGCCGTTGCGATTTGATAACTTCATTCCACTTATATAAGTCTCTGCACTCCTTTCATGGATAGCGCCCAAAGCGTTTGCGGTGGTAAGGACCAGGTACTGTAATGTCACAACTTGAGCTTAGGAGAGACCATTGCTGCAGCTGGAGTTCATCGGACAAAAAGTAAACCACGTTCGTGACGAACACTGGGGGAATATCCTGGGAGGTCCAGGACAGAGAGAATTTACAGAACAAGGGCAACAAGGTGTCCAACATGGCCATGCACAACTCGATCCAACCCTCGAAAAGGCTACCATCATAGGGTAGAGGAGCTGGCAGAATTCAGCTTTAGATCGGAGACAATCATAAGCAAGCACAAGTGCGTTCCATCAGCTCACCCAAGCTCTTCGGCACCAAACGTGCACAACAGTGATTTTTTCCGGCTTGTCCACACTTGCGACGTCGGGTGCCAACGATGTCCAGTGTAGACTCGCCGTTATTTATGGGTGACCTCGTGTGAACTTTTGCGTGGTCTATTCGCCTTTGACCTTATTCTCCTTTGCTTTCGAGATGTGCTTGGAGAATGAAGAATCTGCTCACGTACCAGTAATGTAGGTGGTCAATGGTGGTCATAAGCTTTCGGAAAACTCAGGGCTGACAACCTTGTCCTTGCACAAACTCAAGGAGCACAACTCCTTCAAACTCGCTCAGTATGTGTGCATTTCCATGTAGTTTGAGAACAATTCCGTGCATAATGGACATCTGGGTGATCGCGCATGCCTGCTCGAAACTCCCTTGCTGTGCAGTACTTCAAGGACAGCAAAAGAGTCAGGAGGCAATCAAAAGCGAATACAGGTTCCAGAATTAAAACATTTTACATCCTAATTAGACAGTGCGTGTTAGAACACGAGCAAGTCACTGAAGATCTGTTTTACAGTATATATTGTTGATTTTTTCAGTGGGCCGCCACAAGGAAAGTGACTAGTGTGAACATTACAAGCACATTGCGACCATGGTTGTTCTTTTAGAGGAGTCTTGCTCCGGGTCACACACCACATTTGTGACAAGCGACCAAGCCCGTTTTTGTTCGAGCCTCTCCATACAGTTTACATCAGTTTACGTATACATCATTGATTTCAAAAGCTCTTCGGAGCCTGGCTTTTCCAATAGTCTTTGATAGTTCGATGACGATCTTGTAGCATCGAAAGCAATCTGCTAAAATCGATGACCTTCTTGTGACATCAATCACAATCTTATGAAATCTATGAACATCTTGTGACATCGATGACAATCTTATGAAACCGATGACGATCTAATGACGGACATTTGATGTGATGACAGTCTGGTGAAAGCGTTGATTCTTGGTGAGAACAAACTGAACTGATTGACACCCTGGTTTGGAATCCAACCAGGCCAGGATGTGACACAAACAAAACATGAAAACAAACAGCTACCTGTTTTTTTTCCACAAACAACTCTTAAGTGAGAAAAAAACACACTATATCGGCGAATTAAAATGACTGTGAACTGTGAAACCCCTTTTACGGTAGTTAACATCGCTTGCACGAGCGGTTTCAGCAACTGAGCCTTAAACAAACAAGCAAAAACAGGATTAAGTCACACGTGTCAGCACCTCAGCACAAGTTAATTTCGTCATGCACCCCCGAGCTATGGAATTCTGACCCGCCTTCCATGGCCTTCAGGGGACAGTGGACTCGCCTCAACTGTAAATATTCTCATGTGTTTGCCAGTTCATGCTGATCACTGACTCAATCATGTTTTTTCTTCACTTGTACCACACATTTTGACACAACCACATTCATTCATCAAGTAAATGACTAGGTGACTAGCTATGTGCGCTGCTTGCAACCCCTACCCTCAAATGTCTTCCAGCATTAATTACAGTAATGATCTTGCGCTGCAAGTATGTCATCTCCATTGTCAGGCTGAGTTGCTCGGGAGTCTTGTCTTGTTGAAGGCCTGCAAGAAGCAACAGTTAGTGAGTGCTTGTCCTCATTCAGGACATCTCTAGATCTCTTTAGATTGAAATTTAATTCACTGGATTTCAATTGAGCATCTTCGTGTATCAAAATGCCCTTTCCCCTTTGGCCTTGGTGACATAGTTCCGCCAGCTGCACGCTGGTCCCTCAAGAGGAAGCTTGATCAAACAGCGCGGAAGAGGTCCCATTCAATTCTGGGCTGATGAACAATACATAATTACAAGTCAAGTCCATTCAATTTTGTCAAGACGATATAAACAATGGCGAACCCGTAATACCATGTGCATCGTCTAGCCAACCTGCATATATCTACATTGAACCGGTTTTCTATGTTCATTCCACTCAGGATTTGGGCGGCAAGACCCGCAAAAACAGCTTCATTCAGTGTGCAGTTTAGATCTAACAAGACTTCACTTGACATATCATGATATATTCTAACAAACCCGACGTCAAAGGCCGCTACTAGGAGCAAAGCGCATCGCTACTAGGAGCATGGACGCTATTAGGGGCTCCTGGCATCGCTACTAGGAACAAGAAGCTACTAGTAACAAAGGACGCTACTAGTTTCCCTAATCTTGTATGAGAATTTGCCTTTTGCCCAGAAGCAGCCCCCGGGCCTTTTTGTCATCGAGCTACTGGCTGGGCGCTGGTCCCTGAAAAGAAGCTGGACTGCTGACGGTCAACTACGTAAGTCTTTAAGTGACATCTGATGTCAATTGTGAATGTGTGATTGGTGCACATTGGTATGAGAATCATGCATCAGGGTACGCCATTGGAACAGCTCTTGAGTTGGAAGGAACGGACGGCGAATCGCGAACAGGGAAGCCCCAAAAACCAAGTGCACCTGCAACAGATTGTGGGTCCTACTGCATGTAGAAACTCAATGACCAAGCGTGCGCAACATGTGAGTTTGTTGTATGCATACACTCATGCTGCCTTTGGCTGCTATAGGTCTTCAGTCTTCAGGTCGGTGTCAACTTCATTCGTGGCTTTCGTGTTCGAGCCCATTGGGTTCGCGAGCTTGCCAATTCAAGTGTTCATGCATGTTCACATAATTCAACAACCACACTAAGCATCACCGACTTAGAATGTTTGCGTCAACTTGTCTCCCTCTGGACCTGTTTTCCCTCTTGACTCTTGAACAAATTATAATGTAACATAGTGGCTGTAATGTTTCTGATGTACAATAATTTCATAGAACAGTATGATGTTGATTGGGTTAAGCTTCTTAGGTTTCCTATGGTTTCCACGTCGTCTTCTGATCACAAGCAAACACGCGCTTTGGTTTGAAGCTGCAGTCTCGACATGCCCAAGAACGAAGTTGCTGTCAACAAACTGTGCAAACGTTGGATCAGGATCACATCTTTCCAGCCTGCCGGTCTCTGGCATGGTTGAGACGCGCTTCTTCGATGCACCTGACACTGAAGGTTCGGCTACTGTTTAACTCCCTGTGTTCTCTCCTGATTTGATCTGCAACACATGATCTCAACTTAAACAAAAGCCTTGCACCGTCATGATTGTCAGATTCTGTTGTTTCATGTAGGTGTGGACGCAGTGTGTAGCTGCAAGAATCTGTTGCACTGATGCCCCATCCTGCTTGAGGTGGGTTGCGGCGGACCGGAGGGATGTCAACTGGCCACAGCACGCTGAAACATGTACTGCATGAAGCTCGTCGAGTTACATATTTCATCATATTTCCGCATTCTCCTGGAGTGCATTTCTCTACTTCGCTTGGGAAACCACAGTAACTATCCCTCTATCGATTCGCTGTCAAAGGAAGCCTGACTGATTTGAAATCTTCCAAAGGACAAGGTATTCTACAAACACACAATAAGACCGGCACGTTGATATCCTGTGGTTCAATATTGAGTCAACACTTCCTTTACTCTGTGATTATACATTTCAGCAGGTCTGTATTTCTTACGTGTTTGCAAATGGGGCAGTCGAATGTATGGCCAGTTGAACTTTGCACCTGTTTGTAGGTTTTGGCTTTCGGGCATGTAACAACAGTACAGTGCTTCAGCCTGAATTGTGTTCACGGAGTGTTGCCCCTTCTACTGCGAGGGCGAGGAGGGAGCAAATGTGGGCAAGCTTTTTAGTTGTCAGTACCGCCCTCATCAAAAGTCAGCTACATTTGACAGATTTGTTCCCTCCATCACACCAACTAAAACTATATATATTATAATCTAGAAACGTGCGCTTTCAAAACTGTGTATGGCTTATGGCTTCCCGCAGTCCGACAATACAACAACAGTAACACGACATAAAGAGCACACACATATTTTGTCGGTTCATAACAGTAGCGCCAGATTTCGGAATCCGATCTCATCTTATCCTCTCAAAAAAGAAGCTTTACTTTGATAGCTCGTGACTCTTGACTCTGCTTTGGGATGTGCTGGACCCCGACCAATGCTATTGATCAAGAAAACGATTTACGTCAGTGCGCACAAAGCCTCTGTTGATCACGTTTCAGTGCATCTTGGCTGCAATCGCTCAGCCGTAGAGAACCCAAACACCCAAACCAAACACAAGTGAACAAAACTATAGTGATGTGGCTATTGCCAAGGACCCAAACAGGAAGGAAAGCAGCACCCCGCCTTCAGGGCGATGGTCCTCCTTGAAAAGCATATGCCAAGAGTTTGCCAGGAGTCATGAAAAATAGTGTCCGAGCCCGACCGGACCGGCTCCAAGAAAACCCTGAGTGACAGCACATCGATCTTGTGAACATCACCAACTGACACGTTCAGAAAATACTTAAATTCGCTTTGCCGGCTTATCCTGTTTGTCTATCTTCCTTTGGATCCTGCGACTGCAAAGCTAGGTGGTTTGACGTTTAAAAGGCTGACGGCTTGTGTCCTCAACACTGGCCATTGAGCTAAAGAGGTCATTGAAGTTGTTCTGCCAGCGATTAGAATCGGATGTGAAAAACATGGGTTGAGGATTGGAATCACGCCGAGTGCAACGTTGACAAAAACATATCGTGAGCCCCAACCGCAAAGTCGAAACATGGACTTCCCGAGAGCCAAAATAAATGCACGTGGGAGTGCCATGAGGTGAAAAGCGATGAGGCAAGCAAATGCGGGGTGAATGATCGACTGGATACGGAAAAAGGGTTGAATGACAAAAATGAGACAATAGGTGCACCGGTCGGTCGGATGACTAAATCTAATAGCTTCTTGTTACTAGAAGCGAGGCACTTGTACTGTTACTATTGAATGACAAAAATGTTTGCACAAAAGTAGGGTGGCTCAGGTTACCCCTTCGCTGCAGGCAAGTTGGCATAAACCTTCGACCCTGCCAAGTGTTTCTGCAAGTAGGCAAAACGGTAAAGCAAGCTGAGTTTATAGATGATAGGTGTTTGACGGTCCTGTATAGGAGTCTGATATGGTATTCCCGATGTGACAATGTGTGTGTGTGTTTGTGCGCGTTCGTGCGCGGTTGACAGCGCATTTAGACTTCACACCTGCCTACATCCGACCCTTTTGCGTGGGTGGTGTTTTCTTCTTCCTGTTGTTCGCTGTGGTTTTGGGGGGTGGTCTCACCAACCCAAGTGAGAACCTCTTCTGTCACGAATTGCCTCAGTACGAATCCAATGATGTTAGTGCCAATACAAGTGAGCATCTAAGCAATCAACTGGCAGAAAACTATCCACCAAACGTCCTCTGATGCCACCACAAGCAATCATGCATGCGTTTAATCTGCGTGACAAGCACATCTCCTGTTGGTGGCATTGCGCTTGAAACACGAATGTCTACATCCCCACCGTCAAGTGTTTGCGACTTTCCCTAGCATTGACCTACTCTCGCCTTTGTGGCAGGCACAGAAGAGAACACGGCCGAGTCAAAATCCTCTTCCTCGGTATTGAAAGTGATGTTTGAGATGGAAATAGGCCGCTCCCAGCATCGTTCAAAGTCTGTATATATATATATATATATAGAGAGAAATACCATCAACCTCCATCAACCTCCTCTTGCTGTCTTGCACCATGCCACCCCATAGTCTGTCTCAGATCGTGAGTTCACTGAGTTCGGCAAGCTGACAGCACCACCTGAGCGCGATGGATGGTGTTGAGGCAACTCCTTTCACAGACTCCTCAATTGCACCGATTCAAGTGTATTTAAGATCTGAGATTCATGCAAGACTCCGAAATATTCCAAACAGCTTCCTTTTGCACCATGCTGGCAGCGTAACAGCAGAACGGCATCATATACTGTAATATACTGTAATCATATTTACTACAGCAGTCTGAAACACGGCAACGTCCTGGTGATACGAGTGGCAGTGATGTCATGATTGTTATGCTGGCATGTACTGTAGTTTGTTTTCTTTTTTGTGTCACTTTGTAGCAATCCTCAGTGATCATTGCAAATGATGATGTGTTCGGCTTTCCATGGCAAACCAAGCTGAACTTGGCTAACGTGGCCGCTGCTGGCAACCAGCAAACCATCCATAGATCCAGCTCACCACTATCAGGTTAAGCTCGAGTTCCTCCTCTTCTCATTGCCAACCACACTGTGTTCTGGGTGACAAGTTTTGCCCAACAGCGCAGCATAGGGGTCTTCAACCATATAGTGAAAATTCAGTGCAGATCGGAGCAGGCCCCGCCGCAGCAGGTTCGAAAGCAAGTTTTCGAGCAAGTTCCGAAGCAGGTCCCGGAGAAGGAGCAAGTTCCTCCGGAGCAAGTTTCGGAGCCGAGCAAGTTGTTGGGGAGGAGGTGCCAGAGTGCGTTCCGGATGAGGTTGCAGAGGTTCCGAGGAAGTTCCGGAGCCACTTCCGGAGCAGTTTGCAAAGACGTTGTGTCTCTCTGACGCGCGGAGGGGTTGCCCAGCCCATACGTTGATATGATTCATGTTGTCACGCTGATATGCTTGTGGCATTTGTGTGGCGTCACACTGACAGGTTGCTTGGTCATGCTGCCGCGCTGGCAGACTCCAAAGCTGGTTCCGGAGCAGGTTTGCTTGCACTTGCTGTAGTGCCGTTGTCATGCTTGCATATGTGGGCACATGCATGGTATGTGTTATGCGTGACGTGTTGCCGTGTTGATGCGCGTGTGGCACATTGAAAGGGTTCACACTTTGAAGACATCATTGACTGGCAAAGACACGACACTTGTTGGTGAACTTGCGATGGTGCAATTATGCCTAGTAGGCAGAGTTTGATGCCCAGCTGTTGGGTGTTTTGCTGGGTCTTATGAGTGTTCGAATTACTGTATTCATATCAGTTTTTATGTTCAATCAACCAGTCGTGTACTTTAGCTAGCAATGTCTAAATGTGACAACGGTGCTTTTTGTTGTTTGAAAGCTGTTATCCTGAACGATGCCTACACAAAGGCCACGCAAAGGCTACGCGGAGGCTACACAAGCTGCACGGTAGCCTACGCAAAGACAGTTTACTCGATTTTGCCAAGAAGCTCTTCAAAGAGCTGCGTGTGTAGTGGCGGCCCCCAAAGCTGGGGCGCATTGTGCATGGGGGGCAGGAGCGGCAAACAGCTGCAAAGCCAAAATTCTGCAGATGCAGGAAGCTACAACAGGACAAAGCTGGCCAAGTACATCCTGTGTCGCTATGCCTTTTCAATGTTAGTTACGCTGCTGGCCTTACAAGGATACAGAAGTTTTGTTTGCCATCATTTCACTGACAAGAACTCTGCTTTCGTCTTGCACACTTTTGCCAAACTCGCATGTCAATCGCAAGCTTTAGTTTAGACTAAAACTGGAACATCACCATCCCATGATGGCCTGGCCAACATGCCAGCTTCAGGTCCAAGCTGGACATTTATGGCTCTGATTGATCAGAACAGCATTAAAACACACTATGGAATGCATGTTGATCGAAGGCGCTTGAACAATGATGTAATGCATGTCGAATGCAAGGAGATCGGAAAAAATCTTGGGATTTATCAAGGTCTTTTTGGTTCAGCCATATTTGATTCTGCAGTGTTCAATGAGTGTATTCAAATTATGCACTCTTCATCGCTGTTCAAGCTTCTGCATCTGGATAATATTCATTAATGGCCCATGAATCCATGGCACTGAACATCGTGAAGCAACTGGTCACAAACGGCTCAAGCCCAGGAACCAGCTAGGAACAATTAAGCACAGCTTCCACAGCCTTTTAGTATCGATTTCTCCAAAACGCTGAAGCGACATGCAGCAGCTTCCCCAACTTGGCTGAACTGAACGTTCTTTTGGAAAATACAAATCTTTGCTCTATGTTATTATTACAGTGTTGGTATAAACACTCTGCTGATCTCAGCTGAACTGCTCAAAACTTACGAATTATAGGCTCTGCACACCTGGCGGTTTTTGGAGCTCAAATGTTGATGGTCGGATGGCAAGAACTCTCATTCTGAAGAAATCCCGTTGCGGAAACGAAAACCAGATGATTCCAGCCTCAGACTGTTCTGGCTCAAAGCAAAAGAATAGCATTGAGGTTTTATGAAGTTAGCTGAGGCACAATTGTGTGAGGAACTGATGTTTCGTGATTTTGTCTCCTTCGGCATCTTCAGCGATCAAATTGAACCTGGCGTTCTCAGCAAAAAACATCCATTACACACAAATCACTTCTCTGAAAAAGGTTGCTGCCAAACAACGATCCAAGTGCCATATTGAGAGTTGCAAGAGATTGCAAAAGAACCATGCAAAATCGGCAAACGAATTGTGTGTGCGGTGTGAGCAAGAAGTTCTGTGAACAATCCGCACCTGTCCAACAGGTCCAAAATCTATTGGATTTTATAATTTCGATGTGTGTTTGTGGGTTGCTTCTGCAAGACTTGCAACTCTGAAATTTGAGGCCATGGCATAAAGTCGCACATGTCTGCTGGCAAAGCCCTGCCCGACATGCAACAAATTTGGTAATTGGAATGCCTTTACATTCTCTGGACTCTAAATTGCCAGAAACTACTGTACCTGCGCTCCAACCCGTGCAACCAATTGTACGGATGCTGAAGGTATTGAAGCATTTGATGTTCCTAGTAGCTTCTTGCTCCTAGTAGTAAGGCCAGGAGCCCCAGAAGCGTCCTTGCTCCTAATAGCGATGCCCTTTGTTCCTAGTAGCTTCTTGCTCCTAGGATCAAATGCAAATTTATTGCAAAAACACATCGATTCTGCCCACACAACACATGCCCACAAGGCCCACAAGTATAACCTCTCTCTCTCTCTCTGACCCTCGCACTATATTGCTCAGGATGCTGTCTGCTATCATTTGCATCTCTAGCACCTTACGACACTGCACACACCAATGCAAATTATTCTGCCTAAATGTTGCCTCTCCAAAGAATCACATATCCCCGCACCCCGTAGTACTTCGTTCGCTTAACAGCTGGCTTTCGTAATGAAACCCGTCAGGGTTTGGTCCAAAGACTACAAGTACCCAGTACTTGCTAAACATGCTTCATCGCCTGCTCTGCTTAAGGTGCATGCAGTTCAAATAGCCCAGATGGCTCTTGTCCAACGTCTCCCATGCGGTGTTCCACTCGTTCCAGACTTCGTCAGGCACCTCATCTTCATGTGACCACCCCACACCCCCAGAAACCTGCGCCGAAATCTCAGGACATCTTCCCCAAGCTTCTGTCATCCCTGAATGCTTGAAGTTGACCAGGTTTCAAAGCTGCTTTCAAACTCAACACCAGACCTGCTTTCGAATGAAATCTTTGGCCCGGCGGCCAGGTGATGCCTTCCCTTCCTGGGCCGCAGCACCCATCTCATCTGTTGAGAATCGAAGGTGTTGAATAGTCACGAAGAATTCGATTTTTTGTTGTTAATGTTCTATATATAATATATATACACACACATAAGCTCGTTCGAGATCGAACATCAACATCGAAGTACCTCAAAACGTGCTGGAACCCCCAGCAAGATCCTACTGTTACTATTCGCATTGAAGATATTGAAGCAAAGTTGCAAAGAAGGCTTCTTTTTGAGCTACAAGCTCTTCTTCTTTGCTCACCTAGCTCGTGGCACACAAACGTTGATTCCCGGTTGATACTCCAGTTTTCTTCGAGGAAACAAACAAGTTTGATGTTCAAAACCACCTGGGCGGAAAGGAGCACGTCGAAAATGTTGTCCTTCGATCCACTGGACAACTGGACAAATCCAACAAGCATGAGCACAGAATCCTCAAAATATTTCATGCACATTTTCACCCAGCATGTTTGTGCCAACAACGTGGTAGCTTTATGTATATAATTAGTTTTGTCATGTTTTGTCCAACTCTACTATCTTAGAAAATTTCAGGATAAAAAATTAGATGCAACACGTCTGCGCGTTGGTCAAACATCTCAGAACCAAGCCTACAAACAAACAACGCTTGGACTATCTTGGACTACTACCCGGCCGACATCCTTGACATCTGACGGCATGCGGTATCCAGGAGGGCACATAGCAGCCTGTGGCATGGCAGAAAAAAAAACATAGTTGGAGCAAGTGAGCTCGGTGTTCTGCTGTTATCTTGCTCGGTATTTAAATGTCCGGAGTTTTCCGATTTCCGATTCGCGCCCGGGTCTCTGCTCTAGAGTGCGGCGCCTCGCACCTGAATTCTGAATTATTGGTGGGCTCCTCTATGATAGTCGGGTCCAAAGGTCTGTTGACCTGTCAGGAGATGGCTATGAAGTTCCTTCAGCCATTCCCGGGCCTCGTCGAC
The DNA here is from genome assembly GCA_963970005.1 of Durusdinium trenchii. Classification (NCBI taxonomy): domain Eukaryota; class Dinophyceae; order Suessiales; family Symbiodiniaceae; genus Durusdinium; species Durusdinium trenchii. The sequence goes on from CAXAMN010013113.1 coordinate 669,498, forward strand.
TTCAATGCGAGGAGCATCAGCTCTGTCGAACCACCATTGTTTAAACAACAGAGCCAAAAATTGCAAAAGGCGGAGGGGTATGCCTTTAAATGGCTAGTCCTCCATTCTGTACAACCAGTGGCTCATCAGGCTCTTCATGCTCTGGTGGATGCAATCGAAGTCGTCGAGCAGGTGGAAGTGCTGTTCCTCCATCAAGCGAGCCATTGGGGTCCTCTCAACCACAGTCACTGCTCGCTTGGACTTGTGGAGAACAGTGCTGCATGCTGTCACATTGGACCTCATGCTACGCTCCAACTCAGAGGCAGAGGCAAACTCAGAGGTCAAGCCACATAGAAGCAAGTGGTTGGCTTCCTGCTCGAAGCCCCATGGTATCCCTGTTCCACATGCAAGAGACTGAGCATGCCAGTAGCGAGCATCCTCTTCATAACTGCCAGATCCCAAATCGAAGGAGCATTTGCTCTGTTCTGCGGTCTTCGTGGGTGCTCTAACACTCCGAATCCATTCTTGCATGCTTGAGAAAGCATAGCCTCCAGGGCAAAGCCTAAAAGCAGAGACCCAGTCTCAACTTGGGCATTTTCATTTGCCCTGAGGTCCCAAAGTCCCCAGGGATGCATCCGTGATCTGAGTGGTCGTGGTCCGCCTGAACCAGGGTCATGCTCTCGTGCAACAGACCATGTCTCACACGGTTGACCGACTAGCAATCCTGCTATGTGTCCGGCACGGATCCAAGAAAGGGGTTTCTGTTGCTGTGCTTTGGACGAAGATCACACTTGGATTCGGAAATGACAATGTCAATCGATGCAACTTCAATGGGGACATCAATGTCCTCTTGCACCTTTTCAAGCCACCACTGCAGGTCATACATCCTGCGATGTCCACTAAAGAAGTGTAAAAGAGCGCAACCCGAGGCCTGAACATGGAGACACGAACACTAGGCGGTCCAACAAGCACCTGGAGTCGGTCCTGTTCATTGGGGATTGGCTCATGGTCTTCAGGTGTTGAGATCAAGTGTTTACCTCGATCGATCAACCAGCTGGCTACTTGCTCAAGCACCTGCAAGAGACAAAGATCGGTAGAATTTGCTAATGACCTGGCCCAATTCGAAAAAGCCGAATGGATCGAAGAGAATGGCATAACCACTGTGCATGTATCCTGAATTTTCTCAGCCATTCTTCGAACAAAACTGCAGCTTCCTACAGGTTCCAAGTCATGCTTGATTAGGTAATCAAGATCTCGTGTCAAGGCTTCGATATCCCGGTCAAAGCAGATCTCGGCATGTGCTTGACCTTCATCTATATAAGTCCACGGCATCTGTGAGTGAGGTTGTTCTGCGTCTGACTCTGGCAAGTCACGCTTGTGGAGCCACATGTATGCCCTGCAGGGTCCGCTATGCGCGAGGTGAAGCTTCAACCTGAGCGAACTCTTGTACTTCTTGCTGCAACAAGGGCATGTTCTCCCTTGCGCTGCCTCACCCTGCATGGACACATACCCATGTTTCTGGAAGGCATGACAAAACCATGCACGCATACTGACGAATCCTTTATCACACAATCGACAAGCATGTATGGTCGTAGTCATGAATCCCATGTGCAGTCAGCCCATGAATCCCCTGGTCGGCTCCCCTTGGTGGTCCTGACACACCTTCTACCATCAAACGAAAACCAGGTATCGGATAGGCTTTCTTTGAGTAGAGAAGCCTGGAGGTCAGTGGCTCCGAGCCTAGAGAATTCAGGATCACCCTGCGGTGTCTGTATCAAGGTTTCTCTAACTTCGGGCCCTAGACTGAAGTGGTTCGTCATGTGCTGAATGTGTTCGGTCCAAGGACGATCTGTCCCCCCCCCCCGCAGCAAGCTCTCTCAACACGGTGTAGAAGGCACAAGACTTCTGGTTCTGTTTAAGCCAGGCAATAAAATGCCTGACCACCTGGGCGCCGAACAAGACGCTCTGGCGTGGCTTGCCTCCTAGCTGGCCTTGTGGGCTCTGACGAACATAAGGTGCGTTAATGAAAGCTCTCATCGACGCCCGAATTGCCTTGCCCAAAGTAGACATCAGCAAAATTGAGCGAAAATTGGCGCATACATCATGTGCACCTTTGCCTTTGAAGAGGGCCACCGTGCACCCTCCTTTCCATTGGATAGGCTCTTCGCTGCGGATAGCCATCTTCAGGAGTAGAGGATAGCACAAAGTAGCTAACTCTGCTGGGGCAGCTTTCATCAATTCTGCCGGCAAGCGGTCTGGGCCAGCAGCTCTCCTTGGTCTCACCTTCTGGAATCCCAGCTCGAGGTTCTGCAGAGTTGGAAGCTCCCAGAATTACTTCAATTCAGGCCATGCTTGGCTACCTTGTCTACAAAGAGACTCACGGACTAAATGTCCGGAGTATACAAGTCAAAAACATGTTTTGCCAAGAAAACATCAGCTGACACGACCAACCATGTTTGAAGCCAAACGTACTTGGCAAAGCTTCAACATATTTTGTTTGTTATGGTACCAGCAAGAATGCAATCCTTGATCCTGCTACAGAGTGGAAGTGAAAACTCTCTCTCTCTCTTTCTCTCTCTGCAACATCTAGCTGCTGAGGTAACCAAATGTCCGAATCAGCAAGATGTGCGATGCAAGAGCGAGCTTCAGACTATGTTGGACAGTTCCGGCTTCTCTGACAGGATGCATCTAGCTTCTCTTGTAAATGCAGTACTGAGTATTATATAGCATTATATATATATGCTTTACGAATATCATACACACTTACAAAAATGTTTTCTATATTTCAATTTAAATGTTCAAGGGGCAATGTACTCTTCAAGGTCCACAAAGCCATCACCTCCAAAAGAACAAACTAAATGATCAGCTGGATCACAGGCGACACTGGAAGCTAAGGCATGGCTGAGGCTTCACTTCACAAAAAGTTGTTTGTGTACCATGTGCTCACACCTGTTTGCTTTCACTGGACTCTGCGTGCAAAGCATCAATTCCTTCAAGATAACTTCACTCAGGGTGGAGCCGTTGACGTCAAAGTATCGCATCATCGATTTGGCAGTGCATCGTTCCACTTCCTGCATCGTTGGCTCGATCGGAAGACTCCAAACAAACAGGTGCTTTGTTGAAGATGGTGAAAGACAAACATCTTGCAGTTCTGATCTCATGTAATTACAGGTGTGAAGAACTCGCTAGAATAGAAAGGTAGCCAAGGAACCATGCATACTTGGAGATCCACAGTCGTGACGCGCCCGCAATCAGACCTTTCAAGAGCAACATTTTCAGCATAAACATGCATGCTTGAATAATATGCATCACAACGAGCAAGTCGGAGAAGGCCAATGTCATGAAGCTCAAAATCCGATGCCGAACATGACCGGGTTTCCTTTCATTCGTCATGTGACCTTTTGACCTCCCTGCCCGGTACTGGACCCCTCAGACTCTCAAATCACAGCTGTTCAACTTCTGCAGTGTTGGCAGTATACTGATCAATTTGACTTCCTCTCCCAGATAGGCCTGTCGACCACATTAAAACCTAGGCTGTTGGACAAAGACAAAGACTTTCGCAGCTGGAATATGTCAAATGTACGATATGTAAAATATTGTACAATATTGTATAATTGTATACCGACCTACATATCAAACAAGCATTGCACAACACAGTCGGCAACACCTCAGACCCCGCAAATGTTTTGTTTTTTTTCTGGCATCTAAAATGATCCAAACAACGAATGATGACTTAGCCCGGGCTCCTGACCAAAATGACATGAACAATTGTAAGGATGGTGAAGACACCTCCTCTTGTTGGTGAAGCAAAGCAACTAGTCTTGAGCTCGTTCCTCATGCGCTCGCTAAGCATTGGCTGGGAGCGATATTCTTTGAATCTTGCAGACATTTGTCTCGTCCTCAAAACAGTTGATGTGTACAGTGTGTACAGCGTAGACCAACTGACAGACCACTCACGTCATATGTACACTTATGTACACTGTATAATATATATATATATCAAAGTCCAAATTATATTATATACCTGCCCTTTGCATCTGTTAGTCTCAAATGCAACAACGCAAGTCGAAACAAATCCCTGACAAGTACGATAGCTTCCAGGTGGGTGTTCAAGTGAATCTGAACACAGTCGACGAGTTGACGGAAAGGGGTGTGCGGCTGCTCTGCAAAGTATTGCAAAGTGTCCTTTCTAGACAGGCCTTCTGTTCCTGAAGCTTGTCAAATTCCTGGAAGGCGCCGGCTTGTGATCAGTTTCGCACTCTCTTTCTTAGCAAGGGTAAATGAACAAACAAAGCACGACTGAGCCTCTTAGAAGCTTATGACATTTGCCGGTTGAAAACAAAGTCGTTGAGAGGTTTGTCTGGACAAACCGTTCTATCCAGGAAAAAAGGAAACCTCCAAAACTCGAAGCTTTGGAGTCCTGGAGCCAGCAATCGAACATGTGCAAGTGAGTGTTGGTGGCTTTCGGACCTGAACATGAGTGCCTACATTCGCAGTCTCCTCTGTATGTGGCACTGACTAGTGAGTCGCACTTTCCGCTGGCTTGATTGTTGGGGCATGGGCACTCAACGCAATGTGCTTGCTGCAAAACAGCAACACAATATCCAACATGTGTTACAAGGATCACAAGTATCCCACTCAAACCTTTATCTTGCACATTGCACAGCATTGAGAAACGGAGTATATCAAGGACATTGATTGAAATCACTGTGACTTCTGAAGGGTAGCGAGGATATGACCCCCAAAATCAACTTGCTTTGTCCCACACTCGTATGATCAACATAGATTGTAAATCAATAAGATCGTGCTTTCTGAAGGAACATGTCTTTCAAGGATGAGCGAGAACCAGCAACCTTCTTCTTGCCGACTCAAGGAGCATAACTTCTTTAGAAAAGTTTTGAAGTCAAAGCGAGCCTTGGCTGTAATGGAGTCGGCGGACGGGGACGGGGCAGCTCAAACAAAATCTGCCCTTCCTCTCCACGCAATGCAAAGGCTTTTGAGTCGACCTTCTTGGGTTCACCATTTCGTGTTCAGAAGTTGAACGACTTGGTTGTACCCACTGACAAAGGTGCGTATATAATATATATATATGTGTAAATGTACTTGCGGCGTTATAATATATATAGGCTTCAGCACCCCTTTTACATCCGCAACCTGTGATGGCGCTCA
>CAXAMN010013113.1:683136-694000 GCA_963970005.1 Durusdinium trenchii
TTTTGGACGCTTCACCTTTCGGTTCTTCGCCTTCCTTCTCAACGTGGGAATCGAGATAACTGAATACAATTGTCGAAGTGTGTGCGTGCGTGTGCTAAAGCTTGGTGTAATGGTTCGCTTTATCCAATGCATACTTTGAGTTTCTTCCAAAACCTTTTCTGAGATCAAATCCTTTGCACTTTTCTGACAAGCGTCGGAACTGTGCCTCCCCTGAATTGCTCGAAAATGCTTCTGGCAGCCTCTGTACTTGCAAAGAATTGATCCATCGCAGACCCAGCCAGGTTTGTTTCCTACAAAGCTTAAAGCTCAGATCGTCCAAGTGGCTGTAGCAATCGTTCGTGGAATCTCCTTGACTTTGAACAAACAGCCCAATCCACGCAACAGGTTCTCCAGCATGGAAGCGAACTCTCGCATTGACCTTGGCAACTCTGAGCAGTGCATAGCAGTGCCGCGTCACTTCAAGTCAAGTCTCTATGAATATCCAGGCAAAACATGGCAAAACCAAGTTGTCGTTCTCTAAAAGGACAAAGGTCATCAAAGGTCTCATGTCGGTTTAGAGAGCATAGTTACAGTCAAGCTAAGATGGTCTGCAGACCCTGACCACGCGCACTTTTTGGATCTTTTTAGTCATGACTTTCACAAGACCTGCAGCACAATTCAGCATGCAGAGATTGTGCCAGCCGAGCTTGCGTTGCGGTGTGCATTTGTAGGAGTGATACCATGAAAATCATGAAAGGCACCTGTATCCCTCCCGAAAGGTCGTTGAGCGGGCAGCGGACAAGCAACCAAATGCATTCTTCAGACGTTCAAGACCCCCAACTTGCACCTGGTGCCATGCCTTGTAATTCTGTGTGTGACGATCAGGAAAGCCTCTTTTCTTAGTTGTGCTCTTAATTTGTCTTTTTATTGAGTCGTGTGGTGGTCGTCAGCAGCGCTCTATGCTACAAGTCACTGAAAAAAGCCCAAAGGAAAAGGTTTGGCATGCTGCTGTTGAAGGAAACACATAAGCGGCTGAGTGTTCCGGATTCCAGCCTAGAAACAAGCTTTGACCTTCTTTTGCATGGTGAAGGTCGAAGGTGTTCACAAATCGCCACTGCGGATTATAATTACAAAAAAGAGACTTGCATCAAAGGACTCAAAGGACTATTTTGTGAATTCATGTCAGTTGATGCACCTTTGTTCATTGGTGCACATGAACAAAATGAAGGTGTGGGCCAATTCATGCTCTGCAGCTTCGGCCGTTGCGCATGTAATCATGTAATTATATAGGTATCCACAAATGTCCATTGATGCAGGATAGCGAGGAATCGGTTAAACAGGTTGCATGTACATAGCATGAGTCGCAACGCCACGATACCATCAAAGTCAGAGTCAAAATTATGAATTCTCGTAACTATGTATATATATATTATAACTGTTTTACTGTATCTTATTTGGTTGAATTTGAACCAGCTTTAATAAACGTGCTAAATTTAATGTCCCTACCTACTTTACCCTGCTACTTGCAATGCACAGTCAACGCATACAAAAAATACGTTCCAATCTGCATCCTTCTTGATTCAGGTGTCGAGTCTCGGCAGAGATGTCATGGTGAGATGATGCGTCATGGACGGATAGATAAGGCTTCATGAAAGGAAATGTTGACAAACTGTCACCCACAGTCGAGTACTTCAATTCTGTCATAAGCTTCTGGGGCGGTCCAAAACTGCCCAATTCAATTGCAAACTAGCTGCAAGGATCCTTTGTCGTCCAAATCGAACATGCCCAACAGAAAGCGCAGCTTTTGACGGTTCGACATGGTTTGCGACATCACCAAGCCTTATCTTTGTGTGATCAGGTCATGTCACCCAACAAGACTTCGTCAACGAATTCGTTTGCACTAAGTCACTAAGACTCCTTATCCACAAAATCCAAGTCCTTCAGCCCTACAGCCATCTACAATGCTGAAACGGGGCTGAGAAGAACTCCTTTTAATGTTTCATGACCGCCTTGTATCCAAAAATTTATATGAAAATGTATGAAACAGTGACACATATTATATAGAGTAATTATAGGTATTCATGAATTCATAGCATCTGCTGTCGGTTTCTTCCTCAGCATCGAAACTTTGTTCGAAGTACGCTCCAGTATGGTCCAGTCCAAAAGAAGATTCGAGCACCAATAGTCAGTCTCCGTCTCCGCTTGCACTACGCGCTGTTCGACTCGTGGGGCTGTCAGCTCGCAGAACGACACTGCTGTCATGATCAGCTTTCACCAAAAGGGTGCAGGGATACTTGAAACACTTCAGAGTGTATCAATGTGTCGCTCTAATGTGCTGCTGAAACCCCGATGGTTTGCGTGGCTGAATCTTGTGGGAGCGCATTCACAATGAGCCATACCATAAACTACGGCTTTGATCAGCCAGCAACATACCCTCTACAAACTCAGCTACCTAGCTGTAAGTATGAAATGCAACCAATAAAGGATGCAAAACACAATCGATCCAGGTCAGTCACAAACCAAATCAAACAAGGCAACTGACGGAAGGTAGTGAGTTAGAGAGAGAAGTTTTCGCGTGGCAAGCCAACCCAAGAACTACATGTCCTTTTTGCTTGTGTCACCAAAGTTTTAGCTTTCGCGCTTCCTTGCTTTATGTCGCACTTGCTTCCGCACTTGCTTTCGCACTCACTTGCTTCTTGCTTTCGCACTTGAACTTCGTCAACGTTGCTACGGCCCTTTGGCAACAAATTGATTTCGAGACTCTAGACATCTCTAGACTCTTTCGCGAAAAGCTTTCGGGTTTGCGCGGCCTGGGTTTTGCTTTCACACCACCGTGATCGGTGAATCCTCTTGCTAACATTTACGTGCAAGTTCTTGGCGCTGCTCAATTCAAAGTACCTGGACCGAGAAAAACTAGATCGATTCTAAAAAAATTGGCAGTATGGATCAGTATGGTGAATGGAGCCTCTAATTACCTGACTCTACCATGATGGTCACTTCCGAGCACAAGTCTCGCTGCGAGGTTGTTCTACTAGTAAGTATTGTATAAGATTCAACGCCCACAGTACCGGACAAGACTACTTGCCTTGCCTTCCTATCTACGTGGTACAACTCAGATCAACTCAATGCAACCTTCCTAATGTGTTGGAGTCATCTTCACTGACTAACGAATCTTGAGACTTATACAACTGAAAAATGCATAAGAGTGCAAACCGCGGTCAGTCTGCTTGAAGCATTACACAAAATGAAGAGTCCATTTTAATAAAGCAGCTCCTGTCAGGCAAGGCACAAGCTGACATGAGCGGCAGCACTGGCACTTTTACCTTGTAGTGATCCTGGGGGGCCTTGGTCATCGAGACCTTGCCGTGACCTAAGCACCAAGGGGCTCAAACGGCCGGGGGGTAGGCCGCGAAGAGGTAGCTACTACCTTACTTAAGCTAGAATGGACGCAGGATAGCTCACACTATTCATTTGGTTCCAAGATTTTTAGGGACACGCAACCTCAGATCACTCTAGTACCGAGTCTAAATGACTAGATTCACTTCAGATTGAATCAATCCCTTGCTTGATCCCCTCATAAACAGCTTTTTGGTGTCAAATTGCACACGGCATTGTTGGTTGAAGGACAAAAGCAAGCGTCGCAAGGGTCACCATGAAAATGAGCAATGTAAACCAATGGCTGGGGTACACTTGCTATTCATCTCGATTTCTGCTTTACCATCACCATCCGTCCTCTTTTAGATTGCTGTACAGTAGAAGCACTGTCCTGATTTGACTCAAACGCTAGTTGCCCAACAGAGGAACTAACAGAGTCCAGACTTGCTTCATTTGGGGCACAGTCACAATGGCTGTAAGTACTACAGAGTTTCTTACCTCCAAATTTGCGCCCGACTCCCACCTGCAGGATCAAAGAGTTTCACCAACTCCAGCACACGTGTGAGTGGAGCCGCCAACCATTCTTGGAGCTCGTAAGAGTTCCTTGGTTTGTTTTGAGGGGGGGTAGGCCGCTAGAGGTAGGTTAGCTAGGTAGGTAGCTAGTAGGGAGAGGTAGCTAGTAATTAGCTTAAGTAGCTACTACCGACAGGAGGCAGGATAGCTCACGCACTAATCATTGGTTCCTAGATGGTTAGGGAAGTGTTTATTTGCAATTGCAAACGCTTTGTTCAAACTTCAAAATAAATAAAGCTCATAGAACTTCGGTTCAACTCGCCCAAAGCATCCATACACAACTAGCAATCGGCACCGGCACCTATGTTTTGTGTTTGTCCATGCAAAAGCAATCACACATCTGGAGTAATTGTCGGATGTGATCTCGGATAGTCCGATATCATCTCAATCTCTCTATCTCTATATATATATAGATATTTATATACAGTATATGAATACAAGCAAGGCTGCAAATACTCAGGCGCTTGTCCGGTCCATTTCCCAGCGGCCTGCATTTGACGGCGCACGAAAGAGCTTGCTTGGCTTTAGTCTGTCCTAGAGAAACCCAAGAGAGGTTGTATGCATCACCACTGTTTGTTGTACCCCCTTTTCTCTATTTTACAACTTACAACTATCCACTGTTTCCAGCACGTGGTGTTGCGTTGCCGCGTTGCGGTGCAGTGGGTTGGGAAGTCCTGCAAGTTAAGACTGCTCATGCATGTATATTATATATTCCATTTGATTGGCCAAACGAGACCGTGTTTGGCCATTCAAAAAAGATCAACAAAGGGTATAAAGGGATCATGACTTGGGGTCACAAGTTGTCGCATGTAGTTGTCAATGTGTTATTGTGTTCATAGCCAAGTGGTCTTACCGTACAGAAAGACTCCAAGCTGCACCTGAGCCAAAAGACTCCAGGGGTCGAAAACCCGTGCACAGAGTGCACAGTGCGCCCAGTCTGGATCAAGACTGTTACAGTACTGCTTTAGACAGCGCTTGATTGCTGGCTGACATTCGCATAAGCAGAGCATGTTCTTGACAAAAGGAGCACATATTCTGGTGAGCGCTTTTTGTCTACTGTACTTTCTCCAATGGTGAATTGGATCCCATGGTACGCGCAATATAGACCCTAATGGATCTATCAACTCAAGCTCATCTCTTTTGCCCCCTGGGTGCTACTGTCTACCGCAGCTTCGGTGGTATCTGATAATATATTTTTTAAAATATGGGTTCTGGTCGAAGTGTCTTCTTCCAGAAATGGCCGAAAGTCGTGGTCACATGGGGGCCCGCTACATATTCTTTACCTTTGGCACACACAGCTGGTTAATGAAGGAAACATGGACCAAGCAAGTATTGGCGCCAAGTTGTAAGAGGCGTCACTAGCGCTGCACCGTTTTCAGCGGATCTCCGAGCTTCAAGCCATGCTTGAAACAAAAGACAGGTTGCAAGTCAGCCTTGGAAGGGTCCACCGCTGGAATGTGGCAATGTTTGCTAGCGCGGATCTAGCGCAGTGCTAGCGCGCGGCTAGCGCATTTTTCAGCCAGCCACTTTTCAAAAACCTGACGACGTTCTGAACATGTCCTAAGGCAAACACTGGCGTCACTAGCGCAAGTCTACCGTAAACCTAGCGCCCAGCTGCAGAATAGGTGTGTTTAGCTGGGGGCCCGCTACATAATCTAAATGAAAAAACAACATCATAAGCCACTTTCGACCCCTTTATCTATTTTTTTACTATAGACTTTTGGCCGGACTCCATATACATAATATAGATAGATCTTCAGATCTTCTTGATTCCTGCCGTTGATGGTTGTTGCCGCCTCTTGATGCTGCAGAACGGGTTTCAATCAAAGGAGATAAAGAAAAAAACAAAAGCCATCAAACCTAAGATCATGAATCTTGAAACTTGAAGGTTCACAAATTACACTTGGGCATCCTCAGGAAAGTCCCCAAAAAGCAACATTGTCTCCGAAGAAATTCAACTACTGGCTTCTGTGTCTGTGTGCTAGCCATTTCAGGCTATTGCAAGGATGACTCTGACTCTTGCCTGCCATCTGTTGTAGATCGCCACCCAGTTCACTAAAGATCTGTTGGACAGTGCTCGGCAAACAGGCTGTTGCGTCAGCACAGTACCCCAGAAGTCTTTGAACCAATCAGCACCTGACAGGGGATTAGCTGATGAATCAATAACAATAAATAACCTCTGAACGCTTGATGCAACGTCACCAGCACGTCACCTCAACGTGGACTCCCTTCATATCCCTACTTTCGCCCCTGCTTTTCCTTGTCCGCTTTAACAATCAACAGCATCTGACTCATCTGACCCTTTCAATGAGCGCAGTTCAGCTCTTGATCTCATATGCACAAGTCTGGAGCCTTCACTTTCAGCAAGGATAAGCTCATCAAGGTCATCCTTGGATGCTCGATCATGAAGCAAAACTATTGCTCCGTGGGCCAAAGCCCAAACTATCCTAAACTCATTTTGTTATTTCACCTGTTCATCACAGGTCCACGAGTCCACATTGCAATTGTTTAAGGTGGCAATGGCACCATTTCCTGCACAGTTGCTGGCTGCGAAGCCAGAGCAACGAAAACAAAAAAACAAATAGTATAATATTAGAAACAACCATAAACAATATATAAATATAACTTTGGTGGTTACGGTATATGTCCTCTCTCTTTGTCTAAGCCTTGTGACAAGCGTCAATGGAGCAATCAATAAAGGATAAACGCTTCGATCTGGGATCGTGTTCAGATGTAACCGAGCTTACGGACTGTCTGGAACTGCTGCGTTCCTAGGCGAGAAACAAACATCTCTAATTGGCGTCAACATTCGCAAACCACTGCGCAAACCCTAAACGGTCTAATTGTTTGTCCGAATCCTAAACTGTCTTTCATACATAGACTTAAACTTATAGAACATCAAACTTTGCCACAGAGTCAGCTGTGCAAAGCTCCGATGACCTGCCAAACATTTGCAATCTCAGAGACTCACATGATTGAATGGGTTCAGAATGAGTGAGAGTGATGCCTTGACACTTCTGGCAAATGAAGTGAGGCAGAGTGATGAAACACCTCAGGCTTGGGATCAAGATATGTTTCACAGTGTCACACCTAAAAGACTAAGCACAACCACTGCAGGACAGCTGCTACCCCACCCGTCAGGCTTTAAGTTTGCTTGGTACTCTTGAAATATCTTGAATACTCTCACCATATATGGAAGCTGATCACAATGTCTTGTCACCTGGTCTCCAACAACATTTTGGAATAGGGGCATCTGCATGAGCCATGAAAAGCTGGGAAGCCTGGCTATGAACGAGAAGCGTCTGGGACTGTCGAAACAACACGAACGTGTTTGAAGGGAAGCTAGGCGGATTGTCCAGATTCGGCCACGTTTTTGTATATTACTGTATAATAATGTATAGTTTGATCCATGTAACTAATGTACGCACAGGAAAATCTCAAGCAAACTAATTTGAACTTGAAGCCTTCGGGTTTGAAAGAGAGAAGCCAGCACACAGGGCCGGTACAAAGAGGCTTCCGTACAGAAATGTCGGAGTTGGCAAGATTTTAGGCAACCCCAAAAATGTGGAATCATATCTAAGGCATACACTCCAGCGCTGTCCTGCAACGAAACAAGATACAACACCACCGAAGCAACAAAGCAGGCTCGCGCGGTCAAAACCGCTCGCTGTGATATGTGGTTTGCTTGCACTAAAAAAGGTAAAAGGACTGGACAGCTTCTGACACTAAACAGGATGACTGAAATGCGAGATTCGATAGTTGATGTGCATTTAGTCCAAGCCTGCGACACCTGTCTGGGTGGCATGCTACTCAAAGTAGCTCGTTTGTTCTGTGCCTTGCAATGGCTTGCTTCTGCAAACGCACAAACTTCGCTGGCTTCTTGCAAATTCATACCATTCCATGAGCTCATCCTGGGGCATGCGCTCTACAGAGTTCCGCCGTGTCCTGTGGCGAGTCGCGTGAGCAGCAAGTGTAAACTTGAGATATATGTGTGATCTCTCAATGCTAACTGACTGGGACTTTCTTGCACAAAACTGAATCGGTGTGTGTTTGACCTTTTGCTTTGACACCCATTGAAAGAGAACGCCTGTGACACCTGTCTGGGTGGCATGCCTCTTTTGCTTGGCGCCTTGGTACTCAAAAGTACTGGCAATCTTGTACTTTACTCAGCAGCTTGCATCTACAAGCACAAAATCCATCACTTAGGTCAAGTTCAAACTCGCTTCCTAAGGCATCGACCCTACAGACTTTAGCCGTGTCCTGTCACATGAAAGCTACTTGCAAACACAAAAATACATAAAACGGGTACAAGGGCCAAGGGCATAAATAAACTGGGAAAGTGTGGGCACTCCAGTTTCTCTTGGATCTCTTTACATTCTTCTACTAAACTGCGGCTGATATGGAAGTTCCCTCTCACATAACATTTCAACACCTAGTGAATGAACCTCAGAGCCTAATAAGTAATATGAATGCCGGATATATCTGATGTCACCAAGCCTGCGACACCTGTCTGGGTGGCATGCTACCCAAAGTAGCTTGTTTGCTCTGTGCCTTGCAATGGCTTGCTTCTGCAAACGCACAAACTTCGCTGGCTTCTTGCAAGTTCATACCATTCCATGAGCTCATTCTGGGGCATGCGCTCTGCAAAGTTCCGCCGTGTCCTGTCGCATGAGTAACAGGATATGGCAATGCAATTCACTCGAAATGTCAGGTGAACTTGAGTTGATGTGGGCACTCGGCACTCGTTCATTCTACAACAGCGAACAGCTTGTGCTGGATCTTTCCATAAAATGCTTTAACTAACGCCTTTTGAATAAAACCCAATCCAGGGCATACATTTGAGATCATTTGAGCGATGTAATAGCTACAGGGGAAATTGTTTCATTGTTTTTAATGTACCGGTATCGCTTTGTCACATTGCCCGTAGAAACAACATCAACCTCTTGCTTCTTACAAGCTAATGTCGTTGTCGCTTCTTCCACTCGAAAGTATTGTGCATCTGGGCCAGGGTCCAGCAAAGCAGATGTTGGTACGTTTGGCCATCATTGTAGGTATCGGTGTGATATCGTTCTTTGCTTCGCCCCAGCAAATTATTTGTTGGTAGGCCAAACACACAAATGCACATTCAAATCCACTGAAACAAACATTGTTTTTCATGGGCTGGTGTCGTTTTCCATGGTGTGTCTAAAAGCCCTGAAAATATTCCACGTGCTGTGTATATATATATATTGTAATATTGCTGAGGTAAATCCTTTCGAACGTTGCCAAATTTGGCGAACTAACCCAACCAAGAACTGTATTGATGTTCACCTATGATTGCTTCGGTTGCTTATTGCTTCGGTTGCTTGACCTTGCCCAGACGGGCCCCAAACCTGGTACGGCATTAATTCCACACCCAAATCTTCATTCAACGTGCCCACGCCTGTGACACCTGTCTGGGCATTCTGAAAGCAGCTCTTTGGTGCGCCTGATCACTCACATCTCAGTACATCTCTTTGAAGTTGTTTCAGATTGGACATGTTTCACTGTTTCACTCATTCCAGAAATCCGCCGACCCCACTCGTGGGGTGAGGCGTGACTGTTGATTTAGCCTTAGCCTTAAGCCTTATCCTTAGCCTTAAGCCTTATCCTTAGCCTTAGACTTAGCCTTAGACTTACCTCCCCTACCCCTCCGGAGGCTTGTTGGAGTGACGAGATTTCGACAAAATTTTGCCAAGAATTGTCCAAGATTTTGCCATCCCAATTGATTTACATCTTGGGGCACCCTCTCCACCCGCGCGGGAAAATAAGCACGGTCCAAAATGGTCCCGGGCTCGAATCCCGGGCTGGTCGCGGCGTGGTCCCGGCCAATGCCCTTGATTTTTCCTAGATTTTGTTGCGTTTTTCGTTGGATTTGTGAGATTTTCAAAGGCTTTTCCAGCATTTTCCTAGGAATTCGCTTGGCTTTGTCTAGATTTTGTTACGTTTTCCGCTGGATTTGTATGCTTTTCAAAGGATTTTCTAGCATTTCCTCTTGTTTTTGGGTTCCCAGATTTCCCCGAAAAATTGCTAACCTATTGCTAACCTATAAATCAACAGCCTTAGCCTTAAGCCTTATCCTTTGCCTTAGCCTTAAGCCTTATCCTTGGCCTTAGCCTTACCTCCCCTACCCCTCCGGAGGCTTGTTGCCGGGCTCCGGGTTCCTGCTAGCGCCTATGGTCTGTGCTAGATTTTGTAACGTTTTCCGCAAACCTGGGAACCCAAAAACCGACACGATGCCTGTACACATACCCAAATAAACCAGAGGAAGTGCTGGAAAAGCCTTTGAAACTCCTACAAATCCAGGAAAGGCTCTAGCAAAAAGCAAGAGCATTCCTAGGTAAATGCTGCGACAACCTTTGACATCCTACAAATCCAGCGGAAAACGTACCCACTTCTATGAAAAACAAATTGCACTGGCTGGGCCCTGCCCGCCACCATCCCGGGACCCAACCCTGCCACTACATTTTCCCTTGGGGTCGGCGGCTGCAGGCGGTAGCCTGGTAAATCCGGGCGCCGGCCACGAAGCCCGTGGCATGCCCGGAGGGCCTTCGGTGGTAACCGAAAGTTATAGACGGTCGCGCCGGCTGCCGCCGACCCTCGTTCCCAAAACGGGGGGACCCCGTCGTCACTACCGGGTCACTGATGCCCCTGTAATTTACAGTGTATCGTGTGTGTGAGGTATAAAAAACACTGTGTTTTACAGGGTTAATTGCGCATATCGAAGTACGACGCGGGGAAAAGGGAGAAATGCAAAAATGCTGTGTTTTTCAAGGGTGGTGTCGGTAATGCGCGCCGGGCGGACAGGCTTAATCGACATTTTGTGGGTAGAGGCCCTCCAGACGACGTGCATTGCCTAACATATCCTCAACATAGGCCCAAGATAGCCAACATATCCCCAACATATGCCCAACATAGC
>CAXAMN010013113.1:709030-728720 GCA_963970005.1 Durusdinium trenchii
TGTGGGACACTCTTGTGGGACACTCTTGTGGGACACTCTTGTGGGACACTCTTGTCGTAAACTCTTGTGGGACACTCTTGTGGGACACTCTTGTAGGGCACTCTTGTGGGACACTCTTGTGGGACACTCTTGTAGGAAACTCTTGTGGGACACTCTTGTGGGACACTCCTGTAGGACACTCTTGTGGGATACTCTTGTGGGACACTCTTGTGGGACACACTCTTGTGGGACACTGTTGCGGGACACTCTTGTGGGACACTCTTAAGGGACACTCTTGTGAGACACTCTTGCGGAAACACCCATCGGAGCACACACATCACGCAGCCCTGCCAAGCAGTTTCGCGATTCCAGCCCCTCCAAACAACACCCGCTCACACGCCAATCCCAATGTGACAGCGACATTCACCTCTACCACAACTCACAACCTCCCGATTCCCTGCGCCTGCCACGAATCTTTCCGCGTCCACACGTCTAACGCGCACAAAGTACTGCGCCTGCCACGAAATGTCACCTCCGTCACACATGGCAACCTCACGATTCCCTGCGCCTGCCACGAAAATCCCACTTCCACACCTCAAAACCCGCACAAAGTCCTGCGCCTGCCACGAAAAGTAACAATGTCATCTCATGTGAGCTTCAACAAAATTTGCACCACACCACACGTTTGGAATGATTTCGACCCGTTCTGAGCACACTCCCATCCACCAAGATCGGCAAATCCCAATGGCACGGCCACATCCAACACCCCAAAAACACGACTCTCCAAACGCTAATCCCAATGGAACTGCGCAGCAATCTGCAGATCTCACCAAACGCTGCGCCTGTGCAGCGAAACGCATCACGTTGCTTGCGCGACATGTCTTTTTCATGCAAATCACAATGGAATAGCGGCGCAAACTGACACGTGACACATCCATGAATAGTCCCTTGCAAAAGCTTCCCCCAATGGCAGCGCCTTAGCGCTCTACCGCGAACAGTTGCGGACGGTTGCGAACGGTTGCGGACGTAGAAACAACGGATCGCGAACAAGGCTCTACCCCCAGACCCCCAAGAGTTAAACGAGAACCCTTCGCTACGCATTCGGGAAAACCCTGCTAACCAACCAACCAACAGCCACCTGCCAGCGGCGCCAGCAGCAACCAACCAACTGACCACAACGTAGCATCCCTTTTGTCGGCCATCCGAGGATAAATTTTAGAATAGGAAGGAGCCATTACAACGATTTACATCGTAGCATTCCTTTGATGGGCCATTCGAAAGTAATTTTTAGAAAAGGAAGAAGCCATTGCAACGTAGCATGCCTTTTGTGGGCCATTTGAAGGTGAAATTTAGAATAGGAAGGAGCCATTACAACGCAGCATTAGTTCAAATTCGACTCGACGATAATTTTTACACCCCGGGGGGGGAACCAGTTCGAGTTCGAGTTCGAATTCCAATTGACGACAATTTTGACACCGGGGGGGGGGACCAGTTCGAGTTCGATTCGAATTCGAATCGACGACAGCGATTTTGGAGTTCGACTCTTTCTATTCGTCCACTGGGTTGACTTCTAACAGTTCCAGTTCGAGTTCGAGATCGAGTTCGAGTTCGGTTCCTTCCATGTATCCTTTCAAGGTTAAGTTCATCAATACTGTATAACTGTTTCAGTTCGAGTTCGAGTTCGAGCGGGGCACACTATGGATCTTCTAGATTCTTCTAGTATGTTTGACAGATTGATTGATTGCTTCAGGTTACCAGATTGATTGCTTCAGTCTAGAGTTGGCCATCAGCTTGGGGCTGCACATCCCAGTGATCCTCTGTGCCCATCCCACTGGGGGCTATAGATCCCCCTTCGTCTGATCCTGAAACCACTGTACTGAGCGAGGCTCAGTTGTGCAACACTGAAACACCCAAATCTGCAGGCAGCCAGCACATCTCAATCAGTGGTTTTTGAGACAGTAGAACACCGTGAAGCCTTCGAGCTAAAACGCCTAAAACTCCTTCGCTCATACAAGAAAAGGCATGATATGAACTGCTCAACCTACAGTAACTTCGCTGTTTCAAAAGCTGTTGCGTTTGTGCTATAAGCTCAGTGAGTAAGTACTTAGAAGAAGTACAGTAACATGAAAAGCACCTGTGACTGGACCCCAGTAAATTGCAATCTGCTTCCACTGGACACATATCTTGTGTTGCAAGCTGTTGTTGGCTGTATGATCCACCTGAAACCACACTCTCGAGTGTAGCCTTCATCAGCCAGCTGCTCGTCCTCTTCCTCCTCTCCTTCATTGCCCCCAAGTTTGGTGCAAACTCGTTCCAAGTGAACGTGGACAACCAGGCTGCAAGCAGAGTGTATGAAAGGACATCCAATAGTATTGGTTATTGTGTCCAAAGTTGTCCAAATCCCCTGTTTCAGAGGCCTGGAGGGAGACCTGAGATCCAATCAAAAAGTAGAACGAAGCAAAAGGGGAAATGAACAGTGCTCAGCTGCCCTACCAACGAAACTTTGGGTTATGATATCCCTTACTCGATGTCTTCCAATCATGGCCTTATTAGCAGCTTCATGATTTGACTCTGACATTAACAACAATCTGGAAATTATATACTATGGCTGTGACCCATCTCAGCATCTTCATTCTCGACCTGCATGGATCTGGTCACACTGATGCCTGTTCTTGCCAAAGATGCTGGACACTTTGGAACGTGGAAAAGTGTGGAAACGTCAAACTGTGTCAGTCTGAGCTATGGCTCTAGCAGTTCCTCCTGGAGCTGGAATCTTGCCGCCACCTCGAAGTTATGTCATCTGAAACAAGCCGCAAACAGGTATCCAGAATCAGGAATGACTATCGCACGGTATTGTAGACTAGATTGGAACAAATCAATTGTTCGTGCAGTGTGGTCTCTGTCTGAGTTCTTTTGCACTTTTGCAACTTCACTCTGAGTCGTTCGCCAACACTCTTTTGTCTTGGTTTGGAAGCTGCATCTTTCTTCTGCGCCTCAAGTTCCTGCGTGAAGCCACAGGAGCCCAACGCCAACAAGATTTAACATGTTGTTTCAACATCTTCTCCTGCATCCTGGTGGAAGGCGTGCTTATTGAATAGCATTGACCACATATGACGAAAATGTTGATCTTATTCGCAACTCAGGGACACTCATTGATTCCAAGGGACAGTGCTCATGGTCCTTTCACTCTTAAAGTCTTTCTGTATCAGGTTTGTCAGTCACAAGGAAATTATCCAAAAACGTAAACTCTCGGAAGCCATATTTTGCAAAAACAAGAGTTTCAGACCTGCTGAAAGTGAGAGTTGAACAAGGTCGAGCTTGCATTTTTCAACAAACCATGACCGCTTTCTTCTAATAATTGCTGCGTTCATTTTGCTTGTCATGGTGGGCAACGTTTTGAAGCCCTCCTTTCTCTGTGATCCCTGAAAACAAGCTGGAAAAATTGAGTCTTCCACAAGAGTCCTCGATTGATGGCCACGTTTGCTCTGCCATGGTAGGATCATAGGGCTGCAACCTACTGCATGTGCAGCTATCTCCAAATTTTGTTCCCAATGAAGATTCAAAAACAGTAAAGCCAAGCTTTATGTACCCTTGAGTCGTCAAGTACAGCAGCTCACATCGGTCACTTACAAAGTTGAAACATAGGAGCTGTCTCCTATGACCTCCTAGTTGTATCTACGTATGCATCTATTTGTGGCTTTAGTGCTCTCAAGAAATAATGTTTAATATCGCAAACACAGGAATTGGGCTCTGCCTTTGGAGATCCAGCTGCTGGGTACCTCCAAAGTTTTGATACAGTATCTGTCAAAAGTTGCCATGTGCATACATCCAACACGGGTGCAGCTAGATAGACTTGAGACATGGTAGGGAAAGGTAGTGACCTGCAAGCGATTTCTTTTGGACTGCAATGAATATCAATGATGTCAGTTCTGTCCTGACATGAGCTTTGTAATCTGCCACCTTTCGTCCATATTTTGCTACGCAAAAGGCGGGATCTCTTGTCCCACTTCTCTTGCGTGCATTGTTTATGTGCAACCCTCAGTGTGTAGAAAGAAGCAATATGTGACATATGAGCCTGTGCTCAAAGGTGTGAGCATGAGCATATCTCCCTGAGATAACTTGCAACCAAAGCATATTCAAATTGTCAGATTGGTAGGATCAATTGCGTCAGCATCATGAGGAAACATCTTCTCATCAACGCTATCCTGACAAACAATCCAATTTCAGAAAGTTGCAGCAAAAGACTGTTGTAGTTGTAGGCTGTAAACACCTATATAAATAACATTTGGACGTCACGCTATTTAGTGCAAAATTGACTAAATACGCAAGAGAATTAGGCATGCAAACGCTGAGAACTGTTTTGGCCAATGGGCTGCAGAGAAGTCTCCAAATTGATGTCGTGCTTGGCAACCTCGAACCTCGAGATCGGTGTGGACGTGCTGGCGAGCCGCTCGGCAAGCCCGTCAAGTGGGATGAATCATCTTCAAGGACTTCACGAATCCCTCAAAGCCTCGATGACCATGTTAAATTTGCAAAGCCTTTCTATTCATTCTATTCTGTGTGACTAAACATGACTCAATGAACTCAGCGATGGCAGCAAAATTATTGAGCAACTGTTCTTGTCGAGAAAACATATACATACTTTTGAATTCAAGCATGAGCCTTGCTCATCATCCGCAAACTTGCCACTTCCGTTCTCATCGAAGCAAGCCTAGTAAGTATCCAAAACCCACGGAAACAGCAAACAAACTTGTTTGCGCTTCATCAAACAACTACTATACACGATTGAAGCCAAGCAAAGCCAAAGCTCTTAGAGTGGTTTCGCATTAAGAATACCGACCAGGAAAGGCTGCTTAACGCTGTTTCCCTCTTCAGGGCTAAATCAAGCTTGGGGTCGGAATATTCAAAAATCGCATCCAATAACAGCAACCATGACTCGTTGCTACTCACCATGCATGTCTGTTGCACCTCCCTGAAGTCTTTGGGCTGAATAACAAAGCCGCGGAATATATCCTGGGATGTAAAATGATGTAACTGTCATCTTCCACCACAAGTACATGCCTCCTCTGCACAGTCACTGCAAAGACAGCAATGACGTATGTGGGTACTTTTGCAGTTTCGCGCGTATAAATCTTGGCATCTGCTCCTAATACCGACAAATGGTGTCTCATGTACACAGATCAAAGCGCTGTATATCGGCATAACCAAGTGTTTCAAACCATCTGAATCTCACCCCGTGTCTCAAACTAGAATAAAATGTAACACTATACTATACTATACAGTATATGATATGCAGCATGCACGATTCATTTAATTAAGTTTAACAGTTCAACTGAGAATGGGGTTATTTGTGCACCGGAGAAGGGAGGAGACAAAAAGCCAGGTCAGGCAGGCAGGCAACCTCCGCGTCTCTATCTATCCTATCTTATCTTATCCTATCCTGTCCATTCCTATCCTATATATTTATCCATTATATACTCCTCGCTCTATCTCTCTATCCCACTATCCCTTTGTCTCTCTAGCTCTCTGACTCTACTGTAACTATCTCTCTCTGTGCTTTTCTCCAGCCACCAATCCACCCAACCGTTCGTCCAACTAGGCATCCATCGACCTATCGACTCTACACACATCTATCATCTATCCACATCTACTTATCATCCTTTTATATCTAGCCACATCTACTTGACAATATCTCTATCTCTCTGTCTCTATCTCTTCAGATTCTCTCTCTGTCTGTCTCCCTCTCTCTCCCTCTCTCTCTCCTCTCTCTCTCTGTGTCTCTCTCTCTCTCTCTCCCTCTCTCTCTCCCGCTCCCTCTCCCTCTCCCTCTATCTATCCATCCACCCACCCATCTAGACATCCCTCAACCTACCCACAACTACACTCAAAATGCAAATCATGCAAAAAAAAAAGGCCAAAAAGAGTGTCGTGTTAAACCTGGCCTATCGGCTGGCTTGCGTGATCTTGGTCACGTTGACCATCTTTGAGGTCGTGACTGACTTTAACGTGCATCAAAACGCACCAACTGAGCACGGTCTGTCCACCAAGGATCTGCCCATGCCTCATCATCCCCCCAAAAGCCTGCCAGAGGATCACCGGCGACTTTTGGAAGATCAGCAATGTGGCGAGTGATGATCCACACCTCAAATGGCAGCTGCAGTAGCTTCCTTCTCAATTCTCTTTCTCCAACAATGTTGCTTCGATTCGTTTGGGGTCGTTTATGTTGTAGAATAGTAGAACGACATAATCCACCGACCCCGGCTTGAGCAGGGGGAGCGCGTAAGAGGAGCACGCGAGAGCAAAGGGATTGCGCGATGGAATCGCTGCACGGCCTCCAAATGGCCGAAGCGACGGCCATCCGCTTGAAAGTGAGTTAGACGCTTTCGAGACCGGTTTTTGTGTGGCAACAAACACATTAACGGTGTGGCGAAGCTTGGCAGCAAGACGTTTGAGGCCGTGGAGGAGGTGACATAGAGGTCCAAGCCAGGGAGAGAGGTCGGACGCGACTAATAAGCAGGTTGAGCATGGATCGTCTGCAATGCACCAACACAAGCCGATGCAAACCTTGAAGCACAGGAGCACCTTTGCGGTTCAAGCAAGCATTTGGTTCCACTGGTTCCACCCTTATCTAAAGTCAATCATTTGAGCAACAGAAAACAGCTCATAGCAGCTCATATTGGCTGTTGAATTTGTGCACTTCAAGGACTAAGCCGCATCGGTCTCATTGATCTTGTCCAGTCGGCTCAAGCAAGCCTTACAAAAAGGTCATCAAAGTCTGCGCGTTCAAGAGAACTTGCTATCATGACCTGAACTCAGAACTCTTACGATGTGGCTAGTTGATACTGATGGTTCCACCAAGCTGATAATTTGAGTTGCTACTCAAAATCAACGAGAATGACTTCCTTGTGGGTTAAGACTGAACTGAACAAAAGGTATCAAAAGGCTGACCATTTTGCATCTCTGGTGTTAGGCAACCTCAAGGGCCTTTTGGGCTGCTGGCACGGGTGGAAGCTCTCCAAGCACAGCCAGAAGCAAAGCACTCTTGCTTTGAGGCCAACGACTCTTTAGCAGTGCCCTGACAAGAAACTTGAGGACTTAGCATTTTAGGCTTTGCATTGCTTTGATGTTGCGATTTCACAGCTCAAGCTTTGGGGCTTTAACTTTGACTTCTCAGATTTGGGGCAAGGTACAAATATGTACAAATCCATTCTGCAGCTGTTTAACCAAGAGAAAGACACCAGCTTTCGTTAAGTTAAGAGCGTGCACTTTCCAGAAACCACCCCATTGCCTTAGGCGTGCTGCTTCCACTGGGAGGCGTTTTGCCACGTTCATGAAGTGCTTGGCACTGCTCAACTCTCGCAGCCTGAATGAGAGGAAAGCACAAAAACATGCAGGAGCCACACTAAAGGACTAGACTAGACTAGCACTAGCTCGGAATTGTCCAAATCGCCAAGCACAAGCTTGACTGGAAAGGGCCTCTCAACTTCAATCTCCACGGGCATTCTAACATTGTCCATGCCAAAACAACTAGTGTAAGAGCCCAGCAAACAAATTGAACAACGAACAAGCTCTCACACTTGGCAGCCTAAGCGTGTAAAGAAAGAGAACTCGATATCCAGAGTTCAACAGCGCCAGAAAGCGCTGTGCTCTTCGATGGTAGGTCTCTGCAACCGCGGGCTCACGAGGGTCATCGTGGATGTGCGCCTTACGTCTTGCACGAGGAAACAGAAGGTAAGGTCCAGGCCCGCAAACCAAGTGTTTTAAGCTGTTTTACACGTTTTTTCCTCTCTGTCCGAACGGAGCGCCCACAAACCTGAGCTGTTTTGGATCGGCAAAAAATATGACAAGTTGCTGATGGTATGAACTCTGGGTCGGTAAAGCCAGCATTTCCCACAGCGTTGATGTGTGGCAACGGGGTCATGGTTGACACAAAGTCAAGGAAAGGAGGCTCTCGTTTCAATGACTCCTGAGCTGTGCGGCGGTATTTATTTGGTGCTAAACAACAAAAACACGATCCATTATGTGGGGGCCCTATCTCGTTTAGACTACTTAAGTATGAGGTCATGTCACAATGATTATCTTGTTCAGACTACTTTTGTAGCAAATCACACTATCTCGTTCAGACTACTTTAGTGTCATCAAGCAAAAGTATCTCGTTTTTGTGGGGGCACCATCTCGTTCACGAGCGAATACTGATGATAGAGCAAATAGAGCATGCCGTAGACTACTTTAGCTTTAGTAAAGCAATAGAAGTGGCTGCTCAGCTGTTTACCCAACTGGCAATCCCCCGCAAGTCGTGAAGACTCAGTGCTGTCACCAGTCTCACCGTTTCATTAAAATGTCACTTTATTGTTACTAGTAGCGATGGCCTCCAACCTAATAGCGATGGCCTCCACCTAGTAGCTACATTTCCTTACTTATGTGCTTGTGCACAGGGAAATCAAACCCTTTCCCACCTTGTTCACATTTGCATCAGGCGTCTACTACCAGCTGAAGTCCGACTGGCGATGAATGAACTGTTGACCTTAGCTATCTGCAGATACTCTGATGCAAAAAGGATACCTGTACGAGTAGAGCGCCTGACGCTCTGTCTGACATCCTTTCACCACCGTTTACCAACCTCTTTCCATTTCAAAGGCTGAGCTGAGCAAGGGACTCTTCGCAGGTCCAGCCATCACAGCCCGTCATGAGCACATCAAATGGAAAGGATCGACGCTTGAAACCAGCCTTCCGAGCATGCCCAAAACATACAACAAAGCTCGAAAGGCCGACCTAGCCTACCGTATCCAACACAGCCAGGAAATCGTCGCATGATGCCAAGCCAAACATGAGCAACAACTACTGTAAATGCACATGTGATGTGCACGCAAGAAGAATACAGTACCAAAAGCCTAGGGCCAAGGTTTTAAGCTCAGATATTGTGATATTGTCACGTTCGTTCATTTCCTGTGCTCTAGATCTCACAAACGTGAGCTCCCCTTGCCTTGGCGATCCGGTACGCGGGCAAGCAGTTTGGACCCAAGCTTACTACTGCATCAAAGATGTTGTCGAGCTTCATGGTCTCCATGGCGTGCTCTCAAGCTAACACGTGCGGCGTCTGCCATGAAATGTGCAAGCAAACCATGTCAAACTGGAAATAACATGTGCAGCATGTGCAAAACAAACCAATGCACGTGGAGGGTTGAGCGCTCTACAAACTGCAAGCCACACTAGACAGTGTCAGAATAGTTCTATATGTATATATGGATAGGGCAGTTTTGCGACCATATTGAGCACCACCAGTACCCTGACTCCTATTGTTTGGAGTGACTTGGTCTAGCCGGACAGCCAAGCGCTGTTGTTCATTCCGGTGCTACCAGTAGAATGGACGGGTCTTTGTACGGCTGAAACTTGGCATCCAAAACCCTTAGTGGATGCTTTCCATGGCTTTGTGTTGCTGAGCATAAGTAGGCTTCCGCACCTAGTTCGTCCACGACCTTCTCAGCAGCCATTGCAGCATCGGTTGAATGTCCAGAACCCTCGGGTGCGGCGGTGAATTCTCACGGGTGATCCTGCTGTGCCAGTTCAAGAACTGAGGCCAATGCTAATGGACAAGGATCACTCAGGGTGCTGATCCGCTCCACCACAAAATCCTTGCACCACATCGTATGGCGTGTTGTTCTCTTCTTGCTGCTTTGTCTAAGCAATATGAGACTCCCAAACAGTTCGTGCCATTGAATCCGGACGAAGAAAACGATATATACGATATAATCTCCCAGCGTAAATACCACTGGTTGGTGGCTGCTCAACCACATTTTCCTCGTGATTTACACAGGGACACAGCACTCTGAAATTCCACAAACTGCTGGGCGCACCCCATGACCTGTGAGGTGCACCAAGTGAGAGCACCTGGCAAGGAGTGCCCCCCTGTATTTAAAAGCCATGCCAGCAGCACCAAACACAGAACGAATCAAAAGCAATCCAACCAGCAAGTGTAAGCTGAGAGTATATATCTGAATCGCATTGTCACTGACAATTTGTTACTAGTAGCTTATTGTTGCTAATAGCCATGGCCTCCAACCTAATAGCGATGGCCTCCACCTAGTAGCGTCTTGTTACTAGCATAAAAAATGATTGAATGTTGTAAAGTTGAGTCTGGCAACACTCATTGGGCCTGAAGCCAGGCCCACGGACATACCCCTTGAGGCTCAAGGTGGCTTCATGTGGAGAATACCTGATGCCAACATACACCGTGCCACTCAGCAGAAAGGCCATGCGAGGGGTCGAGGATAAAAACATGTGCTGCATCAATAACAAGTATTTGACGGGAGCAAAAAGGGTTAAAAAAAAACGCCGGGTTGAGCACTGAACGTGTAGGCGTGAGTGTTTAGGAGCAGCAGTCATTGTCGTGTGGTACACGAAGCCTGCGCTTCAAGTTTAGTGTTGATGCTGGCACCATAGTTCGAGGTGGAATTCACAGTGGGGTTCGACGAAATCATGGTTTCGCCTCAGTGCCGTTGTCATTTTCTTGTTTCAGGGAGAGGATTCGTAGACCTCACGAAAATTTGTCGTGTCACTGGGGAGCGGGATGATTGGCAGCGCCCACGACTGGTGTTACATTGTTGTATTTATATATATATATATAGACATATTTAGTCTGTGGCACACCCAAATTCGATCCATCAATTTCCTCCGAGTGCAAGGTACACCTATGCCACGCACCTCTCCACAGAAGGTTTTCAATGAGTTCTTCACATACCTTTCTATGATACACAGTGCACCTAAAAGCTGGTAAGCTCGTGATTCCACGTTCCCGGGCCATTCGTCGAGTCTAGTTCTTCTTACATTCTGAGGTGCGTCATGCGATGACAACAAGACATCGAAAGGAACTGGCCACCTGTCCTGTTGCAACACAACGTCCAACGTGATCTGTTCCATGTAATCCCCACTACAATCAAGTGCATGCAAGGAGTCAACATATCCAATGTCAATCGTAAACCATGGTTCCAGATTCACCCGGGGACTCCCCTCACCGACAAACCGCAAAAGGATCACCAACCACAACAGAGAAAACACTTCAGTGATCTTCAGGGGGTGAACGGCATGGCCGCTTCAAACCCGAAAACTCCGGAAAGACGCAGGAATCGCAAACGGTGCGAGACGACGAAGGAATCGCGATTGGCTCGAAGTCGTCAAAAAACGAATGGGAAAAAATCATGATTCACGATGTACATAGAATCCTTCACGGTCATGGCATGGATCGTCTTTCACAAAATGATCATCGTGAAACCCACCCTCCACCCACCCGCGAATTGAAAAGTGGTGTCGACTGTCAAAGTTGAAAGCAAGAAAAGTACTGTCGACTGTCGACTACACGTTCGCAGTTCAACCCGCAGGCAAAAACTAGCATATTCCCAGTGGGTAATGAAAGGGAAAATACTAGATGATGCTGGGGACCACAGCAGCAGGGCAAAAGGATCAGGCAGTCCCCCACAAAGCAAATCAAAACACAAAGAAAACAAAAGAGACCGAAGACCGAAGGATAGACATGTTGGACACTGCAAAGTGGCCCTTCCGCAGGGGACAATAAAAGGACGTTTGCAGCACATAATCAAAAACATATTGGGCGAGGGCATGCAATGTCTGGTATGGAGATGCGATGGGTGACCTTTGAAGTATCTGTCGCGCCAGGCGCAGTGCATTGGCAAAAGTAGTGCAGATTTCGTGCGCTGGAGGGAGTTGGGGGGAGGCGCAGCACAAGCCACCAGACTCAGAAGGCACCACGAATAGATCATCATCGAAAACTACACACCCCATTGTTTGATCAAAGAGGGGCACCCAAAAGTGACACAAGGACCAAGGCAACGGGGTATTTTTTTTGCTTGACAGAGGCCGCGCCAAATTCGTAAATATGACCCTACTAGTAACAAAGGGCATCGCTACTAGGAGCAAGGACGCTACTTGGGGCTCCTGGCCTTACTACAAGGAACAGGGACGCTACTAGGGGCTCCTGGACTACTAGGGGCTCCTAGCCTTACTACTAGGAGCAAGGACGCCACGAGGGGCTGCTGGCCTTACTACTAGGAACAAGGACGCAACTAGGGGCTCCTGGCCTTACTACTAGGAATAGTAATATGAACGCTACTAGGGGCTTCTGCCCTTACTACTAGGAACAAGGACGCTACTGGGGGCTCTTGGCCTTACTACCAGGAACAAGGACGCTACTAGGGGCTCCTGGCCTTACAACTAGGAACAAGGAGGCTACGCCCTTACAACTAGGAACAAGGACGCTACTAGGGATAGTACTGGGAACAAGAACGCTACTAGGGGCTCCTGGCCTTACTACTAAGAACAAGAACGCTACTAGGGGCTCCTGGCCTTACTACTAGGAGCAAGGACGCTACTAGGTGCTCCTGGCCTGACTACTACGAACAAGGACGCTACTAGGGGCTGCTGGCCTTACTACTAGGAGCAAGGATGGTGTTGGGGCCTCCTGGCCTTGCGACTGGAAACAAGAACGCTACTAGGGGTTCCTGGCCTTACTACTGGGAGCTCCCCTCGCCATACTACGAGGAACAAGAACACTGCTAGGGGGTTCCTGGGAACAAGAATGCTACTGGGAGCGCCTGGCCTTACTAGGAGCTCCTGGCTTTACCACTAGGAGCCAGGATGCTACTAGGCCGCTACTAGGGCGCCTGGCCTTACTACTAGGAACAGGGATGCTACTGGGCGCTCCTGGCCTTACTACTAGGAATAAAAATAAGAACGCTACTAGGGGCTCCTGGCCTTACTATTCACGAAACTTGCGGACTGCGTCTGCGCTTCAGGGAGTGTGGTAAGATTGAAGTGTGAACAAATCGACAAATACTGTACAATGAAAACCTCGGAGTCAAACTAGCTAAGTGAAACCGAATATCCGCGCTGCACTTAGAATGACTGCGATGGGTAAATTCCTACTTGGCTGCAGAAAGAGTCACCGGGATTTTAATTAGGCGCCGCCGGAATGGACACTGAGTCAAGATTACCGTTGGAGTTCCATCGATTGCGAAGATTCCGTCGGTATCAGAAACGTTGCTCAAATGTAAGATCGGTTGCCTCGGGTACTGGAAATATCGGAGAGACATGCTGCATCGGAATCAGACCATCAGGATGAAAGGGTGGCTTGCAGCGCAGGTCTTCCGTATACCTAGCAATAGTACGTTGGACAAGACCAGCGTTCGGAATTTCAGGACGAAGAGGTACACCCCCTGTATAGGACCGCCCCCAACCAATCTGAGTGAGGCTGACAGATCCGATCTTTGAAAATTTTGGCAAAAGGGGAATATCTGATTATCCTTGAAGATATAACACTATAGTACGGAAGGCTTCGGCCTGTTCACGAAGAGAGCGCTTAGTAATAGGGAGAGCCAGGAGGTCTTGCCAGTGCACTGGCTGTGCACGTTTCTGATGGCTCAGTTGTAACCATGTCGGAAATTGGAGACCAGTGTTAACAACGAAAGCAAAGGTAAGCTCCAGCCAGGTTATACCGGATTGAGTAACCTGCGTGATCTGGAGGTGGATTGTCGAAGTCTGGCCACCGGAGAGCCGCGCAAAATTGGAGGACTAGGTCAGCATATTGATTTCCCCACACACAGGCTGTGACGAAGGCGGGGTGAATGGATGGTCGCAGGATAGTAGCTGGTTCTGTGGTTCGGTAGAATTCTCGGGAACGGTACATGTTCCCCCCAATCCAATGAAGTATCATACGAGTGATCAGTCGTGGGCTGGGATTGATGTTTTTGTTTATATTGAGAGTGACACAAATTAAGGTCAGCAAGGTAAGCTAAGATACGCGCTGTCTGGAGGTATTGATCGTTGTACCAAAGATCAGCTTGCCGAAATAGGGTATTTGCAAAAGCATGGTCTGTGATGAGACTTTATTTTACGAATTGTAAATTGATCAGGGTTCCAACATGTAGATAGAAGTTGGAGAAGATCTGCATTGGCTAGCCTATGCCATGTATAGGGTGGTGCGCTGGTCGGGACACTTGGTGAACCATATTAATGGCATATTGAGAATCTGTAGTAATGATGGTTTTCTGTGGCCATCGTTGTTCATGGACATGTTGAGCAATCCAGGTAATAGCGGCCAATTCAGCTCGGGCAATCGATTGGGGCCCATGGACGTGTTGAATTTTGATAGTCAAATATGGTGTGGTGGTGGAAGCAGGACAAAACTGATTAACTGACCATGCTGCTCGACGGGTTTCAGATTGGATCGGGTTATCAGCGGACCCGTCCGTGTAGAAATGGAGAGTGTCCTCGTGAATGTGGATAGGTGTGTGACCCGTATCCTGTCCGCGATACGAGAGAAGTTGTCGGAGAATGGAAATGTCGGGAAAAGAAAGCGGTAGGGGGAGCCAAAGTTTTTGCGGATTGTGGGTGAGACAAGTAACCGCTTGCTTATGGCGCTGACGAACTTCCTGGAACGCTGGGCATTCTAACTGCTGATGTGCATGCGTATCTGGTTGATCACAATAGGGGCACGTGGCTGTGACTGTAGAAGTCCAAAGAGCTTTGACGGCCCCAACCTGATATCCTCCTGTCAGATTATAGGCAATTTGACGGACAGCCGTATGAGGCATGGCGCGCAAGACCCTGGACAGGATCGCATAGTCAAATGGGCTATAGTAGAAACACCTTTGTGGTGGCAAGTCGAAGGACCTGCCGGATGCAACGCAAAGAGTCGTGACACAATGAGACGGACAAATAGCCGTCAAGAGTAAGGGTTCCACTAGGGGCTAGCGACCAACCTACCAAACTTAAATATCGTGCGAGGGCCCCTGCCGGACCAATGGCGGGTCCTTGGTGATTGGTCACTGCGTCTACAAATTCATGTGCTAGAGTGGGATTGGTGTGAAAGAGACGGCGCACAAATGAGACACCTGTGGAAATAACGTAAAGTAACGGATCTTGGAGCTGCGGACTAAACAGGTGTACGGCGAGCCAACTGGATATCTGGGATTCTGGTCCAACAAGTGCAGTTGCGGCTTCCCGGCGAAGGGTTCGGAAATGCTTCTCGCCTACGATTTGGGTTTCTGCTCCAAAGAATGCGTGCGGCCAAATGGCCGTCTGGATGAAGCAGGCTTTCTGGTGGATGGTAGTCTGAAACCATCGGATGCGTCTGCATCGTTGAACTGCACTATTGATTTTGGTCTTAAGATGTCCCAGAACTATGTGACGTGTATAATGAGTCATGCAGCCAAGATCTTTGGTGGAAATAAGGATAAGGATTTGGTTGTCAGGGCCAAATTCGGTGTGTAGGAAAGCTTGCCAGTCATGCCTAGCGTCAGCTGTGGTTCCCCATGCCCAAGATTTCGCAAAATCAATTTTCATACGAAGGGCTTCCACCAAATGTTGAATGCGAACAAAGGCCTGGATATTGTCACGTTGATTGGTTGTGAGATACGACCAGTTATCAGCATATGCATAGGGAAACACGGTGGGCGACTGTAGGGTCCAATAAAATGCGGATGGGACGACCAGCATGGCACAAACTGAAATTCTATCTCCTCCGGGACTCCTGTGGTCATGGTAATGGAAGGGCCGACGTTCTGTCGCACTTGGAGACGACGGGTCATTTTACTCAAATTAAGGAACCAGAAGCGTACTGACTCCGGAGGGGCACCATGGTGAATAAGGAGATGATATAACACTCTCCTCGGCAAGAGATTAAATGCCTTGATGAGGTCCAGTGTGAAACCTCGCCACGATAAAGCTCTGGTTTTGGCTGACTCGATCTGAAATTGCTGAAGGAATGTGATATCTTGCACACTACGAAAGGCAGGCCACCGGAGATGGCGCTGGGCCATATAAGCGCCCATTGACTTAACAACTGGTCGGCAATGATTTTGGATGTAAGTCGACTAATGTAGCCGAGAATGGTAATTGGTCTCCCGTCTGAAATAGACATCGGTGGGGTACGCTTGGCCAAAAGGATAACACGAGCAATGAGTTGGTGCGCAGAGAGACCTGTGGACCAAATGGACCCTAAAATTTGTGTGAAGTCGTGGATAGCCAGTGTGGGTAATGATTGTAATTCTTCGGCTCTCCAACCATCAATGCCAACTGCCTTGTAGGGCTTTTAAGTCGATGAATGGTTTGGGAAACGATCTGAGGATCATCCCAACGAACTGTAAGGGGCGCCGTAGGTGGAATGCGGTGTCGAAGGGATTGGAGGAGTTCTTGCCGGGGATCATCAGAATGTTCATCTTCAGGAGGATCGCGGTCCCAAAACTGAGCCCAATACTCTTGAAATGGTGCAGCCATTTCAGGCAGTTCGAAAGCATAGACGTCTTGGACGAGGTCATCATGAGTAGGGACACTTCCTTCTAATATCTGGCAAGTAAGGTGATGACCTTGTTGATCGAGAATACGTAGTAACACAGATCCAAATCGGGCAGCCGCAAAGAGTCGGAAAGTGACAGGTTGATGAACTGTTAAGTGAAGCGGGCCTTTGTGAGTCCGGTGGAGAGTAGCGGCAGCGCGTATCTGAATGGGAAAACGGAAAACTTGATAAGATCTTTTCTTCTTGAGCTACTTTTAGCTTCTTATAATAGTGAGAGCTGGACTTGTATTGAACATCGAGATCTATGCCATGCTTTTGAGAGAGACGGTGAAGCTTGGCCTCTTGTCGGCAGTAGATATCGGCATCGTATTGTGTGATTTGAAGGACGGTGTACAAGTAGTCAAAAGATGGCAGTTCAAGTGTCACGACTGTAATGTCCTCAAATTGAAGAAGCCATCGACTCCATGACCGACCGTAGCCATGTGCTGTGCGAATAGCGGCCCACAAAAGGGTTAGTGATTGAAACGAGGACAATCGTGATGTAGTGTGGGTAAGGCATATTTACGAAAAAGGCTTGCCAAGCACTTCAAACGGCGGACCTGGCGAACTTTGTGACGGCTTTTAAGTGAGGTAACTTCATTAGGTGGCTCATAGTGTCCAACGCTATCACGCTTGGGTGACTTCGGACATGGAATACGAATCAATCTAGGAGTGGCACAGCGTCCCCTGAAAGCTTTGGGTAAAAACCCTTGGGGACACGTCACTGGAGTATCATGTTTTTGTTGGCGAAGAGTGCGATCAACGGCCTGCTCCACTTGTGCTGACCAATGGTATAAGCAAGTGGCCGCGCTGGCGTTTGAAGAATCATGGGAGCGTGTACGCAAACGAGAATAATGTTTGGCGAATTCAGTCGAATCAATGGGGAACAACGTCCATGATTTCGGAACAAACCACGTGAAAGAGTCAGTTCGTTGAGTTGGTATATTGAACTGAACACGAACAACACAGTGATCAGCGAATTGATGTTCAGGACCGATATCAATACGGACGATGTATTTCTGTAAGAATGGGTGGTAAATCATTGAATCAAATCGAGTGGCTCCTTTACAAGTAGGTGGCAACTCGGAGCCAAAATTGTTGCGGTGAAATTCAAACATCTCTGCGCAACCGACATGACGGAAAAGTGAGAAAGCATCCAGCTTGCGAATGTCAGTATTGAAATCACCAGCAACGACGAACGGAAGATTGATGGATGTAACATGCCACCAAATTCGTGCAACAGTTGGTTATTGACTATCCTGGCCTCGGCTGATTTACCTGTTTGAAAGTACGCAGAAACAATCAGGACATCAAGGAGGCCAGTAGATATCACTACACTATTCACTCGGCAGGTATCCCATACTGCAGGGGGAAAGCTATGTCTCGCATCGCGAGTTGGGATTCGGGTCATAATCGCCGTCCCCAGATTATCACCACGCAGAGATTGCCCCAGCGCAGGGTCCCTTCGAGCAACTTTGTCGGGAACAGGTGCCGACCAAAAAGTCCGATATGCCGTAGGTCGTAAAGCCTGGTTAAAGTCCATCTGGACTGTTTTGGTAGCAGCAGTTTCAGCTAAACAAAGGATGTCTGTATCTAAAGCCAGAAAATCATCCTCTTTTTGGTGAATGGCAGTGGGATTGATAAGGCTGATGGACAGAGATTGACATTGACTAGATGAGTCAGGAGGACCTGGATTAGAGGCCTCACCAATACGCATGGAGTGTTTCCACTCATGATACCCTTGTTGAAAAGGAACTGGCTGATTGGTGAGAGATAACTCTTGGATCCTATTCAGAAAGCGATAAGCCTCGGTTGCTCTAGTGGAATCAATTCGAACCCAACCATTTTCGCATCTGCATGGGTCGGAGCAGTACGAGCCCCTGGCCAGAAAATCGAAGTGTTGTTGAACTGTTGAACATAGTGATTTAGCGAATGTATGGTGGATACATTGTGAGCGTGTGTCAGTCGTAAAGGTTCTTGGCCAAAGGCTAGGCCATCTTTGAGGCCACGCAGGACTATTGAGAAAACGTCGGTATCCTCAACAAGGTAATTGAGATGGTTCACTCGATACCCATGTGTATCTCGAAACCGCATGGATGAAATGCGTGTCGTCAGTACAAGAAGTTCCCGGGCAAGCCGGCGGCGGAAGTTTCCTATAAGAAGAAATTGACCTATAGGAGTGTCCACGTTCTCTCCAACATGCGCGTCCTCCAGTCAAACGCACGCGCTCCGGACTTTTGACACACGGGATTCCACGTGTGTAAGGTGTGTGTGCCCCCTGCGAGAGATGACACACATCCGGCCACCACGACTTGCCAAGGATGCGGTCCACATCGGACTGAATGGAATCCGAATTTGAATGTAAAATCTGTCTTGAACTCTGAGACTATGTATGATGAGTCTTGTATGATGAGGGGTGTATGACAAGTGATGAATGATGAGTGGTGTATGTTGAGTGGTGTATGTTGAGTGGTGTATGATGAGTGGTGTATGATGAGTGGTGTATGCTGACTGGTGTATGATGAGTGGTGTCTTGACCAGCAGTTGAATGTCCTGTCCTGCATAACTGCAACCAAATACTATCAGTATGAACTGAACGTGCACGCCGCGAGAGATGACTCAGCAGCGAGAGATGACTCAGTCGCGAGAGATGACTCAGCCGCGAGAGATGGCTATAGCGAGAGCTGACTCAGCAGCGAGGGATGAATGAGCAGCGAGAGATGACTCCTCCGCGTACTACACTGTTCGCCAGTACAACTCTAGTTGTACTACGAAGTCGCCAGTCCTCAGCTTCTAGCTGCACAGATTGCTCCGCGTGCTGAAGTTGTACTACAAAGTCGCCAGTTCTCATCGTCCAGCTTGCCAGATACTCCGCGTGCTAAAGTTGTACTACAAAGTCGCCAGTTCTCAGCTTCCAGCTCTACAGATTGCTCCGCGTACTAGAGTTGTTCTAGAAAGTCGCCAGTTCTCACCATCCAGCTCCACAGATACTCCGCGCACTAAAGTTGTACTACCAAGTCGCCAGTTCTCAGCTTCCAGCTCTACAGATTGCTCCGCGACCTAGAGTTGTACTAGAAAGTCGCCAGTTCTCACCATCCAGCTCCACAGATACTCCGCGTAGTAAAGTTGTACTACAAAGTCGCCAGTTCTCCTCGTCCAGCTCGCCAGATACTCCGTGTACTAAAGTTGTACTACGAAGTCGCCAGTTCTCAGCTTCTAGCTGCACAGATTGCTCCGCGTACCGAAGTTGTACTACAAAGTCGCCAGTTCTCATCGTCCAGCTTGCCAGATTCTCCGCGTACTAAAGTTGTACTACAATGTCGCCAGTTCTCAGCTTCCAGCTCTACAGATTGCTCCGCGTACTAA
>CAXAMN010013113.1:728730-745892 GCA_963970005.1 Durusdinium trenchii
GCTCCGCGTACTAAAGTTGTACTAGAAAGTCGCCAGTTCTCAGCTTCTAGCTCCACAGATACTCCGCGTACTAAAGTTGTACTACAAAGTCGCCAGTTCTCAGCTTCTAGCTGCACAGATTGCACCGCGTACTAAAGTTGCACTAGAAAGTCGCCAGTTCTCAGCTGCCAGCTCCACAGATACTCTGCGCACTAAAGTTGTACTACAAAGTCGCCAGTTCTCATCGCCCAGCTCGCCAGATACTCCGCGTACTAAAGTTGTACTACAAAGTCGCCAGTTCTCAGCTTCCAGCTCCCCAGATGCTGTGCCTGCCACGAAATCTGCACATGGAGGTTCACAAAGTGCTGCAACTGCCACGAAATCTGCACATGGAGGTTCACAAAGTGCTGCGCCTGCCACGAAATCTGCACCTGGAGGTTCACAAAGTGCTGCAACTGCGACGAAATCTGCACATGGAGGTTCACAAAGTGCTGCAACTGCGACGAAATCTGTGCATGGAGGTTCACAAAGTGCCACAGAGCCACTGCAGCACAGCAGCGGGCGGGCTGTCAGGCAAACAAAGAACTTAACAAAAAGAGGCTGCAGGCGACACATTAAGCAATAATTCCAAAATTCACAAGCCGGGCAAGCTTCCGAAAACAAACGATCAGCAACTGCTGCAACTCAACTAACAACTGTTTGAAAAGGAAATTTCCCAAGCACACAGACAGCAACTGCCAACTTCTCATCCTAAACAGTAATCTCGCCTTGCCAATGCTGTTTCTACACAGAGCTTTTATTTGTGTTTTTGGTTTCAGATTTCGTTTTGGTTGTTACTGCTTTTTTTGCAAGCTGCGAGAGGTTGGTGAAGAGTTTTGGCCGCAAGGTCAAAAACCTACTCCTTGTCAGCAAGGTTCTTTTCCTTGTCAGCAAGGTTCCTTTCCACTGCCCTATCTGTTGGTCCTTTGGACTCAGCACTGGCAGCGCTAAAGCCTCCATCGCAAGGATGGTCACTTTTCCTGGCCCTTTTTGAAGACTCCCCAGATTGGCCAGCAGCGGCAGGGCTGGACAGTTTTGCAGAGGCCACCAGCCTAACATGCCCACAAGTCACTGAAGCACTGGCTCTGGCTGAGTCTGCTTGTTTGGCCTTGTACTTCTCCCGTTTCTTCTTTGAATGGTCTGTTTGGTTTCCGCTTTGGGTCAGTGCAAGCTCCAGTAGCCGTCACCACAGCTGAAGCTGAAACGTTGGCTGTAGAGCTGACAGCAGCCATTGATTGCACTTCCACTTCACAATCACTGCCGCAATCACTCCTTAAACCACGGGGCCTGGGCCAGCCATCAGAAGATGTAGTTTCATCCCCACTGTGGTCCATCAAGTTGGACTGGAAAGGCACTAAGAGCGGTGGCTGTGGGCCAACCCTCCTGGAGCAAATCCAGCAACAGCGACTGCAACAGGAACAAAACAAATGAAGCAAACTGAAGTGACTGCAACTGGGAGAGCTAAGTTCACTCATGACAAAGCATCACATTAGCCTACAATCTATATAGTGCTTTTCGTGCTTTTGGTGCTTGAAAAAATGTGAAGTTACGACGTCCAAGCCTGTGGTTCAAATCCAATTACGAAAGTTACCAAAACAGCAAGCCAGCAAAAGGCAAAACTGGACACGTGCCAAAATGGAATTGGCCAAGGATTAGGGATGAACCCGCGCACGCAAAATGGCGCAGCAACTTTTTTGGCAACTGCCCCCAAGTGCACTGCTCATGTGGCCGTGTGGCCCCTTCCTAGTACCTACCAACTCGCCTACCAACTAGGTTACTAAGCCAAAGCATGCCAGGCCACAAACCAAAACCTGTGGCCCCTTCCTACCAGCTTGCCTACCAACTAGGCTGCTAAGCCAAAGCATGCCAAATGCCAAGTACGCCAAGCGCAGGACAGGCCACAAATCAAAACCTCGCACATTGCAGCGTTGCAGGTCCCACCGGGCCAAGGAAAGGGGACTAGGAAGGCAGTTGGGAATCTGCCTCCAAGTCCACGAAACCTCCCTCAGCCACTGATGGGTTTGCCTGCTGCTGCTTGGCCTTGGGAATCAAAAACCGCGCGAATGATGAAAGGCCAGCCACAAACATTGCGCCCATGACTTGGAGAGACATTCCATTCCCAGCAAGACGCCGGACATCAGCGTCGGTCAAAGTCTCCAGCACAGAGCTGTACGGGCAACCGTAAGCCCCTTGGAAAGCGGGCGGAATCCAATTTGAGAACACCGGAATCCCCATAACACCCAGTGCCTCCACTGGTGCCAATTCCCTTTTCCAGCGGAATGACCAAGGGACAGAGCGCGTCATCAAGCTGGGCATGAGTGTTTTCACTTTGCTAAAAGCATTTGTCTGGCCCTTCATGCAAATCCCATCGGACAAAACAACCCGCGGATCAGAAGCGATCTCGCCCCGCCGCTGAAGCTCTTCAACCTCCTGTGATCGAATCCTTGCCAGGTCACCCCCAGAAAGCAAGCTTTTCATCCCACGTAGCGCAAATCCAGGAGAGCGAACAGCAGTTCCATGACAAGGCCTCTGCTGCGTGGGATTTGCTTTCAGCTTCCTGCGCTCAATGTAAGCGTCCACCCACTTGGTTGGGGCTGAAAAAAAACCGTCGCCTTCCAGGACAGTGCCCATCCGAAAAGGATCCAAGTTGGAAGGGGAGAAAGCATCTGCTGGGATAGGGTGGCGTTTGTGAACACACCAAGTGAAGAGCCTTGCGCGTGTGTATGGCACTCCAAAATCACTGGGCGATGCTGTGACCGGGAAGAGATGGTAGAACTCACCGATGGCATCCCTCAACCTGTCCACATTGAAAAGGTGTGTGCATTCATGGAGGAAAAGATCCGGCTGAGATTGCCGCAGCAGGTTCATAAACACCATGAAAGGCAAAGCGGCTTTGCCAGTCAACTGTCGCTTGCTGCCTGTTGGACATTCGTCGGTGCATGTCGTTCCAGCGATCCAAAGTGTTGGCTTCTCAGGCGAGGACGGTTCCTCAAAAGGGCACAGGTCATTGTGAACATGGCAGTAACCATGATTCGGGATGTCTTCTTGAGGCATCTCAATCAGCGTAGACAGCATTTCATTGAACAAGCGGTCACTCAGCTTCTGGACAAGTTCCTTCTTGACTCCAGGCACATCGGCAAAGGGCTCCTCTTCCAACTCTGCCTCGATGACCAAATCACCATCGGCCTCACCTGAGGTGAGAGGCAACAAAGATGATGGGGGCTCACCAGACGATGCTTCTGCCACAGCCCTTGGCTTCTTTGGCAGCTTCTGCATGGCTTCCTGGAACTCGGCACCAATTGTTGACGCTATGGTCTTCAGCTTTGCCAGCACAACCGGCGACACCCGATCACACACATCGCCGAAGACATGCTTTGATCTTCCCCACTTGAACCCTGCCAAAACTCTCTGAGTCTATGTCCGACGCAGACACCATCTCAACAGGATTTTGCATTCTGGCCAGGCTGGAGGTCGTCTTTCTGGCCAGGGTCCTGCGCAGGAGGCTCAGGGCTTGTCCTGCACAGTCCTGGCCCGAGTAGAAGGTCTTGACCTCCAGCCCTGTCTCAAGCAGCAACCGCTTCAAGGAAGAAGCACCCTGAGGGTCACTGTGCTCCAAGGCCTGCAGCATCTGGCTCGGCCAGTTGAACACATCCACCAAGCTCTCTGTTTTTCGAGCTTGAGGCTCGACTTCCACCTCAAAGCCGCCGCGCTTTGCAGCGCGTTCCACGCCATCCTCCATCAGCACCACATCTATCTGAGGCAAGCGCTTCATGCCAAAGGCCAGGTTCAGAACCACTGGCTCTAGTCAGGCCAATCAGACCGGGCCACTACACCCTTTCCCTTCTTGAAACAGCAATGAAGCAGTGACTCGCACATTTCGCTTCCAAAAAACATCATCTCATTCAAGATCAATGTGAGAAGTGTGAGAACTGATTCAACACCATGGTTTCACTGACAAATGACAAACCGCAAGCAAACAAGTGCAAACTGTCAAAAAACGGCTCACAATGCTTAAAGAGGACCAAAAACTGAGAAAGTTGCAAAAAATATTGCCAAACACATATTTTGCTTCAAAAACATAAGAAATGCTCAAGAAATGTCCAAAAATGTTCAAAACCAGCATTTTACACACATGTTGAACAGCAATCACATGCGCAACACCATGTTAATACAGAACACACGCGGTGGCGTGCGGTGGGACGTGCGGTGGGCGTGCGGTGGCGTGCGGTGGCGTGCGGTGGTGATCAAAAATCACTACAATTGTGACAAATTTTGAAGAAAACTAATAAAAAATCAACAAAACACACCTGTCTAACACAATTAGCTCTCACACAACACAACCTTACACCAAAACTCTTCCAAATGTGCAAACAATGTCTGAAATGTTTGCGTTTGTTGCTTTTTCCATGTTTTTGTTGCTTTGTCTGTAGTTCTTGTAGGTTTTGTTGGTTTCTGTCCAAAGGATGCCAAAATGCAAAGCAATGGGTTGCAAAAGTGTTTCCGCTCCGCCACAGCTGACAGAGTTGAGCGCAAACCCTTAGTGTACATTCTGCTTTTTCAAGCAGCGCTTGCACAATGCCAACTGCACAATATTCTCAGGCTTGGATGATTTCAGGTGGCTGCATTTTGCACTTATGTGTACAACATGACTGCCTTCAACTTTGCAAAAAGCAAATGTCCTCATGAGCTCCGTTTCCGAATCAGTTGACGCCGCGTCACCCTTGAAGATGCGAGGCTGCCGAGGAAGGTCGCTAGCAAAAAGTTGTTTCCAGCAGCATGCCGCCACAGCCATGCCAAGGCATATTCCAATTGCAAGAAGACAAAGCGCCAAGCTTTCGAAGGCAGATAGCATCCACAGGCTTCAGGCTAAAAAAATGAGTCCAAAACAGGGAGCTGAGGCAAAATGGCTTCGGTAGACCAAACTGCTAAAGAACTTGCGTGGGACTGGGGGCCACAGCGGTAAAAAATGTTGGAGTACATGTTCTGAACTGCGACGCACCGAGTGGCAACGCACTGCCACACTGAAAATCAAACATCTTGCATTGCTGTGAGCTTTGTTTTGCAAGCAGCCAAAGCAAAGTCTTTATTGACTAGAGCTAGAGCTGCTCGAACTAGAGTCAGAACTGGAAGTGGAAGTGCTGCTTGAATCTGAACTAGCAGCACTGCCATCATTCGCCTGCCCAGCTCGAGCCTTTGGCTTCGGCTTGGCCGCGGCTGCATGGGATCTTTTTTTGCCATGTCCCAAAGCTTGGTGCGACGCTTTATCCGGGTGGTCTGGGGCCTCTGCGATCCATTCTTTCAGCTTTGTCAACGCAGCCTCAGAATCACCGTCAGTGACAGGCAAAGTCCTAGTGCAGTGGGTCTTGCTGCCACTAGGGTTCACTTTTGGATTGCGGTAGCTGCATCGGACTTGCCAAGAAGTAGTGGCAGACTTAAAAGTGAATTTGTGCGACAGCTGGGTGGTTGGGTCATCATACCAAAATCCAATGACATCAGAAGCTGCAGCCCGAGGGTGGCGGTGCTCGGGGCGCTGAGAACTTGCAGCAGCAATTGAGTTTTCCTCAACAGTCTCACCCAGCTCGCCCACTGGCACTGGCAAATCCTGACTGCTGAGCCCTTCCCTTGGTTGGCTGTTGGCCTCTTCTGGAACATCTGCAGCCCCCCCAAGCAAGGGCGCATCAAACCCATCATCAAGGAGCATCTCCAAATGAATCACGTCGTCTGAGACTGGCTCAATGAAAGTTTGGCTATCTGCTGGAGCAGCTTCCTCCACTGTTGCTGCTTCTGGCTGAAGTGAGCTTGGCGGCAGCGGTGCGCCATCTGGCTGCGCTCTCCGGGCACGCTTGGGTCGAGGAGGGATCTTGCGATCTGCTTCCTCCAACTCCAATTCCAAATCCATGATGACATTGTCAGGCAGCTGATCACACACTGGGGGAAATCTTGGCAAACCTTTCGTGTCAAAGAACCTGGCATAGTAACTGGCTGGTTGCCCGTGCAAAATCTGTGTCACACCAACTTGCTGGAGCTCTTCCAGGTGGACCAACGCCAACAAATAGTTCTTAGACATAGTTTTGTCAAAGAACAAATGCTTGTCTTCACACGGCCCACCACGCAAAGCCATGGCCAAGTCAAGGACACGATCAGCAGAAAGCCTCTGACGTTCCCGAACAAGAGTCCAGCTCTGACCCTCCAAGAAAGAAATCATTTCAAAAAGCGTCCAATCATGTTTGTCAGCAGGGCGGGGTCGAGCATGACTGACACTACGCTTGTTTTTCAAGACAAGGCATGGCCGGACCCGCTTGCCGCCAGCTTCAGTGAACTGCCACAACAAGGGCTCATCATCCTCATTTTCCATTGTTGTCACAAAGCCCCTGTCTTTCAAATTGACCAAATACGCTCTCTGCGCATCATCCAAAGAAGATGAACCTCTGGAGCCGATTGCATAGAAACTATCAGTGTTTGCAAAAGCCTGTGCGTTCACCATCCTTTCAATAACCTCCATTGACTCATGAAGCGAATCAAGCGGGGCAAGCTCACACAAGTCTTGCCCTGGCAAGCGTTGAAGGTCCAGAAAATCAAGCAAAACAAACTCGTGATGCGCGCACACATCCCAACAGCACCAATCTGCAAGCACAACATCGTCGTCTGTCCTTCCAACGTCGAAGCAAAAGCTCTGTAGGTCAGGCCCACCAGTGTTCACTGGATCCAAAGACAGCAAAACTTCCCGCTTACTGTTCCACCGCTCGGTGTGCTTGATCTGCCAATAGACTTGGACAATCTGGTGGGAGGCTTTGAACTGCTTGACATTTGGGGCAGCCTGCGCAAGCTTGGACCTTGATGGGTTGGCCTTGACAACTCGGTAAAAAATTGGCAAAGTTAAAGGCAAAGACGACCACGTGACAACTGGGTCTGCTCTGGCAGCGTCAACCTCTTCTCCACCTTCTGCGTCACCAATCCCAAGGTCCACATCTGAATCTGGTCCATCTTCCAACGCTGCGCGCCCCAAGGCAGGAGCAGGCCCAAGCAAAGCAGGAGCGCTAGTCTGCACAGGAACTTTCAAAGCGCCCTGGAAATGTGACAGAGGCCCCAATGCCTCAGTGTTGTCTCATGGCTTCCCTGGCAAAGAAAAAATGTACTGTCCTTCAACCCCATAATTGTGGGCATGGCTTGTCCATGAGCTCTAAGCGTGAGAGCTCTCAAAACATCCTCCGCGCTTGCAGCTGGAAGGGCTGCGTGACCTAGTTTTGAAGCAGTTGCTTTGGCTTCTTGTAGCCTCTTCTTTCGCTCAGCCGCATCAAGCCGGATAACTTGAGCATACACCTCTGGCAAGCGCAACTGCGATTGGGCATCTAAGTGGTATGTGACCAGAACAGCGGTTTTTTGATGGACCTGTCCAGGAATATCTTTGATGGCCGGGTGCCCGCTCAATCCAAGCAAGTGCAACAATGAGTACAAATCTCGCATTGAATGAAACTCGTGGAACCTGAGGAGCTTTGTGAGATCACTAAACATAGCACTGTCTCTTTGCAACCTTCTGGTGATCTCTGGCAGGCGTAAATTCAATGATACAGAAGCCCCCGAAAATCTGCGGGCCCTGGTGACAAACCTTTGAGCCTGTGCGTGCTTCGATTCAACAGAACGCTCCACAACACTGATTCCAGCAAAGCGGAGAACTGACAATTTGAACTCAAGAGCCTGGTCAAACAAGACCCCACCACTTCGCAAAGCCTCTACGCCAGCGCGGAGACGTCCTCCTGGCAGCAAAAACCATTTGCTCAATCTGTGGTGCCACTCCAGTGGGCTGCTGTCAAATTGCGCGATGCAGGACTCTGCGACGGCAGCTGCTTTGGCAACATCTGGACACAGTAGCCCCGCAAGCTTGTGAGGAATGATCTTCCAAAAAGCAGTCTTTTGTGTGATTTCTGCCTGCAACGTGCTTTTCCCAACCATCCAATCACGCATCAGCGAATCGCGGTCCTGGGTTGGGCAACAGCAGCAACATTGATCATGAAAATGACCCTGTTTTGTCAACATGTTTTTTGGAACCCAAGCAATACCAAAAAACACCTCGAAACCATACAAAAGAAAACACTCCGTCCTCGACCGTCAAAAGAACGGGCAGGCTCTCTAGCATCGCACGACAGCTTTGCTCCAGCAGGTCTGCTAGCAAATAATCATGGTCACCACTATACATTTCAGGCGCTCGAGCGCCCTTCATGGGGCATGACAACAAATGTGCTTCTGCTTCCAAATCCAACAAGCCAGACCCAAGCATGTAATCACGCTGCCTTCTCCACCTCCCCTTCAGGTGCGGCAACGGGTGGCAAGGACATCCCTCACACCAGTTTGAAAAATGTTCCATGGCAGAGTCTAAAACAAAAGCATGTGGCATCTGGCCCAAAACAGAGGTTCAGCAATTGCAGCGGAGATTGACGACAGTTGGCCTTTCAAGGATTCGCTTTCAGACCCATCAGAATATTTCCTAGTGTCCCAAGTTGCGGTCAACAACACACGGACTGACAGGATCTCCTCAAGGACTCTGCTCGTCGAACCCCACCGGGCAGTGTAAAGGCTATGAAAATTACCTTCTTCCAGCTGCGCTCGAAAGGATTTGTTCATCTCTGTGTTTTCCCGCAAACACTTTTCCACATACCTCTGTCGAGCAGGGCGGTTGCGCAGAAATGAGGCTACTGGCCTCAGTTGCTCTACCAGGCTGTCCCAGCATGGCAACTGTGTGCACAATTCCTCGCAGGCATTGTGACAAATGTGGCAAATTCGACCCTGCCCTTGAAGGCGCCGCTGCCTCAGCCGCTGGTTGGACACCGGGCCGGGCGGGGCCTTCATGGACAAGATCTTCGCCATCGTCGAACTCAACATGGATGGGTAATGGGCCTGCTTCATCATCGCAACACTCGATAGATGTGTCATCGGTGGGCGGTTGGAAAGGGGACAAGTCCAGGGATGGAAGTTCAGCAAACCGCGCCTCTGTGCCT
Source organism: Durusdinium trenchii (assembly GCA_963970005.1). Classification (NCBI taxonomy): domain Eukaryota; class Dinophyceae; order Suessiales; family Symbiodiniaceae; genus Durusdinium; species Durusdinium trenchii. The sequence goes on from CAXAMN010013113.1 coordinate 737,742, forward strand.
TGATCCGTGGTGATACTCACTGTTGCAGAGAGGAACTCCCGAAACTCCTCCATTGATTCAACCTCCAATTTGATTTGGTGGAGTAGGGCATAGATCTTCATGTGCAAACTCAGGGCAGCTTTGCCAAGACCCGCTACAGGAAAAATGTGCTCTTCGAAATTGTTTTGAATGAATTGGCTGGACTCTTGCCTTTGCAATGCAATTTCCTGCTGTTGCCTTTCAGAGCCTTGGCTGCATGAGTTGCGCGTGGCCTGCAGTTGAACAAAATGAGTCCCAAAGGCCTCCAAGCGTGACAAGGCTATGGACCTTGATTGCGACAACAACCATTCCTGCCCCCCTTGTGGGCTGGCATCTGTCATGAGGTAATGAAAGCTTCCAACGTTGAGCAGCTCAGAAAGAACTGCGTCACAAGTGCGAAGATGTTTGCTTGATTTGTATTCTTCGGTGTGTTTTTGACGCATGTACCGCATGAAAGCCACATCAACAAAATACCTGTGCCGGTATATTGTTGACGCAGATGGCACAGTTGTCGCGCCAATGATCGAACTCAAATGCGGAGCCAAACTTGGGAAGCACAAGGTTCCAGCGCGCAAAAGGGTATCACGAAGTCTTTTGGCATCCTTGATGTTGTCACAAAGCAAAACAGTCTTCAGCGTGACCCATGCTGCGTACTGGCCCCTTTTGTTTGAAAGCATAGCCTGTAGTGAGGTCGTGCGACACACCTTCGGCAGACAGAGAATAGCTGGCATGCAACAATCCTTCAATCTGCTCTCGCAACTTGGCCTCATCCCCAGGAAAATTTGCTAAGACAGCTGGCACCCACCTCTGCACCATGCGAGCCCAATCTTCAAGCAAGGCAGGTTTCAGGGCCCCTTGGTCTCGAAGTTCGTCCCATGTTCTCTCATGGTCAAAAAACAACAATGTTAGTTTGCTTGGTGGGCGCACCTTCAGGAAACAACGTGTCATACTCATCCAAAACATGTTGGCGGCGCCGCCGCTGCCTGTCTACCCAAGCAGACTGTCTGACCATCTCAACACGAGCAGTTTCGAAGAAAGGCGCATTTTCCCACAAATTGGCTGAAACTAAGGCAGCGATGGTATCAGGGCATACCGCCAGCGCAACTTCAACCTTTGCAAAAAATCGGCATCGCAGTTCCTCGCAAAAGCATGTGAAGCGGCGAGGTCCAAAGAACACCCTTGCGTGGAAGGCAACTGTTGCCAAGCCACATCTGGGACCACTGTAAAAATCCTGCAGTTTTGTTCAGGCTGCCCTGTTCGGTGCCAATGTTGCAAAAAGCACTCTGCAAGTCTTGCTTTTTGGAGGTCAATGCCTACCACATTTGTCGCTCGTAAGAAAAACAAAGCTCTAAAATCGTGGGCTTTGATGAGGACAGTCTCTTCGGGGCCCCACTCTTGAAGGCAGGAGGTGATGTGTTTGCCTGGTTCGATCCTTGCCAAACCAATGACCTCGTCAAATTGCTGATGGGCACGAAGCAACCCCGAGCAATCCTGAGCAACCTGTGACGAAAATAACTTTTCCTTAACAACACTGTGGGCCAACACAGCTTTGTCAGCTACCCTGAATGAATTTTCTTTTCCTCATCACTCCATCACTGTCTTGGTAGCGCTGAGTGCAAACCGCGGCACTCCCACTTGAAACCAACCACACATAAGTCATTGGGAAGGCAGTCAACGTGTGGAGGCTCGAAGTTCTCACAGTCCGAACTCATTGCCTCTGACATCTCCATTTGCCATGCCAAACTACACTGGACAGAATATGGGTACTACAAACACAAAGGCGCAATGCAACATAGAACTTGCGTCCGACTATTTATGTAGGGGTTGAGGAAGGAGTGCAGTGACCCTACGTGGCATGCGGTGGTGCGCGGTGGTGTGCGGTGGCAAATGATGGCACAAGGGTCTAGATATGCCAGGGTGACAAAAAACATATATGCAACACGTCATCATCTCTACACCATGCAAACGCCTGCGGTGAAGCTGACAAAAAAAGTGTTGGAGCGGAAGTCTAACCTTTGGTATTGTGAGTAGTTGATACACACAGTCTGCAATGTGCAAGGTCGGCGGTGCTTTGAACTTTGACATGTGAGAAAATGCCAAGTGGCCTAAAACACAAAATGAACATGTATAAACGCCTTCCGAAAAAAATCATCCCGACAGTTGCGCTCGGCGAGGTGTTGGACAAGACAGCTGCCCTACACAAGCAGGAAAAAACAAGAAAAATTCAGCAAGCGTGCACATGCCCTGCAACAGGTACCAAACATCGAGTGATCCCCACCCAGAACACAACGCTGTCAGCCCGCAACAAGCCTGCTGATGGCGACAAACACTAAAGCATCATTAAAGACACATCAGCACCTGAGCAGCGTCACCACACCCTTTTTTCTAACAACTTCCATGTGAAACAATTCCAAGAAATGTGTAAGGCCGGTGCCCAGTGAGAATTTTCTTTTCGAACAGTTTTCTTGATTCAGGCACTCTGAAGGTGATTGGGGATTAAAAAAAAAAGGTCGCCAAAATACCTCAACAAGCACTGTTAGAACTGCCAGCTCTGCAAACCCGTTCAATTCTGACCAGGGTTTGAGAATTACTAGGCTGGAAGCCTTCAAATGCGCGAACATTGCGCGTTTTGTTGGAATCTATTTTTGGCAGAAATCTACCTACGAACGGAGTCCGCGTGAAATTTACTAGGCAAGGATAGCATTAAATCCCTCCTTCATGCCCAGGTTGGTCTCCTGGAGGCTCTTCTCTATACAATGGATGCGTTGATCCAATGTTGCGCGTACTGATTGTTCGGATGCTTCGATCTGAGTGCGCATCTCGGTACGGACCCGAGTAAACTCCGTCTGCATATCCTGTCTTAATCGGGTTTCACTTTCTTGGTTGGCGCGAGTGGCTTTGGTGAGGTCACGAATTGAGTTTGAATTGCTACGATCTCTGCGTCCTGAGAACCGGATGTATTGGCGGAGGATTTAGAGTATTGGCTCACCTTGGATGACCAGGTGCGGGATTGATCGGATTGCGTAGTAGAATACGCTCTGGATGATGTATCTTCCAATGACGGATTCCACTGGGCCCATGGATCCCACGTATCGTTTGAACGTGTCTCACCTGCAGAACTTGCCGAGGCTGAAGAAATCTTTGGCCACTGTGGTTTGACTCCACCTGCTTACAACTGTTGGTTTGATGGGGGTAGCGGTAGCCACTGGGGCAATCAGGACAGTGGAGCGCCCCCACAGATCATGGCACGCATCAATCTTTTCACTGGCTGCCAGTAACCAAGTATCGGAGGCGAGGCTGCGTACTGGGCGCGTGCGCAGTCCATGTACGAATATCGTCTGCAGTAACTCCATGCATGTGGGAGGGGTGATAACTTAACAAAACATAACAAAACAGTCGGCCGGGATGTGAGTCTGTTTCGGGAGGGAAGGCGTCAAAAGACCCTGGGCTTCTTCATATACCGAACTTGGGACTCGAAGGCCATATCCTTTCTTGCCTCGAAAAGAAATAACCAGACCTGCGTGTTCTGCTTGGCGGCCTCGAATGCCTGAGTACGATCTTGGTCACGAAGCCATATGACGGCATAAGATGGGTCGATCGATGTACCTTCTGCAGTCTTAGGATTGGTAAAATACCTTGGGCACCTGACTGGACGAGGATTGCGGACACCTTGGAAGTGTAGATTCGGACATGGACTTGGAAGCTTTCGGCCTGTTCAGGATCGACTGACTGATTGTTGCTCCTCCAACTACGCCCCCACGGCTTTGCGACAACGTTTTTTGCCGGGTCAATGGCAAAGAGCTTCCAGATTAGTTTCAGAGGACCGTCACAGAGCTGAGTCCACAGGGAATCCGTAAGTTCAGAACGCCATGCCGTGAAGGCGAGGAGTGATGTTGGCTCAGTGGAGATGTCGGCTTGATCAGCTCCAAGTAGCGATACCTTGGCTGAGCCTAGAACATGAACACAGGCCGCGATTACCACCTTAGTATTCTGTGCGTCCGTAGCAGGAAGGTTACAAAGCTGACATGACTTAGAACGAATAGGACATGTGGGTCCCAGGATAACCATGACACATGGTTGCGAGGCAGCTTGATGAGATTGATGGAAATCCAAGGCTTCGTGTGCGTCAATCAGAAAGACTCCTTGTGACTTAGTACGGTCGGTACCTAATGGGATCGGCACACCAGTGGCATCATGAAACAGGCTATTAGGCAAAACGAAATCAGCCGCTTTATGGATAGTCGGCTCCTGGAAGCGTTTGGCCACGAATTTGCGAATGCGCTTGGATGCGTCGGCTTCAAAATCTGCGAAGTCTGGCAATGGGATATTAAAGTGGAGGGCGGTCAGTTTGACGTGCTCGAGCTTCATCTCCGAATCGCGCATTGCTAAAACCTGTTGAAAGTCTAGTTACACCAGCAAGGGTCAGGACTTCCTTAACGAATTGTGGAGTCTGTATACTGGATGCCCCGTGTTGAAGTAGAAAATCTGTGAGAGCCTGGTTGGTGCGGAGAGCCAGATCAGTCTTATTTCCGCCACCCGAGAGGACACCGATCAGGTGGACCCTATTCAAGGCTGAATCTTTGTCTTCTTGGGTAATATAACCAGCAAAATTTTCTTCTGGTGATAGTCGCTTGCCACGCAGGAGTGAGCGGACTTTGATCTGGGGTCCAAGAAAAGCACTGGCAGCGTGCCAAGCTTCCGCAAAAACATCTGTTTTGGTTGTAATGAGAAGGCGTCCGTCCCAAATAACCGTGGCCCAGAGTTTGAGGGACAGGCGCACTGTGTTAGTATTTGGTGGCACACTGGACGGAATACACCACGTGGTAACATGCGCTGCCACGATGTTTCGCACTGCGACAGTGTCGACATAGAGCTGCGTACATGATGGAAGGACCATAATGTATTGATTAGGAGGTTGCGGTTGTGGATTTTTGAGTTTAAAGATGTTCCATCCCAATGCCCATAGTAGATCGGTAAGGCCACTCTCGTGACATGTCTGCAGGAACAAATCTGCTTGCTGGGTGGACAGCCGAACTTGCAACCATTCCCCCATATCAACAAAAGCCCCTTGGAAATGTTCATCCACATGTGGGGTAGAGGCTTCGACAGTATGTGCCACAAGTGCCTGAGGGGGACGTGTTGTTGCATCCCAGCGGATCAGCATGTGGTTGCACAATTGGTATGGTGTCGGCCTGCCTTGGGACACTGCAAAAGTGATAGACGAAATGGTCGTTGATGGTAGAACTTGGCAAATGACAAGACGGTCAGGCAAAAGGACAGCGGTCCATTCTGTTGCTGTTGTGTGGAAAGACAAACAGCGCACCTCCGCTAAGCGTCACTGATAGCGCTATTGCCCCTTCCGCAAGGACGCTACGGCCCTCCTGGCCTTACCACTAGAAACAAGGACGCTACTACTAGGGGCTCCTGGCCTTACTACCCGGAACAAGGACGCTACCAGGGGCTCCTGGCCGTGCTCCTTGTGATGAGGACGCTACTAGTGGCTCCTGGCCTTACTACCAGGAACAAGGACGCTACCAGGGGCTCCTGCCGTACTACTAGTAATAAGGACGCTACTAGCGGCTCCTGGCCTTACTACCAGGAACAAGGACGCTACTAGGAGCTCCTGGCCTGACTACCAGGAACAAGGACGCTACCAGGGGCTCCTGGCCGTACTACTAGGAACAAGAACGCTGCTAGGAGCTCCTGGCTTTGCTACCAGGAACAAGGACGCTACCAGGGGCTCCTGGCCGTACTACTAGTAATAAGGGCTCCTGGCATCACTACCAAGAACATGGACGCTACTAGGGGCTCCTGGCCGTACGACTTATAAGGACGCTACTAGGGGCAAGGACGCTACTAGGAGCCCCTGGCCTTACTACCAGGAACAAGGACGCTACCAGGGGCTCCTGGCGGTACTACTAGCAAAAAGGACGCCGCGAGGCGCTCCTGGCCTTACTACCAGGAACAAGGACGCTACCAGGGGCTCCTGGGTACTGCTAGTAATAAGGACGCTACTACGGGCTCTCGGCCTTACTACCAGGAACAAGGACGCTACTAGGGGCGCCTGGCCTTACTACTAGGAGTGGGGGTGCTGCTGGGGGCTCCTGGCCTTTCAACGCTAGTAGGGGCTCCTAGACGCTACTAGGGGCTCCTGGCCTTACCACTAGAAACAAGGACGCTACTAGGGGCTCCTGGCCTTACTACCAGGAACAAGACGCTACCAGGGGCTCCTGGCCGTGCTACAGGAACAAGAACGCTACTAGCGGCTCCTGGCCTTACTACCAGGAACAAGGACGCTACCAGGGGCTCCTGCGCACTACTGGGAATAAGTAGGGGCTCCTGGCCTCACTACTAGGAACAAGAACGCTACTAGGAGCTCCTGGCCTTACTCCTGGCCTTACTACCAGGAACAAGGACGCTACTAGGGGCTCCTGGCCTTACTACTAGGAACAAGAACGCTACTAGCGGCTCCTGGCCTTGCTACTAGGAACAAGAACTCCTGGCCTTCCTACTAGGAACAAGAACCCTACAAGGGGCTCCTTGCCTTGCCACTAGGAACAAGAACGCTGCTAGGAGCTCCTGGCTTTGCTACCAGGAACAAGGACGCTACCAGGGGCTCCTGGCCGTACTACTAGTAATAAGGGCTCCTGGCCTCACTACCAAGAACATGGACGCTACTAGGGGCTCCTGGCCGTACGACTAATAAGGACGCTACTAGGAGCCCCTGGCCTTACTACCAGGAACAAGGACGGTACCAGGGGCTCCTGGCGGTACTACTAGCAAAAAGGACGCCACGAGGCGCTCCTGGCCTTACTACCAGGAACAAGGACGCTACCAGGGGCTCCTGGGTACTGCTAGTAATAAGGACGCTACTACGGGCCCTCGGCCTTACTACCAGGAACAAGGACGCTACTAGGGGCGCCTGGCCTTACTACTAGGAGTGGGGGTGCTGCTGGGGCTCCTGGCCTTTCAACGCTAGTAGGGGCTCCTAGACGCTACTAGGGGCTCCTGGCCTTACCACTAGAAACAAGGACGCTACTAGGGGCTCCTGGCCTTACTACCAGGAACAAGGACGCTACCAGGGGCTCCTGGCCGTGCTACAGGAACAAGAACGCTACTAGGGGCTCCTGGCCTTACTACCAGGAACAAGGACGCTATCAGGGGCTGCTGCGCGCTACTGGGAATAAGGACGCTACTAGGGGCTCCTGGCCTCACTACTAGGAACAAGTCCTGGCCTTACTACTAGGAACAAGAACGCTACTAGGGGCTCCTGGCCTTACTACTAGGAACAAGAACGCTACTAGGGGCCTGGCCTTACTACTAGGAACAAGAACGCTACTAGGGGCTCCTGGCCTTACTGCTAGGAACAAGAACGCTAGTAGGGGCTCCTGGTCGGTGGCGCCTCATTTGCGCACACATAATTCCCCTCAAATCCGCACACAGACTTTTTTGTATATTTAACTCAAATGCGCACACATGATTCGCCTCATCTGCGCACACATCGATTACATTCCTCTTTAAACAGCCCATGTTACCCCAAACTCAAATGCGCACACATGATTCGCCTCATTTGCGCACACACAAATTGAGTCATGATGATCTCTTTTTGCTCATTGCTTCGTTTGATTGATGATGTGTTAATAACGTCCCTCTGGACATTCATCTACATGATGATCTCTTTTTGCTCATTGCTTCCACAGGTTCACGTCACGCAGACGCTCTGCGTTTGATTGATGATGTTGGGTTGGGATGGGGGGATGGGTGGGGGGGGTGTTAATGATTCATTCATTCATTCATTCATTCATTTTTTCAGCCGTGTAAGGCGCGTGTACAGCCGAGGAAGCCGCGTGCACATCCGAGTTTCGCGTGCACAAACGAGATCAATTCTCCGCGTGTACATTCGAGGGAAATTCCGCGAGTACAGACGAGGCTCCGCCCCTCCTGGCCTTACTACTACGAACAAGAACGCTACTAGGGGCTCCTGGCCTTACTACCAGGAACAAGAACGCTACTAGGGGCTCCTGGCCTTACTACTAGGAACAAGAACGCTACTAGAGACTCCTGGCCTTACTACTAGGAACAAGAACGCTACTAGGGGCTCCTGGCCTTACTACTAGGAACAAGAACGCTACT
>CAXAMN010013113.1:746839-759869 GCA_963970005.1 Durusdinium trenchii
TTCCAAAAGTTTCCAAAAGTCAGTGCGCACTTTCTTTATAAAATCCCCTTTCTTTATAGTGCTCCATTAAACATTTGAAGATTTCCATTGAGATTTGATGCTTTTGGATGCCTTTTGATGGAGATGTCCATTAAACATTTGAAGATTTCCATTGAGATTTGATGCTTTTGGAGGCTTTTGGATGGAGATTTCTATTAAAACTTTTGAGATTTCCATTAAGATTTGATGCTTTTGGAGGCTTTGGGATGGAGATTTCTATTAAAACATTTGAGATTTCCATTGAGATTTGATGCTTTTGGATAGAGATTTCTATTCAAAATTTGGAGATTTCCATTGAGATTTAATGCTTTTGGAGGCTTTTGGATGGAGATTTCTATTAAAACTTTTGAGATTTCCATTGAGATTGAATGATTTTGCAGGTCTTTGGATTGAGATTTCCAATGAAATTTAAACAGTTAGTTCTACTTCCATTGATTCATTCCCTTTTATTGTAATTAATATTCCAGATGTCTTCAAAGTTAGGAATTCTTATTTCCTTTTAATTTAATATTGCCAGAGTAGCTCTAGAGGTAGCTAGCTAAGGATTCCTTATTTAATTATCAATTGATTGATTTTCTTATACATTATTTTGGAGGCCTTGGTTGTTGGGGGGGGGGGGGGGGGGGGGTTTATAAATCAAGGGACTACATTACCCATTTGTGGCATCTACAATTAAGGTCGCCTGTGATCTGTCTTACTCGTCACGCTGCATTAAAACGCATTTAAAGCATTTAACTTCACCTTCTTAAACTCCAAGGATGTTGAGAAAAAACTTACCAAACTTTGCAAAAGAAGAAAATGGTGAGTTTACCATGGCGTCTGCCCAATAGCGGCACTCCTTGGGAGTCGATGCAGCCACAGCACGAAGCATTGTCTTGGCCTGGCTAGTCATTGGTCAGCGAAGCAAGTGCACATTCCTTAAATCGGCGCGGCGCCTCCTCATCTGTCCCAGCTGAGAAAAGTCTTGTTTCAGCCTCAATGCAAATGAAACAATGACTCATGACGTATATAAAGACTCATCAAACAGTGTTGTACATAAACGAATTGGCTAAGAATTGTTGTATTAGCTCTCTGAGCCACACCCACATCGGGCAGAGTTTCACTGCGGTTGTGAGGCCGTCGTGGTGGATCTGAGAATCCGGCCCCCAGTTCTGAGTGAAAGTATCGTGTGACAAACTTGCGAGCCTCACTGGATTTGTGTTTTTCCCCGGGGGGGGGCGGGGGGCAAGCCGAGAAGAGGTAGGGTAGCTAGTAGAAGAGGTAGCTAGTCTAGTACCTTACTTAACTACTAGGTAGGATGCAGGAGCTTCCTTGAAGCAGCGCTCGTACTATTCATTTGGTTCCTAGATTTTTAGGGAAACTGTATTAACACTGTCAGGAGCTCCTAGTAGCTTCTTGTTCCTAGTAGTAATGCCAGGAGCTACTAGTAGCTTCTAGCTACTAGTAGCGATGCCCTTGTTACTAGTAGGTCTCAGGTCTCTGAATTGCGAATGTCTGTCAAGGACTCAAGGACATGCTGTGACTGTCACAAGTATGCTACTGTGAGGCTGCTTTGAACTAGCCTCTGCCTGCTTCTTTGCAGAGGTGTCCATTGTGTTCTCAGACCTCGTTGTGCCCAACGGGTCTGAAAAACAATCCATTGAACATAATGTTCCAAAAGCTCGAAAGCTGGGACCGCAAGCCCGTGAATTGCACCAAGGACCACTGGAAGCCCTTGAGCCTTCAATGCCTAAGTGATTACAAATCGCATTGCCAAAATGCCAAGGTAGAGGACGCTACTAGGAGCAAAGGGCATCGCTACTAGGAGCAAGAACGCTACTAGGGGCTCCTGGCCTTACTACTAGGAACAAGAACGCTACTAGGAGCAAAGACGCTTTTCTGTGTAACACGTGAGATTGTGGTTCGCACCGTCAGGGTTTTGTATCCAAGGTCGTCAAACGCTGGCTCCTTGGGCAAGCATAAATAAATTATCTATTGCGTTATTATTCAAGTTATAGTGTTATATATATATGTCTTCCACTGGCACCAACCCTGATTGTGAGGAAACTTTGAGCTGTGCAGCAAATTCTACGTAGTCTTGAAACGTCAGTGCCGTCCTCCAAGCTGGCATGTGGCCCCACAACGCCCACTATGACATCTGCACATTTCGCAGCATCCAGAACCTGAGTTCTGCACACGGTCGCCCAGTTGCGATAAAGGCACCACATAAGCTTACAGTTAACACAGGCAAGCTGCGTTGTGTTCATGTTTTAACCGATGATGTGTGCTTCTACATCTGGCTTCATAAAGCCATGTTTTGAGTTGCCCAATCTGAGCAGCTTGCTCCGAAGACACTTCTCGGAGGATCCAACAGAAGAACCTTGGTCTCTTTATGGCGCACAACCCGACCCCTAGTGGGATATCCCATATCTACGAACCTTCTTTTTTACCCTTGTTTGGTGAGGATACTCCCCCATTTTGGTGAAGGGACCATGACAAGGGGGGCACGCAGAATGGCCTGAAAGATCCTGAAAGGATTTTGAGGAAGACATAAGTACGGTGGCGCAACTCTTGCTAACACATCATCGCACATTTGCAAATATGTGCAAATGTTTTTGAAGGAGTCGGACTTGAGAGCCGGGAAATGTCACAGCCGACCTGAGTTCCCAGCTCGAGGCTTTCCCATGCCAGGACCCTGAGAAGCACGGGCGACCAAATGTACCAAAAAATACAAGACCAGCAACTGCCCTCCAATCATAGAACTGTTTGGGTCTTGCCAACACAAGGATTGCCCATGCAGGAACTATTGCAGAACTGTGAGGTTGTCAACAATTCAGCCAACCCGGGCCATAGGGGAAGCCCTATGCAGCACAAACAAATCAGCACAAGGGAGATGCGAGGGCAGCGGCACCACCAACAGTAGCTGCAGTAGTAGCATTCGCACTCCAAAATCTTGTCTCAAATGTCCATTGCAGAACTTGTCGGGTCGTACCGAGTCATACAGTATCATACCGAGTCATGTCATTCAATGACCAGATTAAGATCAACCATGCTCCTGCCATTCAATGGTCTGTCCCCTCGTGCCAACTGTGGGGTCCTTTGGGCCAAACACTGGAAACTACACAATTTGGCATCCCAACAGAAAAGATCCTAGTGCAGATCTTGGGAATTAGACAACTTAGAGCTTTGTCTGGTAAGTGTTGTAGAGAAGGTGAGCATGTTGAAAACACAGCTGAGAATAAGAGCAGCGGTGCATGGGGGTCTTGCATGATCCTGATGTCCCATTCTGCTGCAACATTGCATTGAAAACTTCAGTGCAAGATCTGACTCCGCTGGCCCCCTAACGTCACATTCCAACATCATAGGATATTCCCCAAGATGTATTCCCTCACGCTCTTTTTGAGAGCAGGTCAGGTGAGTAGGCTATGCAGGCTATCCTTATTTATAACTGTGTCCAACGCCCTTGCCGTTTCATTCAGGTTCCGCTGGAGGACATCTTTCACCAGCAAGGATTGTGGGGCCAAACTTCAAAGAATTTCCTCCGGCTCTTTAACTATAAGACGCTATTAGGTGGAGGCCATCGCAAGTAGATTGGAGGCCATCGCTACTAGTGGCAAGAAGCTAGTAGTAAGAAGGGGTAAGAAGGGCTTACTACTAGCAACTCCAGGTCCTTGAAATAAGGATGAAATTCCAGTGCGCAATTTGTCTTACAGTATAGTTAATGTATTGCGTGGCTTCCTCTTCAGGATTTGTCTTCGCACCCACAGGCAGGAAAGCTCTGTTGGAGGAATCATCTCCAACTTGCAGGCAGAAAAGTGTAAATCTACGAAGCAGCTGCAATGTAAGTTTCAAGTCTATGCAGAAGCGCTGCAATGAAACAAACATTGAGATAAACCATCAAGCTTTAATACCGAACGCGAATGGTTGAGCTCTCTCAAAATGCAACTGCCTGTGCCCAGTTTGGCAAAGCTGCAACAGCTGGGCTATGGGGTTGCCTCAGCTCTTTTGTCCATCGAAAACACTAGATCTGCAAGGCACATCTAGATTGTCCCGTTTAGCCGTCCTTTGAACGGATAGCTACATCATGCAATTAATCCTAGCGATGGGCTCCAACTGCTCCAACGGAATAGCGATGGCCTCCAAATGCCTCCAACCTAGTAGGGTCCTGGTTACTAGTGGTAAGGCCAGGAGCCCCTAGTAGCGTCCTTGCTCCTAGTAGCGATGCCCTTTGCTACTAGTATCGTCCTTGTTACTGGTAGTAGTGCACTTGCTAGTGATGCATGTGTTCTGACAAAATTCGCAAAACCATTTCTCGCAGCTTCAGAACTGAGATCACTTCTGCCCATTGGGTGGTATTCATTACACGCATAGACATTCAAGGCTGGTAGTAAAATGCACTCAGCTGCTTGAAACAAACGTCTTTTGTGTCAGTTTCTAGCAAAAGTGTTGCAAAGTTCGAGTGAGTCATAGGGCTGAAACACTTGAGCAAGCTCCTCTGACGAATATCCACAGAGCGAGAGAATCTTCCTGGCTTAGTCCCACGGCTCAGGCAGATTGCAGTGCAATCGAGACATGATTTGCCGTGCAAATGAAGTTGTCGGGACAAATCGTGTGAGCACTCCGGGCCCTTTGCCTATCGCAGAAGAACTACGACGAAGCCATGTCCTGCCTCTTCAAGGAGAGTGGATCTGCTTGCGTGTGGAAGCCGACCAAGCAAACTACCTGGCAACAGTTTCCGCTGAACACGCGTTTGTCAGTGAGTCTTTCCGTGCCTTTCTGACTCACACCAATCCGTGCCTTCGGCGGCAAAGGTCTATCATCAAAGTCAGCACCAAAGCGCTTTTTCTGCAGGATTTCCTGCGCCAACCAAATGGACTCAAAACATCCATCAAGCTAAGAAGCTATTGTGGATGTGCAACAAAGTTTGAATATATATATATATATTGAGTATATATATAAATTATATATAATTATATAATATATATATATGTACTGCAACCCTCAGCCCTCAGATTCAACATCTTGAAATTGCATTTGAATCTTGCAAATGTGAAATTAATGAACAAAAACACATCCCGGCTTCCACGACAACTCTGGCACCTCCTTTTTGGCTTCTCTGATCTGCTTAAGCGTATTCAAACGGTCCTGAAGATCGGACTTGCAATCATTGAAATCTATGTGAGCAAGGACGCTACTAGGGGCTCCTGGCCTTACTACTAGGAGCAAGAAACTACTAGGGGCTCCTGGCATACTTGATTCGCAGAAGTATATAATTCAATAAGTCAAAACAGCAAACACCAAACCTGCATCCTGGCACCTTCAAGTGGATATAGGGTAAAGCGGATAAAGTGATTGAAATAGACTAAAACCGTGCGTTCCCTCTTTGCAGTGGTAACTTTTGTTCCACACACAGGCGTCGTGGTCTTTACTTGGGTCCATGGGGTTTCTCTTAAGGGCCTGCTTTTGTGCATGTCCATCAATTTTCCCAATGAATAATGACGAGGGTTCAGAGGAAAGATTCGACCCACAGAACGATCCGGACAGGTCCTGCTTGCTGATTGCGGTGGTATTAAGTTTCTTTACTGAACTCCGCGCGGTTTCCGTACGGCCCTGCCACAAGATCGCAGTCAACGGAGCATGCATTGACAAAGATGGAGTTCATGTCACATCTTCTGTTCATCTCCACCGGGGTTTTCAATGACAATCCAAACAATATTGTCAAATCCAAACACGCACAATATTGTCGGCAGTTCGACTATATACAAATATGTCCACAGATTCAATCACATGATTCACGCATATTCACAAGCCCCGCACCGGTAGCCAGCGTAGAACTCTTTGGAGGAGTTGGGAAAATCATGAAGCCAATGAATGCAAAATAAAACTATACATATCATATAAACATACATTCGCCCACGCCGAAGGTGCTAAGGCTTAGGCATAATAAGCTCGTGTCGTAGCGACGCTCCAACAACAGAGTGAAGCCTATGTTAAACAGGAACCGGACAAAGTCACACCTTGGTCATCCCTTGACACTGTTTCAATGCCAAATCGCCATGGCAACGCTGCTTCCAACAAGTCATCCCCCAGTCACCCCCGCGAGCCAACCCCAATGGAACGCTGAGCAAAAAGACATAAAAAGACATCTTGATATGATACATATATATATATATACGTATATATAAATATAGACCTGGTTCCTTGCAGGCACACGTTCTGGCCCCCCTCAAGGTGTTTTGATAAGCCTGCTCTTGGTGCTGAACTGTTCCCCATGGAACTCTGACTTTAACTATGGTTGGAGCGTAGCTCTCTGGATGAAGGCAACTGGTGAACCTTCAACAGTGGCCACGAGGATGACCGCACCTGCGAACCTGAGTATAACCCTTCCACTCATGATGCGCCGCCTGCTAATGCTTACATCAACCCCTTTATGGGTTGCCAGCATACAACCTACAAGTAGGTCCCTTTCCAAACAGCAGAGTTTTCTTGTGTTTGGGAAGGAGAGACGACTTTCCGCAAAGCCTTCTCCCCCAAGGCAGGGTGGCAATCACTCAAAAAAAGTTACAACATTGTCTTTTGCCTGCAAGTGTTCTACACACTACTGTAATAACAGGGGAAACCGCCCTATTTTTGGAAGGCACAGGCCCAATAAAATCGGTTTAAGCACTCAGTTTCTGACGTGTTTGTCGAAAATGAAAAAATCGGCCGGCTTCTTTGGACACTTCAGAGAAACATCTTCGGAACATGGGCTCATCTTAGGGTCAACTTGGCCCAAGATGGCCCCAGCGTGATACCAAGTTGGCCTCAACTTGGGAGTGGCGCCAACTTGGGCCAAGTGAACCCCAAGATGAGGCCGTGCTTCGAACATGTTGCCCCAAAACGTCTAACATGGCCATTTGTTTGCACTCGCAAAGACATGTCAAAAAGTTTGTTCTAGCACTTTCTTCTGGTTTGTGACCGCCAAAAACTTCAGCTTGAGCCCCACATGCTGGCAAGCGTCCATGTTAGCGTCAATTTGAGTCATGTTGAACCCAAGCAAACCCAAGTTGCATCATGTAAGGGTCCAACTTTAGCCCCAACCATGTTGGGACCAAAGCAATTGGGGCCTGTTTGGGCCCAACAACGAGAACATGGTCCAGAAAGGTGCTCCATCACAGCCAAATTTGTGGCATGTTGGCTTCAACTGCGAATAAATGATCCTGGTGTGGGCGGTGGTCGTCGCAGAGAGCGACATGAATGCATGAATGTATATCATAAATTAGAAACAAGTGCACCGCTTCTAGTAACAAGTGCCTTACTAAGTAGTAGTAACAAGAAGCTAGTAGAAACAAGTGCCTTACTACTAGGAGCAAGAAGCTACTAGGGGCTCCTGGCCTTACTAGTAGTAACAATCAGAATGAGCGGGTCCGTGCCTTCGATGCGTTCCTCTTTGAGGGCTTTTCCTGAAAAAAATAAGGAGATTCTCACGGCCATTTCACGCGAGATTCTTTCACGGCAAGGATGCGGGTCCTTTAGAAACAAGTATGCTCACCGCAATGTTCTTTTGTTACTTTTGTTCTTTGACATGGTTTGCTACATTTTGCTACAGCAATTTCTAGATCAATGACAACTCCTTCCGCAGGGATCCAGTTTCACTGCCAAGTGAAAGATCATGAAAGATCTGTCCTTTGTCGAGGACCTGTGATGATGCATTGCTGCAAAAAAGTGATTGCCTGAAGCCTAAAGGGCCTAAAGCTGTTAATTATGCTAGGTCGGAACCAAAACTACAGGCTATGGCCACTTTGAAGGGGCAAAGGTTTTAACTCGGTTTGGAAAATTTCAACGACAAGCCAAACTAAACTGGTTCATCAACCTAGCTGGCAACATGTCCTCCGAGAGTGTATTGACAAGGAATGCTTGAGCTTTCATTGAGTATCTAATCTCATCAGAAGGAAATTATAGTAGGCCTTAGCAGTAGGCAGAGTTGCGTCTATCATTGCTTTGGGTGGCGCACACAGCTGAGAGCCAACAGTACGATTCGCTGATTTGTGCATAATGCAACCTATCCTGAAAAGTATAAAAGAACAGTAGGAGACAAGCAACATTGAGCGAGCCTACAGTAGCTACAGTACTTCAGAAATCCTGCAGATTGATCCGAAATTGGGAAGCGTGTACTGGGCTCTTTTTCTCAGAACGGACATGGTCATATTTAGACCTTGCCCACTTGATCTGTACTGAAAACTCCTTTGAAGAAACTTATCCAACAGCCAACAACCATTTTCTGTTGGTGAACAACAGCTTGTGCCCATGGGCGCCAAAAAGCAGCTAATGCCATGCTTTGTGAAGTGTTCCTTTCCTAACAAAAGGTCTGAAACAGAAACAGCTCTGCAAGTGTCTGACTGATCGCTTCTTTTTCAGAATGAAAACGCTATTCGAAGACGCCCTCTGTGGTTAGCACATTTGAGATCCTGCAAGGCAATGCTTTCAATTCAGCCTGTAGTCAGAATATCGTTTGATCCTCCATCCCACGAAAGGAAGGGAGAAGAGAGGGCAAAGGGGGCATCCAGGGTGCTGGCGCCGACATCTGTGTAGTGCCATGAAGTGCCACAATGAAGGGCAAGTGAAAACGAACGCCGCAAAAGACACAAATAGATTCCTTGTTACTAGTAGCTTCTTGTTACTAGCACTAATAGCCTCCAACCTAATAGCGATGGCCTCCACCTAGTAGCGTCCTTGCTAGACATGAAAAATAAACCTGCTCTTCCTTACAGCGCAAAGGGCCGTGGCTCAAACATAGGCAAAATGAAAAATAGACTAAACACACTTTCCTGGGTCATTTTTTCAGAGACACCTCCAAATGTACTCCATAGGACCACTTGCCTGGTCGCTGTCTCCGAGGGATCTTCCGGCTGCTTTTCCAGGATGCCTTGCTCTCTTTTAGTCAAGCGGACCCTGTGACAACTTGACATGCTAAATACGTTCTCCTACGACAATGTCACCAAATGTCAGGAATCGTGTTTGTGAGTCGCCTTGCGCTACATCTTGCCCATCTTCAACCTTTGGAACCTTTCGGGCAGGGCTTGGAGCTCAGCATCTTGAAGAAATGACTTCCGACAGCAGAGTTCAACAAACAGGACTTGACTATGCCTTTTACCTCTATCTCAGCACGGGCAACTCCAAGACGAAGACAATCACAGCTCAAATACATATAAATTTGACCAATAATTATACAATATATATATATTATATATATATATATTGAGAGAGAGACTCTACACATCACTGGGTGTCAGGTCAATTATACTGGCAAGTGCAGCACGTACCTTCTGGCCAAGATCTTCACACTGTGGATCTTCAGCAAGGTGCAAATCTTCAGCAACGGGCAAATCTTCGTGCTGGGACTCCTTGCCAACAGTTTCCAGTTCTAGAACAAGCGAGCTGCTCGGAGAATGCATATTCTTGTAACAATATGCACTCTCATTCCAACGTGTGAAGAATCAAGGCCAGTAGGACCTGGTAAAAAAAGGCAGTAGAGACCAAAAACAGTAATTAAAGGGCAGTAGGGACAAAAACAAAAACATGCAAACTTCGAGGTACTGTAAATGACCCCGGTTCTCCATGCCTGTATTGGCTGCGGTGGTGGGGGGGGTGGTGGTGGACGCGACCTAAGTGAGAACAAGGCAGGGACTGGTCAAAGTTTCGCAGCTCAGCTGACGTAACTATCTGCCTTCAAGAAATGTGGACGAGAACGTCTACAAACAACATCAAGGCGTGTAAGAAAAGCTACTGTGCAGGTCATCCTCTCACAAGAAATGCTGCTTGATGATCAATTGATACGGTTGTGGGACATAACATATTAAACACCTCATATCAGGATTCTGCGGCACTGCAATGCCACGGTTTTCTGCCCCGGCCTGTCCAACTGTGGGTTTCCCAGTTTGGAACCAACAGTCAGTGAGCAGCAAAGTCACTCTGCATCTCTGCTATCCTATCCTACATTCCCAAGTAGTATTTTCAACGGCCATGAACAAATGCGATACAAGGGCTTTTGAACCAAACAGTGTAGCTACTGTCGCTGAGCTTTGACAACGTGGCAAAGTTGCTGACGGGACAGGGGATCCCGTCTCTTTGGCAATTGATTCAGCTCAGGGTGTCTACATTTCACTGTTTTATAAAGGGATGAGCGGACTTTCCATCCTGGCCTGCAACTGATTTTGTTGCAGTCGCATTGACAACTCTGCTTGAACTATCTTGAACTTGCATTGGATGTCAACGACATCACCATCACTTGCAAGCTTGCAGGTGGACAAATTGTTTCGAACTGTGTCGAACTCGAACTCTACAAAAATCAAGTGACATCTTACAACCGCTCTGCTCAGGCGCTCTTCTTGGGGCCGCCATTCCTATCCGGATCGAATCCCTACCGACGCCTACCACGACTTTGAGCTCTGTCCTTGATTGTTCTTGCTCTTGAGCTATGCAACAATGGGTTCTACGTGCACGCCCTTGCAGCCCAGATTCCTGGTATACTCCTGCGCCCATGCGGCTTCCTCTGCTTCTTCAGCTTCTGCTTCTGCTCGATGTCGTTGTACTGTATAGATCCCAATCTGTAGGCACAGTAGCCTTGGCTTAGTCAAACATCATGACAGTATGGCAGCCACCTCTACATATATAGATTCATGCTTGTTTTGCCTTAAACCTGCCTACCACAGGCACAAACTGTCATTTGCTTGCTGCAAGAATGGATGGGACCTTGCGCTGGGAACATGTTGCTTTCGATTCTCCTTTGCAACACGTATACTGGAAATAGCTGCTCGCGTTGTCCGCTAGGAACATGTTGCTTCCTTTAGGTATGGTGGATGTCAAGCTCTACCTTTGACTCTGGGTTGGCTCCCGAAAGAGTTGGTGTCGGTGTCCACAGTGGCTTGACCCAGCTGAGCAGCAAAACAATGCCGAAGATCTTTGCATCCCACAGGGCACGTCCGACTGCACAATAAAAGATGTACATAGGGACCTCTTGTGCAAGCACTCAACGCGCTGAAAAGAGGCTGTCGTTGAATCGAAGCCAACCAAGTATATAAATATACATAATTGCTGCAAGGAAGGCCGCGTTGAAGGGGAGTAGTCGGCTTGCACATTGCTCAGGTACTACCAGTATGCTGGAATTGCTATTTAATTGTATAGTATAGTCATTGAAAAACTCCAAGTCTGTTGATGCTGCTTTCATCTGCTTTCCAACTTCGAGAAAAGAACTTGTGCTTGCTTTCCAAGACGCCGCTGATGAGGCTCGACAAACATATTTAGCCACAGCACTCAAGCGTCTGAAGACCAAAGCCGAACTCACTGCATTGCTGAGATCAGCAAAAACAGCGAGAAAGGTATACGAGTCCCAGCCTGCTCAAACAAAAAATTGACATGTTCATAAGCTTGTCGTTACCAGCGTCTTCGTTTTCTAGCAATCTCTGGTTACTCTATGTTACTCTGCCTCGTTCAGTGATGCAAATGCAGGACTCTCTTGCAGCAAGATGATGGACACATCTCAAATGCTCTGGTGAATCGCACAATGGATGCCAAGGTCCTCCTGCAGGCTCGCAACTAGAACATGCTGATCTTAAAAGTTGTATCATCACTACCAAACTTCATGAACCTTTGTAGACTGCCTCTAGATGTGGGTGCAAACGTGTCAAAACCCTGATCCCGGTACCCTGGTCAATACCCAAGTTCACGAAAGGATAGAACGGACTTCAAGCAACAAGGAATTCACATACCATGAGATCTGGGCACATTCGGTAACCTGTCATGTCCAGAATACATGTGACATAGACTTGGAAGCTCCTGAGAAGAAAGCCCAATTCCCAGCGTCATCACGCAGTTCCAGGGCAACACCACCAAGGAAACCATAGCCCGGCATAGACAAACTTGCTCCCAATAGGAGCAAAAGCATTGTCGCCAGGCCCCAAAAAGCCTGGGGGGCCAACAATTCAAAACTACACATATTATATATACATACTTGCAAGAGCCGATCTCGCTGCCATCATCAAAAGCAAAAGTGGCAATGTTTGACTTTATGACTTTATTGGTGATACTGATACTGGTGAAATCGCCTGCAAGGCCAAGACCACCAGGAAGGAGTTGTTTTTGTAGGTATGCTCACAGAATACCTGGTCAACACCACAAAATGCCTTTCCCCAACCAGTCACATCGCTCAGCATAGGCAAAATCAGCCTAAATGCTTGCAGTCTCCAAATCACGTTTGATACACATATTATGTGTTCAGTTGAGTTGTGGCTATACCGAAAGTTATGACCATGGAAGTCAAACAATAATGAAGATGTCACTTTTTCCTAGTGGGAATGCACCCAAAACTGATCGGTCCAAGGCGTATGCAACACCATGTTGCTCATTGTTCCTCATATCGTTGAAAAGATATAAATATCATATATCATAATATATATAATATACATAATATATATACAATATAATATATAAATATAACTATTTTTATATAATATAATACATCTAAGTAACATAGTCCCGTTCATTGTAGTGGCATGCTGTGGTATTTTCTTTGCATCATGGATTGCCATCCCAAGGTGCTGAACTAAAGGCCACAAGGGAGCTTTTAGCTAAAGCAGCCCAAGCCCCCTCCCAGCGCCATTGAGAACCCATATTCCCAGCCTGCACAACGCATCAGATTTAGGCAGTTTATACAGATAGACGACTAGGATCCATCCAAACAAACCGTCATCAAAATGTAAACTAAACAAGTTCTCGAAATGTGTGCCCTTCCAAACTACACAAGCCTCTGCCAAAGTGTACAGGGCTGCAAGAAAGCTGATGAACACAAGCTCCTTTCACAATCTTCGCTCGTGGGTCTGTCACCGTCAAGAACATGTGTCACGTGTGCGTGTGTGTGTGTGTGTTAACACCTGCTTCTAAGGTTTTACCTGGTAACTTTTACCGTCGGTTCCACTAGAAGGCTGGGTGCTACTAGTAGTTTCTGACCTTACTACTAGGACCAAAAGAAGCAGGG
>CAXAMN010013113.1:759879-778321 GCA_963970005.1 Durusdinium trenchii
GTGTGTGTGTGCCACCTCCCGTTTCCAAGGACACTATTCCTCTTTCTTACTATCAAGCTTGCACAGTCGAACACAGCAGGGGATAGTTTGTTCGTGATATCCAGAATCCAGAAGGGACGCTCTCTGGACGTACAGGGCCAATTTTACTATTATTTCTCGCTTCTCGTTTCACCCATGTAAAACAATACAAATCTTTGGACTATTCGCCACTCTGTTCGCGAAGTCAAGGTCCAGGTCTAACCTGCAGTAGGTCTAACCTGAATTCTCGCTCCACGGAGCACTATTCAGCTTCTTCCCACTGTGGTAAGCTGTGTGATCCCGCGGGGGCGCCGTTACTGAGTCTCAACTCCCTTCCCGGAACGCAGTTTCTGAAAAGTCCCACTGGGACCTCTTCCTGACGCAGACTGTTGTTGCTTGAAAATCATTTTCAGAACTTGTTTCACCCTCGAACCTTGCACTCTTGCCGCAGAGCTACTGTAAATCCACTACTGAATCAGTTTCACACATGAAAATCTCAGCTTCAAGTTTCAAAAAATGTGGCGTTCGTTCGGCACACTTGCTTGGAAGACACAACTTTTGCAGTAAATGTTCTCTCCTTCCTGTTACGTTCTTCTTTTCTGCTTTCTCTCTCTTCCTATAGGCTTGTTAGGTGTAACTCAGGCTGCGCCGGAATCGGCTTCTTTGTGTCAATTTTCACCAAACACATTTCCTACTGGATCTCAATTAATTTGCCGTTCGTTCGGCACACTTGCTCGGAAGACGCCCGTGTTTTTTTGCAGTTTTTCTCTCCTTCCAGACACGTTTCTCTTCTCTGCTTTCGTTTCTTCTAAAGGCTTGCTAGGTTGCAAAAACACAGGTTATTTTGCCGAACTGACTGACAGACTGAGTGTACCTACTTTCACTCTTGCCGCCCTTGTCTTTTTGCTCTTTATTTCTCTCTTCTATAGGCTTGTTAGGACAGGCTATTCAGGATTTTAGCGCACTTCTAGCAGCGCCGATGCGGCACATTGTGTGTGTGTGTGTCACCTCCCGTTTCCAGGGACACTATTCCTCTTTCTTACTATCAAGTTTGCACAGTCGAACACAGCAGGGGGGCAGTGGACCACTATCACTCACTGCCCAACGAAGACAGTGATAGTTTGGTCGTGATATCCAGAATCCAGAAGGGACGCTTTCTGGATGTACCTGCACTAAGTTTAATATGTATCATTTCTTGTTTCACCTATGTTAAACAATACACATCTTTGGACTATTCGCCATTCTGTTCGCCAAGTCAAGGTCTAACCTGCAGTAGAGGTAAAGCGCTAATGAGCACCGAGATCCAACCTGAATTCTCGCTCCACGGAGCACTATTCTCAAGTGTGTGTTCTGTTGAGCAACTAATAATAAGTTTTAACCAACGTAGTAAAGAAACCCCTGGTGACTTTTGTCTCCAGCCAGTGAAGCAACGGCAAAGATCGCGATTGCCCAAAGAACAGCCGGGACATCACGGCAGCCACTACCTTGCCCGTCTGCAAACCAATTCAGCAACTCAATTCAAGCGGCTCCCACTCACTTCTTGGGAAATAAGCGAGTCTGTGATACATAATATTTGCTATGTTTCTCTTTCAACAGTCTCAACTTATAGTGGTGCTTGGTGTTAAGCACGTGGTCTGTATCTCTTCTTGGAATCTGCACACATTTATGCAAGAGTTCGCCAGAGCCACAAGCTTCATGTTGGCAATCACAACGTAGACAGGCCCGGAGCCCTCCGTCAAGGAGGCTCAGGTCAAACTCAGAAGTCAGCTCAGCTTCACAGGTATCTTAACATCTGCTCCGCGCCTTTTGCACTGAGCGAAGTGTGAGAAGCTCTCCCACAGCATAGATTAGACCCAAAGGCAGCATCTTCAGAATCTCAGGAGACAGTCCGGTTGCCAGTGGAGCTACTTGTTCCTAGTAGCTACTTGTTACTAGTAGTAAGGCCAGGAGCCCCTAGTAGCATCCTTGCTCCTAGTAGCAATGCCAGGAGCCCCCTAGTTCTTTTGTCGTGACTAGAAGGCTCCCCAAAGCAACAGGATTGTCGTCGCTCTTGAAAAATGCCCGATCGAGCGTTCTTTACAGCAGTACAACTTGGTGCTGAAGCCATTCGTCGTTTGGTCCACTGTCCACTTGCTTCACCTGAAAAAGTGCAAGCGCGGAAGCCCGTCCCAGCTAAATGCAAGCCAGTAGCCAGGCTACCATCCTTGAAGATGGAAGATAAGCCCAGCTTCAATGACACTGCAAACAGCGCCAAAGAGAGCTGCAGCGCATCATTCACCAACACCACAGAGGCTGGACTGAAAGGGTAAGCACGCGTCTCCTGCAAGGAACAAAACATCGAAGTTCAGGGCGGAACCTTGGTGGTCGTCGAGAAACTCTTTTCTGGTTTACAGGTCCAGCTCTTGACCCCACATCCCGTGTTGAGTGTTGACCTGTTCTTCTGTGTCTAGTTATAAAGTTTGTAAAGTCCACAATCTACTGTCGACACTTCAGAGATGCGCCTGCTGGTATACAAAAAACAAACTATAATTATCTGTAATACTATATATAATATGGTAGAATAACGAATGAGTGAGAGCAATTTCACAAAGAATATTGGCAAAGAAGCAAGGGGCATCAAGGCTTCTCCTTGATGAGTTCGAAAGATTACCAAGATATCAAGAGAGAAAGGCACCTCCAAGGTAGGCTGGTAGGTGCTTCGGATGGACAATACCTGTGGCCGTGGCCTGTGGTTCAAATCATGGGACATCTTCTCCTGCTTACGCTTGCCTCCGTCAATGGCCTTGCCGACAATTTACCAAAATCTCTGGTCTGGGAATTGATGTTTACTGGGTTTCTTGTTTACGCTTAAGTTTAATACTAATACAAATTATTACAAATTATTGTTTCTAATAGCTTCTTGCTCCTAGTAGTACGGCCAGGAGCCCCTAGTAGCGTTCTTGTTCCTAGTAGCGATGCCAGGAGCCCCTAGTAACGTCCTCTACCCCATGGTGCTGTTGATCGGTCTGCTGTTGCTGCCCTCTCACCTGCAGCGCCAGTCTTCAGGCTCGTTTGACTTTGTTCTTGTCTTGCATGTCCGCATTTGCATCACGTTGTTTCGGTGGGGCAATTCCTCTCAGTGGTGGAACGAGGCGAAGCTATGCGAAGCTCTTGTCAAGTTGTCTCCGAAGTTCCTTGTTGTCATATGTCCTTTTGAAAATTGGGTCAGGCGCGAGCCTCTCAGCTTCTCTCTCTATCATTGGCATCTCACCTTACGTCAGAGTGGGACAAGTATCAATCGTATCGTGAGCCTTCAAAGCATCATTAAGACGGACAACCGACATGTTCTACTCAGTTGTTGAGCTGCGATTGGCTGGTATAAAACTCAAATCGTACTCTCCCCCGCCCTTCGCAAGAGGCCTTGGTGTGGCCAGAGAAGACTTCCTGCTCAAATGCGGTCTTGGACCAATCCAAAAGCGTGGGATAGAATGCTCCAACGACCTGAAACTCATCCGAGGTGTTCCAAATACTTGCTCCACGGTTTCTATGTCAGTGTTCCATGAGGTCCAGCGTGCAAGTCCTTTCGCTGGTTCAGTTGGCTCTTATATTCAAGACTTCAATATAGAACATTCATATTAGGACATCCTGTGCGGATTCTGATTCAGGCCATGATAGAACATCCTGATCCAGACTCCTGACCACACTCGATCTGAGGCCTGGAGCAAATTCGAGCGTCTAGTCCAATGCTACGATTTCTTCAGCAGCGAAATCTATGAGGTTTGAACAAGGTTGAACTCCTCTTCATTCGGAGGATTGAGACATCCGAGCGCACACCAAGGGTTGCATTGCACGTGCTTGGGGCCGCTACTTAAATCATCTGAATTGTGAGGGCCGGTATGGTCCAGTGGCCTGGGTTCAATCCCCAGGTGTAGCACTAGGCGGCCACTACCCTACCCCTGCAGTTATATAAGGGGATGAGTTAGTGTGTGTAAAAAAAGACACGACAACAATCATCTAAATTACCACAGTATTCGGGGGTAGGAGTAGGGCCAGGCGTTGTTTGATGTGATGTAAAACAAAATGGTACCGTATGTGATATGTGCAACCAATACAATGCATACACGGGCACAATAGCAAAATGATGTCCCAGCAAAGGTAGCCTGAAGTCAGCCAAGCATCTGTGCAAAGAACACAAAGCAAGGCTTGCACCAAGAGGTAATTCTTGGACTTCGAACGCCTGGACTTGGACACTGTAAGGAACAGTGGCCGTGAAAAAAAGCATTGGATCTGCAAAATGCCCACCTGGATGGGCTTGGCGATTCTTCCCCCATTGCTTCGCAACACTGATCAGTGATATTAGTGCGTCTGCTCATACCAAGCTTCTATGTTTTAAGTATTCAAAGACCGACCGTGGAACCCAACCAAGCTTGCATCAAATATCAGTTCAGAGTCAGCCAGACTCGCTAAACACGGTCAATGTCTGCAATATATGTTTCTTGATGTGGCTCCACTGGGCATACGTACAATAGGACTGGCTCATTAGGGCCAATCTTAGGCTAGCCCTCTGCGAACGTTTCTTTGCAACTTTGGTTAATGAATGTCAATGGTTTTACTGCTGCCTTGATGGGCCAGCTGTGAGATGAAAGCAATAATATTCGATTGGTCAAGATTGCATGTCCCTTTTAAGCATAGCATAGCCTTGCAAGTCGTGTTTGATGAGTGACAAGCATCATAGAGGTCTTGTCTTCTTTATTCGATTCAGTCTTTTGAAGAAAGTGCGTTTTGAACAGACCGGCAACGCCTTTCTCCAGCCTCAGGTGTTTGACGGATGAACTGTCTTCAATAACGAGCCTCGAGAAGTACTTCAACCCAGCGCAGGAAGCTGTCTTCAGTGTCAGCCTGCAGCTGTGGAAAGTCTGTCTTGGGATAACATTCATTTGTGATTTATACATAATTTATGAGAGGACCAAAAGGGACGAAAAGGCAAGTCTTGTCATGATCATTCGTTGTGCTGCAGAAACGTGTGCTATTGCACCACTTGCACCTGCAGAATCTCCTTTCGCGAGCTTCCTCAATTGACCACCAATCGTTTGGCAGTTGGTGGAAGTTCTGTCAAAAGCTGCCTACATGTTTGCTACTGTGCTACTGTGCCACCTCAAAAGGAGATTTGATAAAACAACTGCTTTCACGCCTGGATTGTGGATTCTTTGGGCCCCAGCGCAGACCCAGAAAGGACCTCTTTGTCACTTCCACCTCAAAGCACCTGCGCACTGTGAAAGGGGAGGCCATAAAACTGGGAGTCATGCGTGCAAGGCTTCAGACTACTACATACTGCCACGACGGGTTCGTCATGCTGAACACTGAGGAGACCTTCTTGAACCAAAGAGACAAACGACATGAACAGTCATGCTGAAACGCTCTTTCTTTCTGGTGCTTCAAATGTTGGACTCGGCCGTCACCTGATCAAGCACTGAAGATAGATGCCACAGCAAGCAGGTTGACTAGGGAAAGCGTGAGGAGGCCTAGTTCTCTGAACAAGAGAGTGTACAAAGAATTGGCTGCTTCTGAGTTGACATAATGGCACAGCTGCTACACTTTGGCTCCGCTGCTGCCAAGCCACTCTGGGAGAACCTTGGAGACAAACGGTGTGAGCAAAAGCCCACGGGCCCACGGGCCAAGTCAGAGCCACTGAAAAAATAAGCCAAGGCACGCAACGCCAAGCCGGGCCATGTCTTTCTGAACCAGCCTTTCCAAGGAATCAGTCATCAGTTTGAATCATTTAACAACACCCGCCATGCCATGCAACAATTTGCGGCTGCGGTTTAAGCCTTCCAGACCCTTGCTTGCATCCTTGATTGCCGCAGAATGGCAGAATAGCTCAGATCCAGTACAAGACACAGTCCTACAGATAAAATCGGTGATGAATGTAATTCTTTATGATATACGATGCTTGAATCTTGCTTCTAAGTTGCTTCGGTACTTTTCATCCTGCCCATACTTCTCGCGCTGCCGCTTTTCAAGGCCTTTGCTTTGGCCAGTGATTTCACAGAATTGATGCAAGCTATGATAAGCCATAGTCTCCGCAGAGTAAATTTGTTCACTCATGGCAGTCTGTGACCCAGGCCAGCCGTCGCTTGCATGAGCCTCAGTTGACACTCACTACATAATATGTTTGGCAAGCAAATGGGAAGCTTCGCCCCCTCGATTAGCACCGGGTTGTAGCTTGGATGCTCCTGCTAATTTGGGGATTAAGTCTTGTCAATTCAATGTTGTTGGAGTCCAAGAATTACCAGAGTTCAATCAAGCCGACCATCTACTGATCTTGCTCACTAGTGCATGCTCACTCAGGGTCTTTTGTCCAAGTTACACGAAAATAATGCCAAGCAAACCCAAAGAAGACAGCAGCAACCAGGCGGGCAAAACCGCCTGTAGAGCCTGGACGGCACTGCACGCTCCATTGCTCCTCAAGATCCTTCAGGCCTTCTAATGTTTGTTGCCTTCAGGCCTTTGGTTGTCAGTTCATGGGTGTCAATTCCATCAAATTCCGGTAAATGGTGCTTGCCCGCTGGAACAATTACTGTCCTGGTCCTGAGTCCTGAATCTAGAAGCATCTATAATCTACAGTATATAGAAGAATCCAAAGAAAAATAACGACAGGAGAGTCCATTGAGAACCATATGATACCATATGTCAGCGGAAACCAAGTGCAGACCGTCTGCAAACGAGAGCAAGTTCTGCCGAGTTGTCCAAAAGGCATTGAGAGGTTCTTTTCAAACAAGTCTTCCCTTCCCTCGTAAGTTCCAATTAAAGGAAAAAACAAAACAAAGCATGATATGGTGAATACAAACAAGAACCGCCGATGTTGAAGTATTGAATGCTGAAAACCCTTCTGCAACATCTGTGGATATCTTTGGTTGAACGGATGGCCTTTGGAAGTCCATGCTTTGTGGACTTCATGGCTGCAATGGCTAGCAGTCCAGCAACAAAGTTAGCACTCCAAAGCAGCTGTTCGCCTGCCACACCGTCGTGACGCCCGGTCGTAAACCTTATACAGTATCTATATGATTCTACAGTCTATAGTATATATACTGTATATATGTAGCCATATAGTCTTGCAACATCTTGTATCTAGTCCTGTCTCATGCCTTTGCTTGAACTTGAACTCATGCCAAACATTTCGATGCAGTGTGCACGTATGCAAACTACTATAATGACCGACACAATCGTGGCCTTTGTGCATCTGGCACGATCCATCCGAGCTTGTTATTATTGTATATAAATATACCAAAGAACTGGAGCAAGTGACAAATCTCAAATACCGCTTGACTCGATGAAAGCAGTGCAAATCCTTTAACCCAATATCTTCTTTATCTGTCTTGGCTAAGTGTAAGTCAGCAGCCTGTATAGTTCGGATGACCTGCGAAGCTCTGAGAAGCTGGAGGCTTTTGGAGGTACACAATCATGCAACAATGAAAAGCCAATATATACAAGCAAACAGTGCCAAGAAAACAAGAAAGAGTCTGGGACATTCCAAGGTGTCCGTTGTTCTCACACTGGAGATGGAAGTACAAAGCTCTTGGATACCCTGCGTAGCAAAGCGTAGGGGCCGGTCGTAACAATGGCGTTTTGGCCCTGCTGGGCCTCACTCAAGAGGAGCAAATAATTTTTTGGTACACCTCAGCGCAGCCTGATCCGCAGGGTATGGAGCACCCACAACAAAAACTGGATTCCTGCACAGAAGACCAAAAGCCTTGACAACTGACTTGTAGATGTCGCCGAAAGCTGCAACGCCCCAACCAACCTGAGGACGGCATCCGTCAAACCAATCCAATTCACTTTGAGTGGGAGCTACTTGCGTCCTCATCGTCTTTTGAGCAATGACAGGCAAATTGCTGATCACGAGACTTGCTCATGATTCTAGGATACTGTGTCATGTTGATCGATGTTGCGCCTTCATGTGCTGTGTGAAGTGGAGCCTCCCTTTCTGGACTTAGAATGCCCGGTTGTCTTACGTAGAGGTTCCGGAGAACATAAAGAAGCGGCAAGTCAAGCCAGTTTTCATCCGCAGCGGGCGATGTCAGCTCTGGTCTACTTTGAGAGCAAGCTTCATGACCAAAGAAGTCACAAACATTGTCTTCGATACCATTGGTGTGAGATATTCTTCAAGCAAAATGGTTTCAAGCTCTTGCTCTGCAAAGGTATCCAAAGACCAGCAGCCTGGCTTGAAATCACATCCAGGCCGCATCTAAAATCTCCACAAAGATCAAATTCACTTGCAAAGGGACGCTCGTCAGGGACAAAGAACATATGGTGTGTATATATATATATACATGTTTCTTGTGTACATGTGGGGGTCTGGAGCCTTTGTCTATGGCTGCCTTTGTACAATAATTGCTGATTTCTTATAACATATTACAATTCATTTACAGTAGAGGCCCAAAAGCAGGCAATGCTCAGCTTTAATGGCCTGAAAATAGTTGGAACCTGAGAACATGATCTTTGCAAAGCCTGTTATTATTGTAAGTTTATCGCCCACACTTGGCGCGAGCGAGAAAGTAGCATGGCTGAGCAGGCGACAGCGTAGAGAGGGAGAGAGAGGCACTTGATGCAGGTATTTCTGTGCAAACCACATGCTGTACTTTGCTTATCACACACCGTCCAACCAACTCAGCCAGTATTCTGTATGTATTCCTTTGCCATGCTTTGCTTTGCCCGCACTTTGGATGAGGCCTTTTCGGCAAAAGTGCTTGCTGTTCTTCTCGACGTATAAATCAAAGAAAATGAGCGAATCAACTCTGGAAGCTCAGGTCGAAGCACTCTGGCGACTGACAAATCAGGCAAAGCACTTCTTGACTCAAGCCAAGAAACATCTCATGGCCGCCAAGCAATCTCAGCGTTTCCAAGGCAAAATAACGGGGGGTCCTACAGCTGCCTCTGCCTTAGTTGGAAAAAACGAGTCGGCTCTATGCCGGTCAACTTATGTTAGTTTTGTCATGCCTTCTCCCCAATTCAAAATTCATTATATATTGATTATTGCACATTCAAGCAGCAAATATCCTGGTTGGAGATCTGAAAGGACTTTCCCCGGAAGCAAGATCTGGATGCTCGAAAAAGCCCACAGGCTAATACATTTGCGAAGAAATCCCTTTGCGTCCAAGCCACTCGATGTGATCGATGCGGCCACCACTTTTCAAGTGTACCACCATGTTGCAGTACTCAAGGGTATGGAGGTGGTGTGTCACAGAAATGATGGTAAGCCTCCCAAACTCCTGCGAAGTTGTTCCAAGGTTGTATCGCAGGATATCTAGTCAGCCATGAAGTAGTTGGCTAGCTGCTGGTGGAGATTCCGAGGATAGCACTGTATTTGTGGAAATCAAATATCAATCATATACACACCTACACTTGCACAATCGTGGTCATAGCCCTCCACCGCCTCCGGATGATTGCTTCGAAGGCTGGAGATCGTCTGCAGCACGTGTCGCTCTGTGGCCTGACGAGGCAACGTTGAACGATGCAATCGGCATGCAACAAAATGTAGCACTCGGCTGTCCATGTTGATCCATGTTGTTGTCCATGTTGTAATTACGCTATTCAAAAGCAGAGTGACACAACGGTAAAAGATTGCATATACCTCCCTTGCAGCATCTTGCAGCCAAAGTGTCGGCATCCAATGCAGATGTGGCTTCATCCAGCAGCAGCAAAGCCGGTTTCCGGCACAACGCGCGAGCTATGCAAAGTCGCTGCGCCTGCGCATGCTCCCAGTTTCAAAAGAATGCCCAAGCCCCTCCGTTCATAGGAAAGCAGCAAGGACGAGCTTCAGTTTCACAGGAAGCTTTGCATCAAGCTAGTTGCATGTCCTTTTTGTTGCTATAGCAGCTGTAAATTGTACTGTAAGTATATCTTCCTGATGTCATGTATCGATGCTGTCAACTCGTGACAAATACTGTCACAAAATGGTTCACGAGGCAAAAAGGAAACAGCCTCTAGGCTCTACCACTAAGACTCTGCATGTGCTTGAGAAATCATTCATTGCACGAACCTCGCATCCCTGCGTGAGACTCGCGAGCCTGCCCACCACTGAGTGTCACACCATCGGCACCGCCCAGCATGGTATCCTCAGAGCTTCAAGTCTACGGGATGCTGTGATGGTTTTGGGGTTCTGCATATGTTTCTTGAGATTTAGCTTGGATATCTCAGACCAAAGGATGTGTCCACCAGGCTCAATGCAGGACAAGTCTGAGCAATTGGCGTGCCCATGGTATCAATTTGCCGGGAACCACTGTTTCTAGTATGGCTTTGTGCCTTTGTGCAGTGCTGTACAAGTCATGACAAGCCATGAGTCATAACCTTTGGGCAGGCTGGAGGTGATGAAGTCGGCACAGCCTGCCAACTCTGCTGCCCACTTGGCATCTTGCCGGGTGGTCCCAGTTGGAGCACCTCAGTCAGGGATTCGATGCGATTACTTCAAATAGAGCTCCAAATAAAGGATGCTGATAACATAGATAGCTACAGGGGCAATCCTCCAGGTGGCTCTTAGGCCCTAGGTAACTTGAGGCCAAGGGGGCGGGCGAAAGCTAGCGCTCCAGAATGGGAAAGTGGAGGGCAGCGAGGTAGGAAAAAACACGGCGCTCTTTTTGGAGGCAGGGGTGAAGAGCCCTTTATATGTGGCTCTTTGCCCGGATCCTCCTGCGAGAGAAGAGAGAGAAGAGAGACGGAAAGACGAGAGACAGAGAGGAGAGAGAGAGAGAGGAGAGAGAGATGAGAGAGATGAGAAAGAGATGAGAGAGATGAGAGAGATGAGAGAGATGAGAGAGATGAGAGAGAGAGAGAGACAGTGAGACAGTGAGACAGACGGTGAGACAGTGAGACAGTGAGACAGTGAGAGTGAGCGAGTGCGGCGGCAAGATACGCAACGCTAACCGCATGCCAAAGAGCGACGACAGGACGGAGTCGAACTTGCGAAGAGGGAGGAGGGAGGGAGGGAGGGAAGGTGGGAGGAAGACAAGGAGGAGGAGAGGGGAGGTGGGGTGGGGAGAGGGGAGAGGGGAGAGGGGAGAGGGGAGAGGGGAGAGGGGAGGAGGGGGGGGGGGGGGGGTGAAAGAGTGACTAGGGCGTACACGGTAGAGGTGCAGACCGCTAGTGTCTTTTATGCGCAGAGTCTTATCCTCTTGCTCTTTAGGTCCATTGACCCTCTCTTGAGCCTTGAAGCAGTCAAGCATGGACACACTATATCAGCTGTTGGAGTGGAACCCTGTACAGGTAGGCTCTACTTTTCAGCAGGCACAAGATTCATGTCCACTTCTAGCTGATTGCGTATGTCGCATACTCTTTTTCTACTGCAAGGCTAAAACAATCCAGCTAGCTCTGACAACTTAAAAGAAAACTACGGTGCCATGTACTTACCTAATCCGGTGTGTTTCACACTTCAGAGAAGGTAATCTCATAGCTACTAAATACAGTGAGGGAGCAATAGCTGACTCACCTCAAGTACAAAATCAAATCGATAATGTACCTCGGCTGGAGACTGTACTTTTCGCAGGCGGAGATACCATGTACCGGCGCTCACTAGCTCTTTAGGGCCTGAGCTAAATCAAACTAAAAAGGGAAAGCGGCTTTTTCTCTACAGAGACCTATAAAAGAATCAAACGACACTCGCGTAACAAGGAACTAAAAATTCAAGACCGCACAATGCAATGAATTAAGATGCCTTGCAAAATGCAAGGAGCGTCAACTCTCGGTCCGAGGAATGGTCTTCTCGAAAAGTGGTCTCGGCCGCTTTCATTCACAGACAAAATAAACTGCATCAAAAGGACTCTTTCTTTCACATTCACATCAAAAACACAAGAAGGAGATACCGGCAAATGTATGTACAAAAAAAATCTTGCACTACAATTGCAAATCATGAAATGACTTAATCATCAACCATGACTGGTTGTCCATTAGAGGTCACTTCATAAGAGCGGTGGTGATAGATATCATCAGTTATGTAAAACTGTCCATACCCATCTACGTGCTAAAGCGTATAAACCTGGAATGCAGGAGTATCTTCTTTGATAAAAAGTTTCTCCTCATTGCAAACCAGAATTTATTAA
Organism: Durusdinium trenchii; assembly: GCA_963970005.1. Lineage (NCBI taxonomy): Eukaryota > Dinophyceae > Suessiales > Symbiodiniaceae > Durusdinium > Durusdinium trenchii. The sequence continues at coordinate 771,969 of CAXAMN010013113.1, forward strand.
AACTTCAGCCTGGCAACTTAAAGTCAAGCCTGGAAGCAAAGTATCAACTGTAACCAGAAGTATCTTCACTTCCTAGCCATCATTTAAATTTCAGCCTTCGCTCAGGAATTATGCCGCTGCAGACGATGAAGCTGCTTGATCAGAAGTTGGCGGCCTTCCTTTCTTTCTATTCTGCTTTTGTCTCTCCTTCCTCCGCACGTTAGCCTCTTGAAGCGTTGCTCCCATGCGATACTGTCTTCTGTCTCCAGATGAAAGGGAAGCTGGTCTGAGTGAAATAAACATTGGACCATGACTGTCCTCGTCAGTGGGCCTTGAGCACATAACCTCTGTGTCAATCATAGCAAAGTTCTCTGAAAAATTACAGATGAACTCCTTCGTGCTCACTGTGGAATTTTCATATTCCTCTTCACTCATTGAATGACCCCATTCAACAATGGTAGACAAACATGTATCGCCAAGCTGTGATCCTTGGTATTCTTCTTTTTCAACAGTAGAATATTCTTCCCAGAGTTTGTCAAAGTAAACTTCACACTTCTTGAGGACCTGTGAAGTGGAACTGTAAAATGTTCTGGGAATAGGTGCTTTGATACCAAGATCTGCTTTTACACGAGCTTCTGAAAACCTGCGGATCCAATGCTGCATGGTGCTGTAATAGTAGTTAGCCATTGGCTGCCTTTTGTATCCAGACATTCTGTAGGCCAAACTATTTGCATCACCAGAAATGATGTCCACCTCATAGACAAAACACTCGTAAAGCATCAATGCTGTCTGTTCTCCTGTCAGTAGGTGGGCATCCACAGCACGGTGTGTATCAACATGATAATTACAGACTCTGATGGTATGCATGTTCGCTCGAGTAAGTGGAACACGCTTGTCCTCAGGACCATAGTCATCAAATTCAAAGTCTGCATCCTTGAAATCTTGACGAGGCCTTGTTTCTCCAAAACAAATCTCGTAGATAGCCCAAGTTACATCACGCTGTTCACAGTGACCAAGATCTTGGTCATGTCCAGCAATGATCTTGACATATCCACCTGGTGCCAATCTGGCCATCACTGCAAGATTCTCCCAATCATTGAAACAAACTGTCCAATTCTTTTGCTCAATAAATTCCTTGGCAGGAACAAGAAGATGAGCTTCCTGGAGAATCACGACATGTGCACGTAAAAAGAAGAGCATGTTGAAGAAAAGGTTGTTCTCAAATTGCTCATTCTGAAGTGACATGGCGCTCTGTTTGCGTGGCCTCATTGCACTATCAAGTCCTTGGAGAAACCTTGGTGTGGTGTACTTCTGACCACGAACCATGTTGCCATAGTTCCAGGATAAAAATGTCAAGGACTCTGAGCTGGCCAATAAATTAGTTCCATATGGTTCTTCTATTCTTCCCTTGAGGAACCTTCTGCACAGCTCTTCATAGAAGGTGACAAAGTCCCAACTGGGTCCCTTGGGACCATATGATTCCAGTTCCTTCTTGAGTTCCTTTTTCGTATCCTCCAATTCTTCTCGAGCATGACCTGCCCTTTCAAGGGCCTTTGGATCGACCTGATACCTGCCATCCAAATAAATGATGCGGTCATCATTGATGAAGAATCTCTTCAAATCCTGCTCTGGTTCATGTTCATAACAATCAGGTGGAGGTACTGGACAGACATTTCGAATGGATCGAACAAAATCATTCTCGTTGATCCTTGACTGATAATGAGGATGGGAAATCTCACCTTTTCTAAAACAAACATGATTCAGCAATCTTGCATGAGTTTCCCTGAAGCGTAGTTGATAAAAGCAAATACCTGGATCTCCTGTAAGCTCTCCAAGCAACTTCAAAGGTGAAGTATGCAACTCATAGGTATTGTCAGCTTTTGTTGTATCCTTTTCAACAACTACTTCAGATGGAAAAGATTCTTGGATTTCAGCCTCCAATTTCTTCTCTTCATCATCATCTCTGACCTCTTTTATTTTCTCCACCGCCTCTTTCTTCTCTTCCATGGTTGCATCATCCTGAACTTCTTCATGAAAATGAGGATCAGGAATCTTATTCAGGCGGCTTCTCTTCGATTTCCGCTGACCTGAAGTATCATCAAGGTTAGCATCCATCTCACCTGATGGTAAGTGCGATGCAGTCGAGTCCTCACCTATCTCTCTTGACAGAAAGTGTGGTGTTGACTCTTCCTTGGCTTTCTCCTGGTCAACTTCCATCTTTGGTTCCTTTGAAGGAAAAACACCTGCATCTTCATTAAATATTTCTTGTTCCTTTCCAGGTTCAACTGCAGGATCTTCTTCAGGAACTTCCTCTTCCATATTCTCATCTTCTAGAAGTGTCATACTGCCAGTATAAACTTCACCAGCGATAGTGGAGACTCTTGTATAAGGAGGAACTTCTTCACCTACTTCAAAAGCTTGTTCTGCAACATCCTTGGTGAGCAAGTCCTCTACAAGATTTTCTCCCTCGGTTCTTGGAAGAGATCCTGAGGTCTCATAAAAATCTGTCCTCTCTGAACTGAAAGCTTCTGTCGCCTTCTCATTGTCCTTTTGATCCCTGAACAGGTGAGTAATCTTCACAGCTTCTCCCTGTAGCACCTGATCTCCTCCTCTATACTTGTCGACAATGGAGCGCCATACTGGAACATCATCATCATCAAAATCAAGCTCCATATCATCTGCCAACAGGTATGAGATGTTTTGAGCTGCCTGTTCTTCTTCTTCATCACGTTCCTTGGCAAGCTCCTCATCCTTCTGGATCTTGAAGATACCCTTCAGGATGTCTTGTAATACCTTTAAGTTCAGCTTCGATGATGGCTCATACGTCCCTGAACTTACAGGCTCAACTACAACACGAGAGCAAGAAATCGCCTCCAAAAACTTGGAATTGTATTGGCGTTCAAACTCTTCCTTCTTGATCATCTCATACAAGGGATCAGAAACTGCAACACGCGCCTGAACATACTCACGAAGTTGATAGCATGCATGTTGCACAAATCTACTGTTGGAGTTGTGAAGAAAACTCTCTAAATGATTCCTGTCACGGTCAATCAAATACCACACAATCCTTGCAGAAAAACGGAATTTCTTGAAGTTCATAGCAAAATGTGTATGATACTTCTCTGGATTCCTTTCTGCTTGTAAAGCGGCCTCTGAAGTCTTGTAAACAGGAAGTTTTGTGTGTGGATCCAAGATCATAAAATCTTCCCACAAGATCGAGTGGTTAAGAACCCACTTGGGAAGCACCTTGATGAAAAAGTCACAAACAAGTTCAGACAAAAGGTGCATGACACGGCCAATCTCTTCCTCCTGCTTGAAACGATAGTGCAATTTGGCAAACAAGGGACTGTTGAAGGCTTCCTCCACTGTGTTGCCAAAATTATCCCACTGAGGTTCTGGAATACCAAAGTTCCAACCCAGCAATTTAGGATCTCTGCACATATCCAAGAAGCTTGAAAGTTCTAAAGAGCCAAGGCCATGGTCTGTCAGAATTTCCGCCCAGCGGCGTCCATTCTCCCAAGCACGGATGAAGAAAAACTGTTGGTATCCAGTTTGTGCCAACTCCATCCACTGAGAAATTCCGGGTTCAAAACTCGGTGCGTACGTCTTGGGGTCTTCCTCTGTTCCATAAACACTTGGACGTAGCAACTTGTACCTTCTACAAAAATATTCTCTCTGGTGCCTTGTCAACCTGTCCCAATCCCTCACGAGGATCACGTCTTCTCCAGTGCTCTGGAGTACACGTGTCCCTACACGATCATGGAGTGATACCATGCCAATGTCATATATCATCCATGGGTTGAGAACCAGGTTGTTGACATTCTGAATGAACCATGTCATCTCTCGCTCAGCAACATGAGCAGAGTCATCTTCTTCATCTTGTTGAGGTTCTTCAGAAGTCCTGGCTGTTGATCTCCTTGAAGTGATGTCTCTCCATAGGTGGTCAAAGCGAATCACTTCCTCATCAGCCTTCGCCAGATTTTGCTGATCCTTGCTCAGAACTAATGGGTGTACCATAAACAACGATCTCGAGGTAGCACCATCTCCATTGACAATCAACGTTGGAGCACTATAGCCTAAAATGCTCCAAGGATCACGATCATCAATCTCTTTAGGTGGAATTAAAGACCATCCAGGTGGCATCTGATAATGGCCTTCAGGCATCACCTGACGTGACCTCAATCGTGAACGATTGTACTCACGTCTGGGATCATTGTCAGAGCTGAAAAATCTCACAATGGCATCGTAAGTCAGCTCATCTAACCAAAGAAGCATATGCCTCCTTGCTTGTTCCACCCCAGGCTCAAAGGCATTAATCCTCCTGAGAGTTTCATGTGCAAATGCCGGGTCCTGTGAGAGTCTTGCGAACAAGGATCTCAATCTATCTTGTTGCTCCTTTTCTCTGTTGATCTTCTCCATTATCTTTTCTGCTGGCAAAGAGTCAATCAACTCCTTCGCTGGCTCTGGAGCATCTTCTGGTCGTGGTTCATCCACACAAATGTCCAAGTATGTGGGCTCTACATCACAATGTGCAAGCACCACTCCATTGTTGCTGAAATACAGAGGACGTCCAGCCTGAAGCCAACGAATCACATTCAGCTTCACATACAAAGGCTGTCCATAATCTCTTGGAACCACTGTACCTGGGCCTAAAGGAATGTAAGGCGAAGTTTGTGGATTGCTGTACATGAAATGAACATAATCTCTTCCTTCACCTCTGTTCCTTCTATTCCAACTTTGTGGATCTCTCATCAAACCATACTTCTCAATGCTGGCCCAGTTCTCCTTCCTGGTAACATGAAAAACATGTCCCAAACATCTTGCCTCAATAGAAGTCAATCTATGATTCAACTTCTCTGGACTGATGTTTTGCATGAGTCCTGTATGCCCTTGGTTCACTCCCAAACGCATGGAGAAGGGCATATCGTATTGATTGCCTGTGTTGTGCCAAATGTTCTTGTCCAAGCGAATCACCAAATGAAATCTTTGCTTCTCATCGCTATGCAATATCGCAAAGAATGAAAAAGGATGAATACCGAAGGGTGATGGCATACGAGCAGTTCCCTCTATAATCAGAGGCATAAGCTCTATCATTGCCCTACTGTCCATCAACCTGTCGAGAGAGCGATCATGTCGTAGCATATAGTTGAGCCCCGTGCTAATCTGTCCAAATTCATTGTGCCTCCACTGGACTCTTGTTGCCACGAACTGTCTTCTCTTCTCATAGTCATCCTCTTCCTCTTGGGTGACATAGCCAAGAGCACATCTGGCAATATCTGAGAACCATCGTACTCGAAAATCGAAACTATCACGGTTCCCAGGTGTCAAACACATTGCTAGAATGTCCGCTAAGATCAAATCATCATGCTCTGAGTTCCTTTGGAACTCAACCAGTGTGCGTGGGCGCCTCAAACGATTTGCCCAGTTCTCAGATTTCCCCCAAGGAACCTTGCACGACCAGTTTTGAGCATACTCAAAGAGATTTAGCGGAGGTCTGCTGGACACTCCCCGACCGGCCATCTCTGTTGATACAAAGTACACCGGTCAGAGGCCAGTGTCCTAAGTCTTAGAAATGACTGGTAGTCAACGATGCAAGGCAATAGTCTTCGAAAGAAAAGTGCTGATCTTGCCAAGCTAATTTGAGCCGCAGGCACAAATTCATGAAAGAAATTCAAATTTCTCTCAAACAAAAGCACATGCATTGAATTCTCTCCTCTCACTCTCAGTGCAACGAATCTCCAAGATAAAACACATCATGTGAAAAGTCAACATGTGTGCATACTGTAGGAAGCCATCCACGCAAATATGCCTTGTGTTCAATAAGAGATCTAAAAGGTGGATGTGCATCAACTTCCTTTAAACAACCGCTGCGTACTGCATCTATCAAAGCTTGTGGACTAGCAGACTTCTTAGTAAGACAGTCAGCAAGGCACCACTGAGTGCGTATATGTGACAAGTCAGCAATTGCACCAGAGCATGCTTCCTTCCTAAGCATTTGGATCATATGAATAGTCTCCTGTTGCTCAGGAACATGAGTAGTACTAGCTGTAGTCACAAGATTGTTAGCATCAGTGCGCATGTGAATGTCAGTAGAGTAGCCTGTAATGTCCTTGATCAAGCCTCTAAGCATTTGGCAAGTGCCATAACACTTCATGAATGCATACAACTCTGCAACAGTTGTGGACAGGGTTGTTCTCTTGATCTTAGAAGATTCAAAGAAAATAAGTGAGCCTTTAGTGTTCTTCTGTTTTGCCTTCCTTTGCTCACCCATAAAAATAACCATAGCACGTTGAGAGGATTTGTCACTGTTGTTCCTGAATGCGGCATCTGGCATGGCAATTAAACGTGGACTACCTTCAAGTGGCCAAAACCGT
>CAXAMN010013113.1:793321-807282 GCA_963970005.1 Durusdinium trenchii
GGGGGGGGGGTCTTCGACCTGAAAAATCAGGGGTTAGGATTTGCACCCGGTCGAAAGAAACCTTGCTATCGCAAGAGTAACTCCAGCTAGCTTCGCTAGCTTTCGTGACTAAAACAGGAAGACTTTGCCTTTACAAAATTACTTTGTGATCTTCATGATAGATCGTCTCGGCAGTTACAAATGTTCAGAACAAGCCAGCAGCAACAGTAGCATGCTGTGCACATAGTGAACTTATGTGCAATTAGGCAATAGCAGTTTGGATGTATCAGAATGATCCAACATTCTAAGTTTGGGTTTTTGACCGAGTGTCTGATCAGAATGTTGTCGAGAACTGAGCCCCGAAGTAGGGTCTTGTCCTTGCAGCAACGCTTCTCCGATATTGAAATTTAGCAAATGTTGTGCTGCCCTCACAGTCAGGGTGGTTGCCACAAAGGTTCATCTGTATCTGTTCTATTTGCAAGTAAATGACACTGGCAAGTACAGTGTTCTGCAAATATCTTCAGCCTACACCACTTCTGTCTTTAAAACACAACAGAACACATGTCACATGTCTAAAGATCCATGTTTAACAGTTCGACAATATCATCTGCAGCACATCTGGCAGAATCTGGCCCTGGCAGAACAAATCTACCGTCCTGAAAGACAACAGAAATGCTCTTCCGAAGTCGCCGTGCTGACTTATGAAAATCTCCTCCGCAAAACAACTCACAGAGCTTGCACTGTTACACTGTCATAGAGTGATTTGTTAGACTCTGTCTGGTTACAAGCTTCAGGCCTTTGTAAACCATTGTTTCATTCACCTGGGTTGTACAATACAAAGCAAGAACCAAAGATACAGCAGTTGGTCATCCAAGGGCGTAAAAGCAACCCTGACGTTATGTTGAACCAAGCTGCCCTAGAAGTTGCCAGGTTAAAGCTACAATGGTTGGCTGAGTCACTAACGAGCACAACTGTTGGACTGTCCTAGCCAAGGGTTGAAGCTCACTTCCTCTCCCAAGCTGATTGTGCCCTCACCTTGGAAGCTTCACAACATCAAATGTCGATTGTTGGAGGGTAATAGTATCTTGCACTGCGGGTAGTATATAATATCTTGCAGATCACTAGAAGTTACCACGAGCTTGAGGCTGTACCAAGTGGCTTGAGGATCTCAAAGTCCCCTCACTCCAAGGTTTTTGTGACATATGTTCCAATCTTTCAACTGGGAAAGTCCGTGGAATTATACAAATGAAAGTTCTGAGTGGCTTGGGCATAGCCACGTCATTAGCAAAGACAGCAATGTCGACTTGCCTTGGCTTGCACGGGAACTCAAATCTTCTCGCTGTTGGATCTGACGCTCAATTCAAGCATGCTGAAGTGGCTTGCAGAAAAGTCTGTATTTGTCAGATAATTGACTCCTCAACCATTGTATTCTTGTCTATGTTTGCTCCAACGACAGCGACTCCAGGTGTCTTTTCCCTGTTCATCCCTGTTCCTTTATGTTGCTAAGATTCTCATACTGAAGAACAGCCAAAAACAAGCATATAAATTCTACATTGCAGTAGCTGAGGATGTTCGTCTACCAGTATTGTTTAGGTGTCCCACATCCACATGACATTCCTCAGGCCATGACCGCAGCCGCTGCCACCGACAAGTGCCACAAACTTGCCAGCCGGTATGTTGAAGGAGACGTCGTGGATCGCAAATCTGATGGCTTCCCGCGTGTCAGGATTGCGCGTGGGGAAAGGCCAATAGCACAAGAAAAGGCGAGAAAATGGTTGTGCTATGTTGCGCTGGAGGTCTCAAACGGCATCAATCTGCAAACAAGCAATGGAGATGCATGTTCTACACTCTGGTCGGTTGGCTGAGCCAATACTTGTTGGAGCCCTGTCCAAGCAACTCATTTCTTCCAGGGTAGCAGAAGGACAAGCGGCCTTGGCTCAGGTGTGGCTGTCATCTTTTCTTAACGCAGTTAAAACATGCTAAAACTATGGCACCACGCAACAGACTGGAATGCGTTCCACTTAGCTGGCAATCACTGACACTGCAGCTGGCAAGAACAACATGAGGCTGTTGCTGACGTCCAAATCTCCATACTGCATGGGCGAGATTTGCCTCCGCGACAGAGTGAAAAGCTTAACTTCTGCCTTTTGTTCTTTGCCATGCACCACATTCACTTCTTCAAGATGCCAGGCCTCTCCCAGTCAGGTTGCGAATGCGAAACAGGGCTGTCGGCACCATTTGCCCTGCCCAGGACTACTTTGGTCTTCAGCAGGGGCAAAGACTCCTGAAGCAGAGTATGGATTGTCAATCCATTCTTCTCTTTGGAGCAAAAACCTGGCTACAGTAGTGTAAGCTAACAAGTCGTTGGCAAGGGGCCTCAGCCACAGCTGAAATGGCGTCACATCTTTTTTTTAAACACGTTAAGCACTAAATACTGAATATTGTGTTTGTGCCGTGATGTACTTGCAGTGTTCCTGTACAAATGAGCTTGTGCTTTGGCAGCTAAGAATAGCTTGGTGGTTGACCAAAGCTTAAGAGTACATGGTTGAGGCCAGGCGCTCCAGTCACGATAAAGATTGCTCTGGCATACTGAAAACATGTTGAACCATGAGCCAATGTTGGTGTACAGTGTTTCTTTCGGATGAAACTCTCTTCAAACATTGATTGTGCCGCCTTTCCTTTGCATACGACATGCGAAAGGTGTTAGTATGACGCCTCTTGAACTAATTACAACAGTAGGCCCTCAAGAGGGGCAAGGCAGCTTCGTGAGCTTGATAAGATTAGAGTAGTAGCGTGCAGCGTGAAAATACCTGGACAAACAGAAACCTTCGCATAGTTTTGGGCTTGGCGGGCTTGGCTCACTGGACACGCGGGAGCAGCATGTCTCGAAACAAAAACCCCCGGTGGAACATGGCCTTCCCTCTTCATTGGAACATGAGGTAACTTGGTCACTTGGTCCTGGTCAAGAAACTCATCAATTCGCTGCACAGAGCCAGCGCAGCTCACCTCAAAGCGGGGCTTGACAATTTTGGCCTCAATGAATGCAGGGTCCTGTTCCCCTTCCTTGGATTGAAATACAGCAAGCCTCATGTACACACCGTAAACCCATGTCTTCCATGTGTTGGGTTCCAGATAGATCGAAAAGTTGTGCGACCCAGGTTGTGCTGCAAAATACTGGGAGTGCTCATACATTTAACAGTTGCAGGTATTGTGCACTGATGTGTCGGGGTGGTCTGAGAAGTTCTGGAAAGCAATGTTAGGGGGTTAGGGCTGCTAGTGTCTTGAGTCGTGCTAGGATATATAACTACCAAGTCGTGTGTAACCTGAAAATGGAAAGAAAAAACATGTCATGCACATGAGATATGACTTAACACTCGAAAGCATATAGTCAAATCCGAAAAATTGCAATGTTGTTGCCCTTACACATCAGTTAAGAAAGGATGCATTCATAAACTCCTGTGCAACCAGTGCCACGTGGCATATGAATTTCTTACGTATATATCCAAACCCAGCTGACATGTGACAGGGAGTAAGCTGTTTTACCGTTCATTCCAACATAATCTGGTAAATTTCATGGATGTTCAGTCATTTTACGGGCAGGTATAGACAGCTCTTAGCTATACGGTATACCTCTGTCGGTAATTCCAAAAAGCTCATGACTCAGGATATACAAAAATGTTGCATCATATGTTTTGCAATTCTTGATGAGGAGAGATCCCAAAGACTGAACATCTTCCATGGGATGAGGGATTGGTGAAACAAAAGGGTTGAAGACAGGGAAAAAGGGTGATGACTATTGCAATTATATTTGCCCCATGAAAGGTGAACCAAACTAATTGAGGGTTGTTGCACCAAATCGACAAACATGTGCTAGAATATGTGTTGAAAGGCAGTTGTTGCCAAAACAACTTGGACCAAACTAATACATAAGGGGGCGTTCTTGATCTTATCTTCATTACAAATACTGTAATACGCTTACCTTTTGGCTTCTTGCTGATTCTTGCTACGCCTGTTTCATCATGTTTGGCTAAAGAGCTGCAACTCGATAGAAGGAGCCCAGGCTGATAGACGGCGCAGCCAGGGAGGAGAGGAGTGACACGAAGCCCGTGAACTCCGCCACAGTGATGCCGCCCTTCACCGCCAGCCAGGCCTAGGGCTTCTGAGATTTATGAGCATAATTTGTGAGGCAAGATCTATGGCTTGCCTTTATAAATGTGTATAACATTGTGTAAGTATGCTAACTTCACATTGGTGATGAAGAGATGTTGCATGCACGTTTCTTGTTGAACAGGACGAAGAAGCAGTTTGGGTTTGATTGCCATGTTCCAGTGACAGGTGTTGGTGTCTTTCTCTTCCTGAAGGCTGAAGACACATCGATTCCAAGAGCACCTTCAAATATTGTTCTAAGCTGCCAGAATGACGATATGCACGGCCACGAACCTGAGGATTGAGATTGCGCAAATGATGGCAAGGCCTATGCGTATGTTGGGAGATTCACGACATGTCAGTTCGTATTTTGGCCGGGCTTCCACTCCAAGTCGGTCAAGTGAAAAACAGGATCGAGTGTCTGCAATTCACACCCTTTGATTAACCTCTGCATGGCTGAAGAACAATCTGCAAATAGGGATGTTCAAATACTATAGTGCACGTGACTTCACTCTAGCTGAATCCCTCCTCCCATTGGCTTTTCCCATCCGTTTCCAATGAAGAGCCTACTAACCAAGCATGTCATTCACTTCACCAGGGACCATCCCAGTCGGCCATGATTTGGCCAGCGAGCATGTTTACGAGCTGCTGCACGTAACCCTGCACGATGCCACCTCTCTTTCGCATCTCGTAGTGTTTTGTTTCCTGATCTTTGATCATAGGCAGCCTTGGCATGAATTGCAGTTATTGCAGCAACGTGTTTATGACCAGAGTGATGGCGGGCTGGAAGCCGTGGAAGTCAAAAAACATATATGTGCACCATGTGTATTAATTATATATATATGGTACCCCCCGCAAAGATCTTTTTCATGTTGCACATATGATATGATTGTAAATTACAACATTGAATATATATATATATACAAACAAAGAGTTACCCGGCCCCCACCCCAGCCTTAACCTCAGGTGATGAAGATGAACCATATGAAGAAAATAAATAGCATATTAAATAAACTAAATCAAATAAATAAAGTAGTCTCCATACGCAATAAGGTAGGCTCACTGCGTGTATTTACTAAATTTATTGTTCATTTGTTTTCTTATCACAAACTGCCAGAACCAAAACCCCCCCAAAAAAAACTCTGAGGAGAATCTTTGGTTTCAGCCTGAAAGATTGTTTTTTTGGTGTTCATTGAGTTTTTTTGTTTTTTTGGTTTCGTCTATGTTTTATCGAAAAAACAAAAAGCTTTTTTTTGCTTTTGGGCATTGGTGATTGTATAGACCAAAGCAAAAACAAAAAAACCGTGTGTTGTTTGTTGTTTCCATGAATGAAATCACAAAAAAAAACTCAATGAAAACAAAAACACATCTTTCAGGCTGAAACCAAAGATTCTCCTCAGAGTTTTGTTTTTTTGGTTTTTGGTTTTGGTTTTGGCAGTCTATGAGAAGAAAACAAATAGACAAAAGGTAGAGCGACAAATATGGACTCACGATTCAAGACTGCTGGAAAAACGGTTTCTAGGCATCTTGAGTCCAATAAATGTTGAGGCGTCCTTTTCCAGCAATCCATACTTAACAACACCTATCAACTTCTTTTTGAATTTGTCCGGTTCTTGATTATCAGATATGTTTGTGTTCACACACTGATTCTGAATACCTCTGTAATTAATAAATATTGTCAGTTTTACTGGGTTCTTCGCATGCCAGTATCTTGGCTCTTCTCTTAAAATTGTCTCATATTGCCTGGTAGAACACATTATATCTTTGTTGATTAACATTACACTATTTGCCAAAGAAGTACACTTAGTCAACGTATCACAATCGACTACATTTTTATATAACTTCCATGTATCAAATTGACAAATGTTCATTGTCTGGTAATGTGTGTAAATGCTCTGGTAATATTAATTTCAGTGATTGCCTTAGGGACCTTTTCAATTGGATATATCATAACTTATCATTCCACAGTCGATTAAAAACTTTTAGATCAGTGACTTAATTGAATAGTATAACTTTGGAATTGAGTTGAATACCTCCTTGTTGAAGCTATACATTGCTAGGTTCATATTGTTATAAGTGTCTTCATCCTCAACTGTAATGCAACCCTCAACTGAAGTTCTGTAGAACTGGCTTCTGTGTTTGGATTGTATATTTGACTTTGTTCAACTTTTGGATCAGTTCAGTTATAACTTATGTTTAGTATAAACACGTATGTTTGGTTTTGAAATGTTAAAGTCAATATATATATATAATACCTATTCCATGTCCTTAATCCTTTCAGTCAACTCATCTCTTCCCATAATTTCACATGTGTTTCCTATCAAAAGCATTTTTCTAGTTGTCCCACTCATAAGAGCAGTGTCATAAAATTCATTAATGCATTCCTCGAGCATACATTATCTATGTGTAATTACCTTTTTCAATGTCTATCCAATTGTGTCAGCATCTTTTTGGTGTGTTTGTATAATAGTGCCAGATATCTACATTAGCTGCATCTGTCAAATTGTCATTCAATACATTCATTCCTTTACCGTTCTATATTTTCTCTACAGACTCTGATTTTGATACAGCTTAAGTTGTCATAACACATTGTCAAGTCCTTCAACTGAATCAAATAAAACTTTGGTATGTCTTCTGCATTTTCCCTTTGAAAGTTATCTTGCGTATAAGGTCCTTAAGAAAATGTGTCACATTTATATGTTGAAGGCTGACAGTGAGTTCATAAACTCTTTGATGTGTAAAGGTTGGTTTTTGTTTGATACCAAGCTCTTTGAAGTGCTTGTAGATCTATCTATAGTATTGACTTAGACATGGATGCGGGAGGTAAAAATGGTAGATCTTTGGGGGGGTAGCTATATTTTATATATATATATACGTGTACATAATGGAAAAAAAACATGCTGCACTGGACAATGTGAGTTTTAGAATGGTTTAGATAGTTTAAGTATCCAAAAGCACTGCACAAAAGATGCCAGGATGCAAATACTGCAAAAACCAGTAGTGTTGCCGATCACATTGCCACAGCATGCGCTGACAGTTGACACCATTCTGAAAAATGTCCTGAAGCCCGATCGAGCCACTCTTTCGACTGGTCAGTAAGGAAGCAGAATACTGGAGAGATATGCTAAACTTGAAAGTAAGTCTACCACCTGCCGAACATAGAAAGGTTCTGAAATGGTTAAACATGTAGGAGGGATATGTTAGTTGTACCTGGCTGGTGTAGCTGCCTGAGTCCGCCCGAGTCTTCTCAAAAAAAAAACTCTGTTGTAGGAAGATAGAAATCATTCTGACAAAGGATCAATCATTCTTTTCAGGGCAGCTCTAGTATGCTTGGCGGTCCGAGTTCGGACAAGAGCTAGGATTCTTCAGTGACACCTACCTAAACGTTTTCGCAGTGAAAGGGGTCGATACTTTTCCGTGGGGCAATACACAAGTATGCCGCTATGCTAGTTGAAAGTTGAGACTCAAAGGGAATGACAAGAGACCTATTAGTCAGTCCCAACACCCCAAGACCCCTTGGTTCTGCATAGGTGCGCTCATTGAAAAAGTAGCATCATCACTGGAAACCACATTCGACCAGTTTGGGAGCAAGCATCAATGGTCTCTGCGGCCGCCATCGAATACGAGGCCGCCAGAACAGAAGAGGAGCCCTGTGGCACGGTTACAAAGATGATTGGGAAGACCGATAGTGCCAGAACGCCCACCTGGCATGATGGGCACGTTCAGTTTCAGCACTGGCAGTGTCCTAATTTGTACAAGCCTGTCATGCAGCCGTATACATTATTACTACATTGTATTCAAAGCCCTTCTCAGTGCAAATGTCTGACTTCTAAAGTTGAAGTCTATGCTAAAGTCTGCAATATCCTCACGAAAAAGAATGTGTCGCGACGTTCAGCTTGTGCCTGTGGGGAGACGGTGAAGGCATAAATGATGGTGATCAAGACACGGAATAAGGGTGACAGCAACGACCACATGATACCTGTCCAAAGATCCTGCAGTCGCAGAATGTCTGACGCAAAGGTTGCGTTGATGGAGCCTGAGCCGTAGGTACTCGCCTGAAGCTGCAACAAGTTTGCCGGAGGTATGGTTGGTACGGCTTGAGTGTAGACAAGTGTAGACATCTTGATTGACTTGCGCCACGATTACCACAAGTGATCATCAGTTCCCATCAAGTAGCATACTTCGAGCTCATGGCCAACATTTTCTCAGCAACCTGGATCTGAACCCATGCTGTACCTCTCAGAACATCGAAACAAGTCTGAAACAGGCAAGTGGTTGGAGAACTTGGAACAAGAATCTAATGTTTACTTGGAACAATTAGTTTGTGAATAAGCGAACAAATTATTGAAACCATATGCACCTGAAAAACGGCGGTTAAACTGGTGATTGAACAATCAAGCGCCTCTCGCCAGAATATGTGAATAAGATCTCACCAGGGCAATGTAGCACACAAGGTTCAGCAGAAGGCTACCTGAAACAAACCCACATTCAATAGCATGCAAGCAGAAAAAAATCAACGGCAACACATGGAGAAACAATTAGAAAAATCAAACAGTGCAAGGCAAAGGCAAGGCAAAGGAAGGAAACACATAGAAACAACACACACATTTGGAGTGTTGTGTGAATATGTTGATGCATGTTTTAGGTGTCACACCCTGTCACCGCCGTGAAAATTTTGTTACTTTCGCACTTCTTACCAATTTTGTGTGGCATTTGCAGTGTTTCTTGATACCCGCAGGGCCACTGGGGAGACGTGTTGAAACTTGGCTGTGGACTTTCAATGACTTTCGCGCATGCTTTGGTCCGAAGATTTTGGTGCGTAGCACGAAAGGGTCTGCGGTACCATGATGATGCCACAGTGCTAGTGTGTGGGCCCCGTTGGGAACATATATCTCGAGAGCAGTGCCGAGTGTGATTGCAAAAGGCAAGCAAATGGACTGCTTCCTTGACCCTGAGCTAAAGCGACGGTCGGTATATACACTAGTGTGTGAAGCTAGATGAAGCTAGATACATGAGGTTGAGTAAAAGCGAGGAAAAAACAAAGCAGTGGGTTGGGATGGGGATGTTCTTTAGGTGTGATTCGAAGATGATGCTATACATGCAAGCACATGTTGGGTGGGGCGTGCTACCATATGTGCTGTCAAGAAAAGAAAGGGGAGTACCATATGTTCGAGGAAACACCAAGACCCATAGCTAATCCAAGACAGCAAAAGCGGCAGCGCACTCTTGTGCGGTTTGGTTAGCTTTTCCTTCCATGGTCAAAGTTGAGTTCAAGTGGTGTCAGACTGGGCGGTACCCAAAACCGCCACCGATCCCAGTCGATGTGGAATGAGCCATGGAGGAAAGCCGACGCAGGGCACCCTGAAGGAAAACGGGTCCATGGGTGAAAACGGAAAGAAAAAGGAGCAATGACTAAACCATCCTGTGCTCCCGGGGATTTCACGGCCCATGGCGCCTGTCCCCGGTCAGGTTGAGCTGTTGGATAAAGTTCTTGAAGCACCCAATTCATCAGTGTGTAGCTAGCTCCGCAGAGGGGCTGAGGTTCGGAGGCGTTTTGCCGGGTTGAATCCAGTCGGATGAGGTTGAGTCAATTCATCCGCCCAAGTATTGAGGTCTCTCTTCACATGAGAGGAGGGTGCAGAGAGAGAACCAGTCGCATCAAAATAGCCGTGGTCGATTGATTCAGCATGGCGAAAATGTTGCCCTGGTTGTCCGAGATCAACGGTATGCAAAATTGGAGCCTGTTGCGGACTCCTTTCTCCATCAAGAAGGAGGCCAACAGAAGTGAGTTGGCCCCGTGATTGGCCTTCAGGAAGCGTGTCTTCTGCCCTGCGCGTGAAGCTGAAACCACCACACTTCCTCCTTCGAAACTGGGTCTTGGTCACTAAGCCATCCCCCCACGTAGCTGCCATCGCCGCCCGCACTGGCATCACTTGCACCCCGCCAGGGAGAGGGGGCAGGAAGGGGCAGGTTGTAGGAAATGCCGCCGATTAAGGTTGCAATCAGCTTGGCAAAGTCTGAACCAGTTGGTTTGGTCTGCCGCTTGACTTGACTGCTCCCTTCCATTGCCACAATGGTTGGAGCAAGGGTTTGGCCAAGGGGCAGGTAGATGTTGCCCACTGCAGTCTGCCCATGATACTGTCCAAGTCCTTGGATGTGAAAACATCCCCTTGAGATACAGTGGAGAATCCCAAGACCTTGTTGCGTTTCTCCGTAGCCATTTGGACTATCGGTCCCGCTGGTTGGATGGCGCAGGTGATGATCGGTCGCAGCAGAGTCTTCTTCCAGCTCAGGGGAGCCCCCAAGGCAAGTAGGGTAGCCACAAGGGCGCATGTATAAAGTGGAGCGTCTGTTGATCGGAGGAGCCAACAGAAATCGTCCACAAACACAAAGGCCCAGTCCACCATGGGAAACAGGTAGTACATGATTCGGAGGAGTAGGGCCCCCGTCCGGCCCCAATAAAGCTGGGCTGAAGCCACGCCATAGGTCCCGACTTTGTTGACCCACCAGTCACCATCAGTTTGGGCAATCTGGTACTTCCAGTCCGTCGGCTCGATCTTTATGGGCCTTAGTCACATCAGCCTTCACGATCGACCAGGGGAGGTGTCGGTGGGGATGTCTTGGACGACGCCCGGAGGGAATGGAGGGCATGGACACCGTGGGGGCCGTGATCTGTCCCCTC
The DNA here is from genome assembly GCA_963970005.1 of Durusdinium trenchii. Lineage (NCBI taxonomy): Eukaryota > Dinophyceae > Suessiales > Symbiodiniaceae > Durusdinium > Durusdinium trenchii. Next base: position 804,129 of record CAXAMN010013113.1, read on the forward strand.
CCCAACGGGTGTGGGGTGCGGGCAGTGGGCGCAGCCGGATCAGGGGCAGACCCGTCGCAAGACCTCGGCAAGGTTTCTTCCGTGGTTTGGCAGCCTCCTCGGAGGGTGTGCGCTTCTTGGTTCCGGCCGGGGGTGGTGATGTACCCTCAAGGTACAGCTCTCTCCCGTAGCGGCAGGTTGGTGCTCAAGGTGGTGCACTTCTGCGCTACCTGCCCCAGCTGACATCGGTCAAAAGAAATCATCGTGCGGCGCACCCGCGGGGCCCACAAACAGGCTGTTTGTAGGCCTCCGTGACACAAAATGGAAACATGTAAACCCCTTCGTACTTATACATCTGACAACCTCCAGAATCAAGAACGCTTGTTTTCTGGCAGTTTTTGTCTACATGCCATGCCCAATACAGACGTTACCTCAACATTGGGACTCACAGAATTGACGCAAAAAATACCGCTGAAACTGTTGGGGTCTATGCTGACAACTTTCCCAAAAAATGGTGCCTCCCATCTGGGGCCCTGGGGTGGATGGGGCCCCAGAATTCTTTTTTTTAATTCCGGGGTGTAGGACCTAATGGTTGCCAAAAATTTTTCCATATGTGAAGAGTTGTCAGGAATAATTTAAAGCAACTTCCAACATGCAGTCTATATGGCGTCCTGAGGGAGGCAGTTTCTTTTTATGGAAGGCAAGGCCTGCACACCACAAGCTTTACTAGTACTTGCGCTGCTAGAACTAACCCAAAGATACCAACTCCTCACCAGAAGCCTTACTAGTTTTTGCCTCCTGTATACAATCTCCATAACCACCAGAAACTAATCCAGGGGTGGTTCAGTTCTGGTAGGGGCCTAGAATAATATCACCTCCCCTGTTTGCCTCTATACCTAACCCTGCCTGCCACTATGCCTCACCCAAAACCCATGACAAAGCCCTTAAACCTCAAGCTTTCCCAACCCAAACCAGAAGACTTAATTACTAGTAATTTTCATTCTGCTTCCTATTTCCTGCGCAAGATAAAATTATTCCAGGGGTGGTTCTGTTCTGGTGGGGGCCTGGCATAATATCACCTGCCCTGTCTGTTGCTGGAAAGAAGAAACCAACCCAAAATATCAATCCTTACCAAGCTCTCCAACCCTAGTTACTAGTATTTGTGCTCCGAGGCTCCTAAGACTAACCCAAAATACCAACCGGGGAGCTCCGAGCTTTCCAGCCCATCTACAAGGCTACGAGTTCACCGCTTCCACTTTTCATACGTCTCAGCTCTTTTATCTTTTCCTGCTTGTCAGCCCCTGTGTTTAATGGCCATGCACTCAAGAACCTCACCCCACTACACATGCTTTCCAGAAAACCTCTAAGGGTGATTCATAGAAACCAATAGACACATGAGGGAGGCAATTTCTGTTTTATGGCAAACATGTAGTGCAGGCAAGGCCTGCCACCACAAGCTTTATTAGTATTTGTGCTGCTAGAACCAACCCAAAGATACCAACCCCTCACCAGAAGCCTTACTAGTTTTTGCCCTCCTGTACACAGTCTCCATAACCACCAGAAATTATTCCAGGGTGGTTCAGTTCTGGTAGGGGCCTAGAATAATATCACCTCCCCTGTTTGCCTCTATACCTAACCCAAACCTCAAGCTTTCCCAATCCATACCAGAAGACTTAATTACTAGTAATTTGCATTCTGCTCCCTTTTTCCTGCGCAAGATAAAACTATTCCAGGGGTGGTTCTGTTCTGGTGGGGGCCTGGCATAATATCACCTGCCCTGTCTGTTGCTGGAAAGAAGAAACAAACCCAAAACATCCAACATCATCCAACCTTACCAAGCTTTCCAACCCTAGTTACTAGTATTTGTGCTCCCAGGCTCCTAAGACTAACCCAAAATACCAACCGGGGAGCTCCGAGCTTTCCAACCCATCTACAAGGCTACGAGTTCATCGCTTCCACTTTTCATACGTCTCAGGTCTTTTATCTTTTCCTGCTTGTCAGCTGCTTTTCCGTACTGGGCTACCCCTGTGTTTAATGGCCATGCACTCAAGAACCCCACCCCACTACACATGCTTTCCAGAAAACCTCTAAGGGTGATTCATAGAAACCAATAGACACATGAGGGAGGCAATTTCTGTTTTATGGCAAACATGTAGTACAGGCAAGGCCTGCGCACCACAAGCTTTATTAGTATTTGCGCTGCTAGAACCAACCCAAAGATACCAACCCCTCACCAGAAGCCTTACTAGTTTTTGCCCACCAAAAACCGACCAAATATTATTCCAGGGTACCTTCACATTCGACCAAATATTATTCCAGGGTACCTTCACATTCCTACTTTATTATTCCACGGTACCATCGACCCACACCAACACCAACATGTTGTTTTTAATATTCCGAAAAAGTTATTCTGAAAAATTATCCCTGGAGGTGACCCCACCCTGGAATAATTTACGACGGGAGGGCCCATAAAATTACACTGGCAAGGGACCCCAAATAGTGTAAAGAGGAACAGATGGAACATGGCATCACGTGGAAGGAAAGCAGGAGCACACAGATGAAAGCGCAAATATGAGAGGAGACATACAAGAGCACAAATGGGAGAGTGCACAGATGAGAGCAGCAGATGCGGAAGCATGTGAAAGACCAGAGGGACCAGGCGTGAGGTTGTAAGGAGGAGAGTGCGACCAACGTAGTGCCAAAAATGCTAGAGTAGTATGGCTTGAAGGTCGTTGTAAAACAAAAGCTACGACTGCAGACGCGCATGTTTTCCGCGGTGGCAAGCTGCGAGTCCGTGCGATTGAAATTCAAAACCCTTCAAGAACATCTGCACATCGAGATTCACGAGCACAAATGCGAGCACACATATGAGAGCATATGGGAGCACATATGAGAGCACATGAGAGCACACATCTGAGAGCGCAAATGTGAGAGCACATACAAGCACAAATCTGAGAGCACATAGTAGGCGAGTACATACGAGCATTTTGAAGTTCACAATGTACCGCGCCTGCCACGAAATCTGCACATTGAGGTTCACAAAGTACTGCGCCTGCCACGAAATCTGCACATCGAGGTTCACAAAGTACTGCGCCTGCCACGAAATCTGCACATCGAGCTTCACAAATTGCTGCGCCTGCCACGAAATCTGCACATCGAGATTCACAAAGTGCTG
>CAXAMN010013113.1:818016-895280 GCA_963970005.1 Durusdinium trenchii
TTGTTGTTGTTGTTGTTGTTGTTGTTGTTGTTGTTGTTGTTGTTGTTTGTTTTCAACAGTTTGGTTTCAGTTCAGTTAATATTGACAAAGTTTCTTTGGTCAAAGGCTGGTCATGGTGTAAGTGTAATCCAAGCCACAAATCTAGGGCAATCCTCCGAGCATAGGATAAAGCACCATAGGTCATGCAATGGCTGGAATCTGCAAGGAGCGTATTTCTGCAATCTCGTAGGTATGGGTCATCCAAAGCCAAAGAGTATAGAGTTTGGGATGCCTGGACACCCATCTCACCACCAGCAGGGTCCATAGCTGCTTCACACAACTTGACGCGTGATCCCATCAGTTCAAGTGTTGAATCATTCTCTGGGTCAATCGATAATTTCGAGGCAGATTCGTGAACATGATGTGCTTGGTCCAAAGCCTTTTTCAAGGCCCGCTCAACTTCCAAGAACTCCTTCATGCTCTTAGCCCGGAGCTTTGCTGCCAAAGCCAAAGGATTCATTGCCTTGAACTTGGGTTGCTTCTTGTTGTCATCGGTGTGAGATGCTGGTCCACTGGCAGTTGCAGTCAGTGGCGTTGATGAAGATCTGCAAAGGTCTGCCATTGGTACAAGGGCCCCCTCACTCTCGATGGAACCTTTCCAAATCGAAGCTGCCTTCTCCACCTGGAAGCAGCGCCGGAATAGAATGTCTAGTCAAGTCTATGTTGAAAATTGAAATTCAATGACCTGTGGCTGCGGCTGTAGCATAGCAACAGCAATAGTCATAAGAGTAGTGCTTGTACTTGTTTAGTTTAGTCATAATTTTATCAAACAACCAACAACCATACCCATGCCTGGCCTGGTGTTGGATTTCTGCGTCAATTGGATTCTTGGCATGCATCTCCAGGTCATGCTTCACCCCTGACTCCTACCCAGGTGAATTTATTTAAAAAAAATATGCATCCAACTAACATTATGAATTCAAATCTCCACATGGATGGAAACTTCCAATCCTGATAGTTTCTGCACACCTCTGATTCATCTGTTGCGATCCACAGTCTCCATACCTGCCAGAGAAAAAACATGTGTGTGTGTCAGTATGTTCTTTTTTTAATTTTTTGGCTGGGGCTGGCGGCTGGGACTCTTATACTGTCATCTGTCATACCTATTATACCCTTGCCCTGCCTGCCCAATGTCTTCTCCCTCAGAATTGGTTGCTCGCACTTGATCACGGCGGATGGACATATCATTGAATGACTCCTTCCACTTCTGGTGGGCAGCCCGCTCGGTCAAACCTGTTGACGTATTTTGTCAGTTGGTTGGCTGGCACTGGCACCAGTTCCAATATAGATAACGTGAAAGAGAGTATATATAGATAGAGATAGTGATATAGATAGTGATAATATATAGATAGATAATAGATATTGTATAGTATAGTATAGTTGTTTTAATTAATACAATGAATTCTACATAATTACTATATAGATTATTATAGATATAATATACAATATACAATAGTAACAAGAAGAACAACAACAAGAGTCTGAGACCCATGAGACCAGACACGGAGGTAGCTGGGAGCTTCATGCATAAAGTAATGCACAAAGTCCACTTGGCAAAGAGGTCGTTTCCGCAAATTGTTTTCATCCCGCTTCCCTGAAGATCGAAACTTGGTGAGTTTGCTGAAGTCATACTCATCTCGCTTCTTGCCACGTCCCGGATCAGGACACCTCATTCAAATCTGAATCTTATTTATAGTAGTTTAGTTTGTGAATTATTGATCTTTTCTTTTTGTATGGTTGGTTTGGTTTGGTGTTTGTTTAGAACAAACATACTCCAAGGCACGTTTCCAGAAATGTTTTGATATGTCCACATAGTTCCCGTGGGTTTTCTCGTTCCATGGTATGAAGTCGGACAGCCAACTCCTTGTCCTTCCTGCTGGCTTGTTTGAAGAGATTGTCCTTGCCAATGCCATGCTTGCCGCATAGCTGAATCAACCTAGGCAAAAGGCAAATGGTGTAGTTAGTAGTTAGTTAGTAGTAGTTGTTATAAACTTAGTAGTAAGTCTTAGTAAGTAGTAAGTAGTAAGTAGTAGCAGTTAGTTTGTTTGGTGTTACTAAATTGGATTGAGCTGCTTAGTGGGATGCCTCATGAATGTGATCTGGCAACCATCCACCTCACATTCTACCTGGAACAACCCCAATCGATCTGACCCATTCTTCATCTCCTCTGCTGAGAACGTTGGAGTTGTCCCTTGCAATGTTGGTTCAGGCATAGAAGAAACCTCTGAAGGCACAGCTGTAGGACTCATAGGCGAACCAAACACTTCATGCTCTCGCAGACTGAAACAGTCCGATTCTCTCTCGACATGCCCAGCAGGCGGGCCTGGCGGGCCTGTCCAAGGAACTATGGCCCTTGAACCTACAGGTCCGTGTTGAATCCCAGACCCGTTCTCATGGCTCATGCTGGTCACTTGTCCTGACAAAATGTCAGCACAAAGAAACGGGGTGATCTGCACTGTACGGAAAAAGTGTTGAGCACAAATGCCCTTGGAATGACAGAATCTGCAGTTGAGCTGGGGGAGAAAGGCATGTAAGATAAATACAAGGCTTGCATTGCATCAACTCGCATCTCCAAAACTCAAGCCTTTTCCGTTATCATAAAACAGAAGTATATATTGTTATTTATGTTGAATTGAATGTTACTGTTGAATTGAATCCTACTGTTACTCTGTTTGTATAGTGTACACGGGACATGGGCATGTGTTTCTCTTTTAAGGTTGGTCGCAACGATCTTCAGTGCTGTACAAGCGTGGCCTTCAACTTCTGCACACAGCCGGCTGGGAGAAAACAAATTAGCGGTACATGAGTACATGAGCAATAGAAACAAGAACAAGCTGATAGACCAGATAGGCTGGATGGCTGGTTACAACATGGTGATTGACACGTACTATCATGAATAAAAAGACACTGGTCACTGCATTGTTGCATGTTCTGTCTTCAGCCTGCTTCTCTAGTCTTTGTCTCGCACTCTCAAGGTACACAGCAAAGCTGCATAAATACTGCCCACAGTGGTCATATGCATTGCCTTATCACAGGGCATAATCATGTCATGTCTTTGTGCAACTGATTGAATACCAGAACAGTCAACAAACGCAGTTAGTCAGTCAGCTGGGTTACATTACCAGCAAGCTTTTTGCAAACTGTACTGGGTGGTTTGAAGCTGAACATCGGAAAGTGGTCCTCTGGATTAGCATCAGCCTCAAATTGTGGGATGCCCATCGCATGAAGATGCTCCTGAGGCTTTAAATTCTACCCACATCAGCCGTCAGCCAAGAAGATGTTAGCCAAGCCAGTCAGAATCATAATTTAAGCATCCAGGCCAAGGCCAAGGCTGACTCAAACACATAATGCAAAACAAGAATCTGAATCTAGCATCCAACGCTCTTCCACTGATCGGTGGCCATTCCTAGTGTGCTGGTGATGGAGTGTAAACTTGTAAACCAACTAGCAACTAAAGTCCCAGTGTGACAATCTTAAACTGCATGATGCTGCATGAATGCGGACACAGCTTCAGTTTCAGGAGGTACATAACCCCACTTCGGAGCAAGGCGGGAAGTCTGCAAGAAACGACTGGACGTTTCCAGGGGTTTTGATTCAAGTTGCACACCATGCTTGCTGAGCAGCCACCTAAGAAATTGCCAACAAACAGAGCCAGGCAGACAGTTCAGGAATCAGAAACCTGTTCAAATTCAATTGTAGTTAATTGGTTTGCTGGGGCACTCCGCTTGGCTTTCTGGCCAAATTTCTTCACCTTGTCCAATTCCCTGTAATGTTGAAGCCAACCAGGCTTGGCACCTGGGCTGTTCATCTGCTCAGCCTTTGTCATGAATGTGAACACAAAACATATGTTCAAGTCCAAGTCCAACCTTTGCTAAGATACCTGTCAACAGAGCCTCGAATTTGCTATTCAATGGTTTGCAAGCCTTATGAGCAGCAGCAACTCGTTCTTCTTCAACTTTCTCCTCTAGATTACAATGTGAGAACAAGAAGAGGGGGTCAGTGGCAATGGTCAGAGGAAAACCAAACACAGAAACAAACTACAGAAACCCGGTCCTTCGGCGCACAGAATAGGTCAACAACTGGAATTATAGGATTTCGCATCAGCTCCAAAACTGCCTGCAAACCGGGTCCATCTAAGTACACTCTGTCTCGCTTTGTCAACACACAGTAGCATCTGGGACGGTGTTCTGGCCAGCCGAAATGATGTTGAGACAAGTTGATTTGCTTGGATGTCTCCTCTCAACATCAAGCTGACCAGAGAAGCTAGAAATTCAAGGACGACATCAACATCAACCGTTTCATTGCATGCTTTAAACCACCATACTTCAGCAAATACCAGTGAGTATTGCCATGTCCTGGTGTTTCACAACATGGAGATCATACAGTGTGCCAAGAGGAAATTGCGGTCCACATTCATGAATACACACCTCCTGCAGGCAATCATGTTCATACACCTAAAACCGTGACTCAAACACAGTCAGCCAGTACATGTTGCTGTCAATCCTCTTGGCAAATCAACCTCTCCGAAATCCAAATAGCCAGTGGTATGCCAGATTCTCCGATAAACCGGCTTCCATTACCTAGCCCACATGCACAGCGTCAGTCACATGGTGGCTCCTCAACAATGTCTTTTAATGTTGCTCTAACAAAAACAATGCTTGAACTTGAACCTAACTGTCCAAGAAACCTATCTGAGATACATCCTGCTATAGCAAATCTCAGCATGGGGTTGGTGTGATCCGCGTCGATCTTGCCAGCAGCCCAAGAGTATCCCAAAGGTGTCATGCAGTCCTGACTAATGGGCAGTCAGATTACATTTGTGATCTTAGCTGCCAACAAGAGTAGCATGTCAGTTCATGTCAGCTGAGCATCTACTCGCTTCCGTGTAGTCCCACACGAAAGACAGGGAGCCATGCTTTTGAAGACTGACTGGCTGTCACTGGATTGTGCAAGGCGTTGCATGTATTTATCGAACAGCAAGTCACCTACTTCCACCTGGATCTTTTTGAGAGTGGCTGGCTCCACTGTGGATAATCCATTCTCACCTGAGGCATGTGTGGCATTGGGACCAAAACCAAATTGTTGAATTCTGAAACAATTAACATACCACTTATTTGACTTTCCACAGAAATAGTAATACTATGGTTCTTCTCAGCTGAAGTTACGTTTGATCTCTTGTATGCGTGTGTCCACTTCCTCAAGAGCACGATTTCTGTATGATTGACAATCTGCCAATGCCTTTTCAGAGATACGATCTTCCAGCTTGGCGTGAATGTGAATCGGCCTGTACTCCTTCCACTTGGAATGACAAAGCAAGGTTGGCAAGGTTTAGTCAAATGTAGTAGAGTTTGTTCATGGTCATTCCTTGATCATCAAAGAAAACATTTGTCCGAATCCACAATCTACTATACTATATTATACAGCTGTCAGTAAATCAACTAGCCAATACAAAGGAGAGAGTTGAAAAGAGTTGAGCAGCGGGTCTAGATAGAAAGGTCCTTGTGCAAGCTGTTCAGCACCTTGACACAATTCGCACCTGAATCGCAAGCTGTTGTAGACAGTACTCCACGTCCGGATGCATCAGTTTGATCTCCAAAGAGTTTCCTCATTTGACCTTATTCAATAAGGCAGGCAATCGGGCGAGCTATATTAATTATATCAGGAGGAGATTTCACTTGTCCCTACTCCAAAATGTGAGTATCATGGACATCTGAAAAGAAAACAACTGTGAAAGAACCTTTAAGGCAATGACCAACCAAATGTTTGTACTGGATGTGCAAAGCAATGGAACCGGTCCCCATTCCAGAATAGGAGTCATGAATCTGGATTTTGTAGCCCATCAGTAGCTTAAAGTTCTTGACATAGGTGTCTGCATGTTTGGAATGACAAAGCAACTGCTCTGCATTCCAGATTGGCCACTGGAACAAACCCCAGACCGTATCCGGACCATCTGGCAAGTCATGTCCCTTCTGAAGTAGAGGTTTTAGATCTGGATCGAAATCGCACTCTGACCTTGATCTTGGCACACTGGAAGTGGAGCTTGAGGAGCTTGAACTTGAACTAGAACTAGCTCCCGATTCCGCATCCGACATTTCATCCGAGCTCAAGCTAAGTGAACAAGGAGAAATCGGACAATCTTCAGAATCCATGTCTGAAGAAGGCATTTGAACTCACTAAGTGTACCTGAGCCTGAGCCTCTCATCTAAAACAGTGACCATTGCCATCCCATTGAATGCCGCCATTTTGAATTCCACTCTTTCCTTTCAGCCCCATGAACAAAGAGACTTAAAGAGACCTAAGAGACTTAAAGAGACTTAGGAGACCTTTTTTTTGTGTGTGTTGTTTCCTTGTTTGTCTGTGTGAGTGTGACTCCGTAGTCTTTTTTGCTGTCACAGATGCAGCTCGCTTGTCATTTCTGTACGAAGTCTGCTGTATTTATGTTGGTTGAGCAATTAGAATGATAACAGTTCGGGTTATTAATCAGTGCGTTGATGTTGATGTCTAGAACAGTTGAATGTTTGTTCATGTCTCACTATCATCCAAGAAACTTCACAGATAACAAAATGTCCGGCTCAACCTAACACCTGGCTGCTTGCCAAGCTTAGGATATGTCTTACACAGACAGACACTATCCAAATGTAAAGCATACAGTATTGCACATTGTCTTTGATCTGTGCACAGGACTATTGACTTTCAGCCTGTCATAGACTAGACTGTCAGCTTCGCAAATCCCACATATGCAAAGCACAAAAGTCTGTGCACACATTGGAACAAACATGCGTATGCCAAAATCCAATCACTAGTATGGTGATGGCCTGTGGGTGAACCGATGCCAAAAAGCTCTAGCAGCCTCACTGGAAACGGGTGCCCAATCTCGGGGTGGACGCTGTTGTTGAACCGAACGATGGGACGGTGGAGAAGCAGAAGAATCACTATTGCCTTCCCGTTCAGAGACTCCCTGTACAGTCATCTGCACTGTTTGGTTCCCAAGTGGATCCCCCAGTGTCAAGAAGATTGTCATGGCAGCCCCACTTCTGGAAGGTAAGTGACCACTAAACCGCAAATCCCGAATCAGCTGGACAAAGCCTGACTTGACTCTGTTGTTGAATGTGGTTAATGCGTCTGGCCTTGGATCAAAGGTTTGATTCTGTGGCCACAATGTCAAGGCACATGGATCAGGCTCAAGTGTCACCTGAGATGCTGCAGTCCAACCCCGTCCTAGGCTCGTTGTCACATGCATTGAGAGCAAAGGAGTCCCAATCATCATACCGTCGATCAAACCATAGATCAGGCTCACAAAAGCGGTCTGGGTCAAGTCAAAGAATGCGGTCACCTTCGGATTGTGATGGGTGCTTACCTCCGCACTTGTGGATCTGGCCGGCATGGCTGCAATCGATCTTTAACTAACTAACTAACTGCCAGGCTTTCAAACTCAACGCAAAAGAAGACAAATGTCATATCATCAAAGTATCAAAGCATAAAAAAAGTACATTGTCCGCCAAAAAAAATAAAAAACAAAAAAGTTATAGTTCATTTTCATTTTGTACTATAAATATTTTCCAAAAATGCACGACACTTTTTTTGCTCCAACACATCAAACCCGAGTTTGAAAACCAAAAAATAGGGTCAAAAATAACAGATTTTGACCCTGGTTTTAGGTTTCCAAACTCTGTTTTGGTATGTTTAACCAAAAAATCATCGTGCATTTTCAGAAAATATTTATAGTACAAAACAGAAATGAACTATAACTTTTTTCTGTTTTTTATTTATTGTTCATTTTTTGTTGGTGTTCTTTTTGGTTTGTTGCTTTGATATTTTTCTAAGTAGAGTTCTTTCCACTGAATATGTGTTTCCACATTGTGTTTCCTTTTGTGGTGTTATTTTTTCTACTGACAATTGTTATTGCTATGTTGTCTGGTTTGAGTTAAGCTTGTTTCCTGTTAATATTGATTATGTTTGCCTCCCTTTATTGGGCCTTGGGTGTTCTATTTTTGTTTTGTTGCTTTCTATTTTCGAGTTGTGTTTATTTTATGTTTATGTTTTTTGTATGTTAATTTCTAGTTGTTTTTTTGTTTTTTTGGTTTTTATTTTCGAGTTGTTTTGTTTTTCCGTTTTTATTTTATTTTTGTTTTATATGTTCGAGTTGTTTTGTTTTTCCGTTTTTATTTTATTTTTGTTTATATGTTCGAGTTGTTTTGTTTTTCCGTTTTTATTTTTCTTGTTTTCTAATTTTCGAGTTGTTTTGCTTTTCCGTTTTTATTCTATTTTTGTTTTATATGTTCGAGTTGCTTTGTTTTTCCGTTTTTATTTATGGTTTTTTAATTTTCGAGTTGTTCTTTTTTCCGTTTTTATTTTCTTTTTGTCTTATATGTTCTAGTTGTTTTGTTTTCCGTTTTTTTAAAAGTTTAATTATTACTATTTTCAAGGTGTTTTGTTTTTTCCGTTGTTTTAAACATATATATTTTCGAGTTTTTCTTTTTTTTATAGTGTGGTGTTTTACTTATTTTCTAGTAGTTTTTTTTGTTGTGTTTTTATTCTTTAGATGTTGCGAGTTGGTTTATTATTATGTTTTTTTTTGGGGGGTGTTCAAGTTGTTTTCTTTTTTTTCATTTGTTCTTTTTGAAAGTAGGTTGTTGTTTTTTGTTTCACCAATTTTGTGTATTTTGTGTTTATTTTCGAGTTGTCTTGTTTTGTTATGGTTTTATTTAGGATCTTGGTGTTCTTGATTTTATTGTTATTTTCAATGTGTGTTGTTTTGTCTTGGGTTTGTATGTTGTTCTTTGCAAGTTTTGTTGGTTTATATAGTGTTTATATATATATATACTTATTTTTATTTTTTTCAGTTGTCAGGTCCTTGTGTTTATTGTTTTTTAAATATACGTTCAAGTTGTTATGTTTTCTATGTTGTTTTTGTTTTTTATAGTTCATAGCTTCTGTGTATGTTTATAGTGTTTTTGCATTTTGTGTGTTTGTTTGTATTTATTTGTGTGGTTTTTGTGTTTTATTTGTGTTCTGTTCATGTTTTACTGTTGTCTGGTTGATTTTTTGTTTTGTGTGTCTGTTTGTTCTGCATGTGGTTGTTATTGTAATGTTAATGTGTGTGTGTCTTTTTATCTATATTTACCTGTTTAACTGCTTTTTTGAACATGTTGCTTAAAGCTTATTGTTCAGGTGTTTTTTACACTAAATATTACATATTTCCAAGTGTAGTGTTGTCTCTATGTTGTTTGTGTTTTTAATCAAAACCCAAGTCCTAGTTTGTTTTCCATTAGCCTTTATGTTTTAAGCTTATTGGCTTCACATCTCTGCTGTTATGTATGTTGTGTTCTTTCTTTGTTGTGTTTTTTGGCTGTTTCAAAGTTGGTGTCAAAAAAACTGTTTACTGAGTTGTTCAGGTCGTCTTTTTTCGGTGACACGGGCAAAGCAAGACGTCTCAGCCTCAACAGATCACAAACTAGCTTTACTGCCTGCAACTGTTATTTTAGCCCCCAAACGACATGCCAGTTCTGGCCTGTTCATCCTGCCAGCTGCTGTGTTAGTCAGCCAGCATGTGGCTGAGTTTCAGTGCATGCATTCATACATCAACACCAAACAAAACAAACTAAACAAAACTACACTGCGCACTGCAATAGTGAATGTCCATTCAAGTTGTGGTCATGGCAAGCCATGCGCTTGACAGTTAAAGCGAATCGTATTCAGAAGATTCTCCCGAGTACCCAAGGAAGCTGCATCTTGAGGGATCTCCTGGGCTAGACTTGAGACTCTGGGCTAGGCTCCTGAGTGATTACTGCATGGCGTTCAATTGCAAACTAACAAGAAATTGCTGCCCAAATCACCAAATGAACATGCCTTTTTCGGACATCTTCTTTCGTTTCTCCAGGACCTTGCTGTAGATGAAATCCTGAGAATATGGGTGCAACTGCAAGGTCCAGGTAACATGTTGTCTTGATCAATGAGGTTGAATTCCGTCAGACAAGCTTCCATTAGCCATCCAAAACAGCAGCTTGTTTATGACGAGTTCTGAACCTCCCTGGCGCTCATTCATAGATTTCGTACAACTTCTGTGCGTCTGATGCAGCGGGCAGGTAATGTACCAGGAAGGAACCTTCAACAAAATATTGTAGTGCAGAACACAAAGTAACCAAAAGATTGAAAGAACAAAACAAATTGGTGAATCACGAGTCAAATGACAGAGGAATGGTCAAGAAACTTAAACACAAACCAAATTGCATCCTAGTAACAGCCTGATCTAGTCGCCGAACCACAGCTATCTTGTCAGTCACCCATATGGTGGATTCATTCCATCTACTTGTGGCTGGCCCCCGTGGCAAGGCAAGGGAGCTAGCTGGTGTTCGACCAGTTGCAGACTCACGCTCACTAGGTTTCTTGGATTTCCTTGATGCTTCCTGACCTGATGGTCTACTTGCCATTCTCGTCCTAGCCTCATGACATGGTTCCATTTCTGCATCTGACACATCTGAGAATGAAGCTGATACCGTACCAGTACCACCATCTGTGTCTGGTGAGTTGTCACTGACATTAGCAACAGTGACAGCAGCAATGTCCAAATTCGAACTCAAATCCTCCTGCTCCTGACATGTCTGTCCTCTACCTCCACCATGCCCACGGCTGGGTTGTCCGCGGCCACGGCCACGGCCTCGTCTGACACCAGCAGCCACCGCTTGTCCTTGTCCTGTCAGCAATGGCATCAACGAGTAGCACAACCTTAATGCATATATTCAACTTATTTATAAAATCAAGGAAACACAACTGTTTGATGATTTGATGATGGGATTTAAAAAATAATCAGCATCATGGTGTTTGATGAGATGAGATGCAATTACCATTACCGCTTCGGCTGCCTTCAACAAAACCTGGTTTGAGGTTTGAGAGTGTGAGAGTAAGTTTCCAGTTTCCTAATTCTCACCTCGCCTCCATCTGCTTCCATCTGCAGTACTGCAGGTGCAGCTGCGCGTTCACGTAGTAGCTTGTAAAACGCATGTGTTTGGTGTGGTAAAACATCATTGAGTCTGTGTGGATGTCGTCTCATAAACAAAAATGTCTTGTAGTATTGCGTCCCTTGGAAATGGTGTATTTCCCGCAAGCCTAGCTGAAATAGCTCCTGGGAACTCAGCAATACACGCAGGTACTGAACATCAACCTTCGTATTGTAGAACCAAACCTTCTCTGAGACTTGGCTGAACGGGAAAAGCTTTCTTGATCCTTTCCTGTGAACACAGCCCCAGCCCCTGCTTCCCAGTTCCAACATACATTCAAAGGCCACCATCCCCTGAATATCAGACTTCCCAGCAGATCTGTGCACCCTGAACACAGATAGCAAAATGGGGTCGGACACATTCTGTGTCAATTCCAGCAAATGGCTGCCAGCATCGGTGATGGAGAACATGTCCAATCTAGACTCGAACTGTTCCACCTTGGCCACAGAATCATACTAAAGATATGGAAAAAACATGTCAGATTATTTCATTGAAGTTGAACGCATTGAAGTCACTCAGGGCCCAGCCCATTCCTTATGCAGGAGGAAGTCCAAGCCATGTGCTGATGGCTCAACAAAAATGGAGTTCCATTTGAAGCAAACGCCCCTGATGTTGCCATTCCCAGCAGCAGTTGCGAGGAATCATGTGGCCTAAGCAAAGTTTGTCATATATATATATAATAATATAATATAAATATATATATGAACTACTGTACATAGTGGTAGCTATGGTCAACGTAGTCCGTTAAACAATACTCAATATCCAGTGCTGAGACTGAGTCTGAATTCAATTGTTGTTTTTTATGTGTCTAAAGTTCAAAGCTGAATCAGCGCCAAATGGCATCTTTGCTGCAACAAAATAGCCATTGTCAGAAATCTCCCAAACAGTGAGTTTGCTTGACAGGTCAGCGTAGCGTAGCTGAGACAATGACATGGCGGTTGGACTGCCACTTGCTGATCCCACAGTGGCTGTTTTAAGTTTCCCTGTACTGGGTTCGGATTCCCACTCTCTGACGACAAACATTTGGGCCATGAAGTCAAAGTCACTCTTGAAACTGCCCAACATGGTTTGTCTTGACAAGTTTGAGTCAACAGGTTTGAAAAAGACAATCTGCCTTGCACCGTCCTGAACGCTTGGGCACAAGCCTGTTGAAGCTGTTCTCTCCCTCCTGTCATCACCTCTGACGAGCTGGTCCACAGAATCTGCTTCCAATACCATCAAATTGGATTTTCCTTGTGTGTCAGTGTCAGTCCCAGTGAGTCAAATACAGTTAGACAACACAACACGATGCAAAGCCATCAGAGTCATATTGGCACGCAATCTCCAATCTAATCTAAGGATCTCTTTTTCGCAAATGTTTCTGTGGAACAAATCGCCTTGCTACATGTTTCCACCAAGTCTACATCCAAGGAGAACCAAAATAGGCAGGTTCTTTTGGCTAACCTCGTGTGTCGGGACAACAATGAACAACAATGACATAGACATTTGTCATACTAACTTGCCTAACCAAGAGCAAATGTGAACTGATGTGTGGCTTGGTCTGGAGTCTGGAGTCTGACGTTCATAAAATACACAGGTCCAACTTGGGCCTGGAGTCTGAGACTTGGACATGATTTAATCCAAGTGACTTCTCTGAGATATGCAATGAGCATCTTGGACATGAGGTCAGGGGCATCAGCAGCTTTGTCAACAAGAAGCAATGCATCAGGGTCAACAGAACATGTTTGTTCTGCAACACGCATTTTGCTCTCAACTTCAGTAGCTAAGCGTTTTCGACTGCCATGTTTGATTTGAACATGGTCTCGATAAATGATGCGTGCAAGTTCACCATGGCCCAATGTTGAGAGATACTCCAAAGCATTTGGATGTAGGCCTAGCAATGTCCTTTGCTGTTGAAAAATCAATCTGATGTTTGCCCCTCCTCCTCCCCACTCCCCACCTGAAAAAAAAGGTACAGAGTCCAAACATCAATCAATCTACCAAAGTTGGAGCAAGTCACATCACAGCATGCTGCAAACCTTTCCCAGTTTCAATACCAGTAATTTGCTTGATGATTCCATTGATGATACTAGGCCTTGTTGCTGCCAACTGCTGTAAATTGGAGAAGCGTAATTCCAGATTTATGTATGCCAAAGAAGCCCTTGGTGCTCGTTTCAAAATTCCATGAATCCGACTGTGTCTCCCTTCCACAGAGCGCTCTGCAACTCGAACCTTAGAATCCAGAGTCCAGTGTCCAGTCCAGAGAAAAGAATTTTGGATCTGTCAAATGGCCACTAACTCCAACTGGAAGTGGAAGTAAAAGAATTAATAATACCAATGTCGAGTCTGTCAATTCAAAATCCTCTGAGACCAGGACCAAGCGGAAACTGGATATCCAATATATGAAGCTGCGTTCGGTGGCACCATCTGAAGCAGCAATGTTTGATAGCTTGATTACTCCTGTAGCAAGGTCCTCCATGATGGGTCTGAGCGGGGGTTCCTCAGAATTCAATCCTGTCCAATCATTGCTCAGAAACCTTTTGCTTTGAGCATGACAAGCACCAGGTGCAAGAGGGTCCTTGTCAAACAGATCTAGAGCTCGAACTGCTATGCGTCTGACCTCCTGATCATCTGGATAAGCCAAGCCACCTGTAAAAGGCACGAGGCACAGTACCACAACTAAACAAGTGGACAGAAACTGAGAAACTGGCATAGTATCCATGGCAATTCCCGCCAATGACCGAGTTTCGCTTGGATGTGTCCTTAGGAAGCTTTGTTTCACTGTGGGATTAACCATGGGATTAACCATGATGTCGGGAAAAAACATAGCTCTGCCAATTGACGGACAAAACCACTGTGCGCTGCACCTGCTTACTTCCCGGTTTTCGCAATGACTTGGGCGTAGCTGAGCTTGTTTATTGGTCCCTTTCTATCTCTGTGTTTGTGTGTTTTCTATTCCTACAGCAAACAGTGGCAAGGCAGGAGACAATGGAGAGAAAAAAAAACTATTGCTTAGCACTTAGCACCAGGAGTCCAACAAGTCTAGAGCTGGCCGTTGTCCATGAATTCAACAGCTCAGTTCTTTGGTGAGAAGGTGCTTTGGACATATATCTCAACAAGGTACCTTTGTCAGCAACCACCAAGTCAGATAGCACCTGGAGACTACGCCCCACAGCCATTTCAGGGGCTCGGCAGGCTCGGAACGGGCATGCTTTGGCAACTTTACTGGTGTCACAATCGTGGCACTGACAGCCTTCTGACCATGAACCAATGATTTCAGCTTCTGTTGACAACAAGCTGATTAGGGCAATTGATGCCCAGTCATAGTCGCTCCTCATCAAACCATTGATTCGTGTCACATGGGCTTTGGAACTATCCTCCAGCAATATGGGCATACCCGAGTTGGATTCTGATGCAGCTCCCTTCAAGTACCGCTCAGCGTTCCAGGCCCGTCTGAGCAAAGGTTCCAGTGGGAGAACCTCATGACTCATGACTGATTTTGCTGACTTTACTTTAAGATATCAGATATATACATATAGGTCAATCAAGTCTGAGTCTGGAAATGGAGGAACGGAAGGAGGAAAACAATGCAAGATAAGTTAAGTTAAGTCAAGCAAGCAGCTTTTCTGCAAAAGTCTGTGATAACTTCCCAACGCAATCCTCCCAAGCCTTCACCAGACCAATGCATGATCATATCCCTCTCTTCTGCAGTACAAAGATGACTGTTAAAGCACTGAGCCACCAAGCGTTGTCTCCATGTAATTGTAGACAGCAGGGTGTCTAGACTCTGAAGCTTGGGGAGCAATGTTGACCACCTGTATCTCGCACAAACAATTAAATATAAAGTTAGTAAATAAATTAAAAAAACTACAATAGTCTGGCCCCAGTCATACGTTGATGACATAAAATATAAATGATCGGATTTGAGTTGACTACTAGAAAAAGTAAAGTAAAGAATAACAAAAAAGTGTGGTCAAGAGGAAAAACAGCTCAAAACATGATCCAAGAAACTGAGGGAGGTTTTTCAATAGCGCATGAAGTAAGTTGTCGCATATGTGCTTAATCCCTACAAGTCGAAATGCATTAGGGAATAACTTTGCGATTCTAACTTCTTCAGAGTTGGGAACATCATCAACATCATCATTCGTCAGGTCAACCACCTCATTGGATTGGCGCACTGGAGCAACCGTCAAGCATTCAACAGAGTCTGTTTCCAAGCTGACTGAAGCAGATGAAGTAGACTTCTTCCAACTGGGCCAATAGGACACATCTGCTTCAGTGTCCCTTCTGTTCTGAAGTGTCAGCTGACTGGGTGCCTTTGCTTGACTATGCACTGCTGAGGCTTCTAGTAAGTCACTGTAAGCATCCTCACACAAAGCGCCAGTGTCCACTTCCACTGCATCTGCTAGTTTCATTTCAGTACCTGAGTACTGAGTAAGCACACACAAACACTGTGACTGTCACCCCTGAAATGTAGGTGGTGTTTGCATCTAATCAAACAAGCTAACTGTAGTTAGTCTTACTTTAGCAAGGAGGAAAGGTCATGTTGGAGGTATCTCCTGATATATCACGGAGTTGCCCCAACCCCCCAACAGGTTCGACTCCCACCTCAGTCAGCATCATCATCATCATCATCATCATCACGAAATAGACATATCACCAATCACCGGACCATCATCAATCATCATTGCGTCAGTGTGCCATCATCATCATCAACAACAACATGGTTGTTTGTATCTCTATATTTATAAGTAATGTAAATCTAAATTTAAATATATATATGTATCTATCTATCTAACTATCTCTCTCTATCACTCTCTCTCTCTCTCTCTATTTATTTTTCTCTCTCTCTCTCCTTATTTATCATCCTTCCTGTTTTCTTCCCCTTCTGTCTCATCCTTCCTATTTATCTCTCTCTCTCTCTTTCTTTATCTGTTTCTCTCTATGTTTTTATATTTATCTCTTTATCTCTCTCTCTCTCTCTCTCTTTGTCCTTCCTCTTTCATCTATCTCTATATATCTATCTCTCTTTCTCTCTCTCTCTGTCTCTATCTCTGCCTTCTCTCTCTCTCTCTCGCACTTTCTTCTCCTTCCTATCTTTAGCTGCTTCTACCCCTAGGTGCCACCCCCCCGGGCCACAAGTATGTACATGGCACACTCTATAGTTCACAGCGTGTGTGTGCATGTGTGTGTGACACTGTCTTCTATCATGTTCCTCAAGGTTCCAGCAGATACCAGATACAGGCTTGCACTGCACACGGATTCACACAAAAGAAACATGAACATTGAACATAACATGATTCATTCACACAACTCACACTCAGAACTTGGAAACATATAGTACATAAAAAATACATTACAATCATAATATATATAATATATATTATATATAAGTATATTATATTATA
The DNA here is from genome assembly GCA_963970005.1 of Durusdinium trenchii. NCBI lineage: Eukaryota > Dinophyceae > Suessiales > Symbiodiniaceae > Durusdinium > Durusdinium trenchii. Next base: position 834,440 of record CAXAMN010013113.1, read on the forward strand.
TATATATACAATACAGCGTATGTGAAGTGTGACCTACCACTGTTCATGTTACTATACTAACTAGAATCTCGAGTGAACAGCAGGAAAAACAGTTTCAACTGCTTTACTTTTGAGGCTCCCTGATCAGACAAGCATGACACTACGCGCGCGCAATAGTCTGCCAGACTCTTCTGCCGGTTCCCGGTGTTGGCTTCTAACGCTAAAACGTAGACCAGTGCGTCAAGCTTGTGGATAAAGTTTGTACATCCTGAGTTTGAGTTCAATGGACATACAAACAACGAAATCATAATCATGCTGGTGCTATGTGTGATCAAAACAATCTTCCGTACCCCTCTTGCCCCCTTGGAGAAAGAAACTCTGAAGAGAAAATGTTTGCACAGTGCAGTGCAGTGCAGTGTTTGCTTGCTGCTTGCTTTTGCAAAACCGTAAACAAACACTTGCACAACATGAGACAAAGTACCCTTCCCCATTGAGATCACTGGCAACACGCGGGATTCTGTCATGGACTCTGGCTGCATGTCAAACAACCTGCCAGTTTCACTGTCCTCCACATGTCCATCAGTGTCTTGCCTCTGGGAAACATGTGTCAAAAAGTTGCTCACCGCATCTCTTGTCCTGGGGAAATTAAGCCAAACAAATCAGAATGACTGACACTGACACACCCTGAACTGTGCCACAATGAAAATGATCATGGCCTGACCTTGTACTGAATTCCTCCGTCAAGAACAACTCTTTGTGTTGTAGCGTTGCATCATAGCCTGAGGTTCAGAGTTCCATGGCATATGGAAACCTGATGAAATCTACAGTAATATCCTCAGCACAAGCGACTGGCTAACCAAGTAAAAGCAAAACTGAGGTTCGTGCTAAGGCACAAAAAGTAATTGGCAAAGCCCTCTTCTCGCCAATGATGTTGCCTCGAGAACATATTGAGCAAGTCCAACTTTACTTTTGCGCGTGACAAAGTGGGACCGCTTGGGCCCTTGATATCGTTCGACTTACCCATGGTCACTGTAGCAGCTTCATCTCCGGTGGCCACCTCAGCCAATTCATGTACTATCAGGTCACTATACTATACTGGCAACACTTGTCACTGGTGTAGCCAGCAATGCCATAAGCCCCCCCTCACAAAAAAAACACAAGCTAACTTGGCTTGGGGTTGGACTGGCCAAAGTTCTTGTCCGGCTCCTTTCTGAGCACTTGCTAAATCCAATGCAGCAGCCAAAGCTGTGTTGAAACGGTTGGAATTGCGCAGGTGCACATTCCTGAGCCACAAAACGGCAACTTTGGAAGCAGTGAGTTGAGTTGGAGTTGGATTCAATTCTTTTTTTTCAGTGCTCACTGCTCACACATTTCCAAGTGATTGGTATCCTTAGACAAATAGACTCAATCGAATGTACACTGTACACTTTCAACTTCATTGCTTCGCACTTCGCCCTAGCTAATCACAAACACAGTGGCAACACCATGCAGCGGTATAGTTGCAACAAAGAAAACGCTGGCCGGCCACCCTGCACCTGTTTGATTGTCGGCTCAAAGGCCTTTGCCAGCACTTGCTCTGCTGTTACTGGTATGGCGTGCATAAGCTCCAGAACCAGCATGGCAGCATCTCGAAAGGCATTAACCTAAGTTCAGCAATGCAAAGCACCTGCCCCAGACTCCGTTTATTTCTCTATTCATGTATATAGTATATAAGTATTTAGTATTACTAGTACTAGTACTAGACTAGTATATATATTATATAGTTATTTAACAATAACTTAGAATTTGGATCATATGTTCTGTTCCTTGCTGCTGTGGTTGGTATTTTCAAATTCAAACTCAAACTGAGCCCGGTGGTGTCCCCTGGTGGTGGTTGCCCCTGGTGGTAGTTGCCCCTGGTGGTAGTTGCCCAATGGCTTGCAGGGGGACTTGCCTTGCCTAGTGACAGGTACAAAGAGGGCCAGGGTTCATCCTTTGGTGTAGTATGAGATCGCTCTGGACTCTGGACTTTGGTGGAAGTACTCCGGTCCAGAGTCCAGAGTCCTCCAGGTCATCAACTCAGTGGTCACCTTTCGCAACCTCACCACTCACCAGACTCACCACTACCCCAAAGTCCAACAAACCTTTCACCACCCCATTTTTAGCGCACACTACCTTCCAACGAGACACAGAACAATGGCTATGCAGCCTTGCGAGGCACCATTTCCACCACATCATACCCTTTCACCCACCCACCAATCGCGTCCGTGAAGCAGCACACAAAACACTTCGTTCCAAACTGTGCAACCACAAACAATGGGAATCGGAAGACCACTTCTCCTCCCCACCCACTGCCCAAGACATGCCATGCAGTTGTCACCACATGCACTCCTTACTCCGTGACCCTGACAACACTCAGGAATTCATGGGCAGGCTTAGCTGCTGCTCAATCAGCCAAAGAATACACAATACAACACAAAGGATGAAATGATTGGTTGGGGTGCGAGCCTTGTGTTCCCAGAAAGAATGACCCCTTACTTTTGTGTCATCAATTAGCGTATCACCGCCGCAGCTGCTGAACCAGGGCTTGCCCATTGCAGAGGATGCTTTCATGCTTGCCACGCTTGCCGCATGCCGGCATTATGTTCACTGCACTAGCTCATCCTAGCCATGTCCTGGTTCATCCTCCAGAGAAACGGCAACTGTGCAAACATGTTTGATCTAGTTTGTTGATCCGACTCCTCTTCTTCCCCTTCAGCGTCGTCTAGCTGATCAGGGTCAGAGTCATTGCTTAGATCCTTAATTCCAGCAGCCAAGCTGCCAAACCCATTAGATATATAACCAAGACCCTACCACCAATGCTCAATGCTCCCAAACAAGTTTGTTGTGAAGCAGTCACTACTGCAGCGCCCCACATTGCAGACCCTGGCTCTCGTCCACGAGACGAGTCCACTCAAACATTTTTGTAACTTTGCCAAGCTGCTTCTGCTTCTGTTCCATGTTGAAGGACAGGACGAGCACTTTTCAGAAGCAGATTGTATGCTTGGCTGCTCTTGCATCGAACCAAATCCGGAAACTCTGAGGGAGTTGTGCCAAGCACAACCATGGCTGGTCGAACTTGCAGGTGAGTGTAAGATGTTAAACAGTTATGTGATCTGTGTTGCCATTTGTAAGTAAAACATGTATAGTATATATTATATATACTAATTAATCAGGTTGTGGTTCCCATCATCCAGCAAAGAATGCTCACATGATATTACTCAGCCAACCATGTTAAATCATTAAGTCGATGATTCCTACTGGTGCGCAGTGTGCAGTGTGGATAGTCATAATGTTCATTGGGCAGTTGTCTTTTTTTCCGGCGTTCTGCGGCGCAGATCAAAAAAACATAAACAGGGGCAGCTGGGAGTTGCTTGCAAAGCGGAGCAAATCAACAAAGTTGACTCGGGTAGTTCCAAGTCTTGAAGACATATCCCAAGTCCCTACAGTACAATGCTTGCTCACCTTTCTCTACTAGCGCAATCTCTGTGTCATTTCCAGGTGGATAGTACTGCAATTTCCATTTTTTTTGGTAAAGCCATGTGTGTGCAAATTAAAACCCAAAACCAACATCAACCGGCCATGGGTTATGAAATTTGGCAGGTTGAACCACTGGTTGAACACATCTGTGTGGGGGGCGTTGAGCGGGTGGATTAGCATGTAATATGGCAGCCAAGTGGGTTCAGTTCAGGCACCCAAAAAGCTTACTTGCATACAGTAATCTTACATATTGTTGATATTAGTTACAGTATTACTGTATACGTATTTATTAATATTCCTCAGCTTTTAGGTCACGTGACGAACAGCCGCCCAAACTGCCTTCAAACCACATAATACCCAGATACATCCGTGGGGAATGCCCTCTGCTACAGTAACCGTTTTCTTACTTGGCTTCTGCAACGTGCCCTGTTCAGACGTCAAGAGACACACCCACCAATGGGTCGAACATCGAAAACAAACCAATCCTGTGTGGTTTTCAATGACGCAAAGGCACCTTGAAGAAAACCAGCCATATTATGGCTACATGGGCAGGGCTTTTTTCTTTACAGCGCTTCTCTGCGTGTTGGCGTCGCGAATCCCAAATTGAACAGAGCAGAACGAATCCTCGCACATGTTGTAGAACAAGTCTGTAGATCAAGCAGTGAAGACATTCAGTCCTGCGCATCTGCGTACAAATTAATGTCAGGCCTTTTGGTGAAGGAACATCCCGCCATAAACAACGGTGCCATACCTAAGCAACTGGTGAAGTCGGAATGACTGGATTGAGGAATTCAAGCAGCGTAGAACATGCATGGAACGTGAAGGTGCAAAGAGAATTCTGCAGGCTGGCTGGAGTTGCGTCCACAATGGTTTTGCAAAGGCACTCCAAATGCTGACACACTGCCGTCTCCAAATGTCTTTTTCAAAAGATGGAACGCTGAGGGTCGGGCACTAGGATAAGAGTGGTCTCACAAACTAAAAGAGTGGCCACAAACACAGAGATTTGGAAGCCCATCCGAGCCAAGAACGAGTCCTCGCGCTGTTGGTTATGGTCACGGAACGATTACAGCATTTGCTCTGAAAGAATCCGTCGGTTCGACACTGTCCTTGTCGGGTCGCAAAGCCTTGTCCGTGAGACCAGCACCCAAAAGGTCTCCGTAGAGACCAATCCAAGCAACCCTAAGTAAAGACAGAGCACACAAAAGCAGGCAAAAACTAGACACTTCTACAGCAAAAAAGGAACTACAGGCAGCTACTGCTAAGCAGCCAGCTGTAGAGGCAAAAAGAAACAAAGGCGGCTTTAAGGTTCATCCGAGCATCAAAAGGATGAAGACCAGAAATATCCGTCTTGCATTTTGTGTGCCTATCAGCCGATTTAGCATACACGTGAAAAAAGCACGCTCTCACCAAACAGCAAATTTCAACATGGCCACAAGTGAATGGCTTGGCCTTGGGCGATTGAAAATTCCAGCAACAGATTCGTCAGTCGCGCCATTACTTTGCTCCGCCTCACGAAGCTCACGATGGAGCCACGAATTGAAACACAAAGCAACACAAATCCTAACACAAATTGAGACAATGCCTACCACACCTCACAAAGCAATGCCAAGTCCTCTTTCGAAGCGATTCTTTCGATTAAACTTGCGGAAAACCAAGTCTAGGGCCTCCGCGAGGGGAGTCGCATCATTACAAATGAGAGCTCTGCAGCTCCTGCAGCTCTGCTCTACATCCTCTCTGCCATGGGATGGACACAAACCAAGTTCAGGCACTGCGTGTCTGGTTGGGACTGAGTATGGCTATAGCATGCTCTAGGCCGGTTTTCACTTCAGATGCTGGTTGAACATGGTTGAACCATTGGAGCATCTTTCAGATGCTGTCAGAAGTGGGGTGCTACAGTGCTACAGTAACAAGGTGCCACCGCACCTGAGCGAAGTGTGGTTCAACAAAGGTGGTTTCGTCCAAACTTTAGTGAGGCGTATCTGTTGGCCGGACCGAATTCTTGCAGTCACAGTGCCAATTTATGTCACAGTGTCAATTCGTCTTCTGTCAAAGCGTCTGATCAAAGCCTGGCTGACCAAGCTGAGCCAAGACATATGAGCGCATCATGTTCACGAACTGTTGCATGTTGCAATTACACATATATACATATATATATACATTTTATACATATTATATGTGTTACATTGTGCTCAAGTAGCACATAGCTCGCTAGAAAGTGTACCCACCATGAAACGAGATAAAGAACCTGTCGCATCAGTGTTCTGTTAGCGTATCAATACCTTAACTTGCCATCAAAATCATCAAAATGTATCCCTTTATCATTCCCAAAGCTCATAGTGCTGTCTTGAATTCTTGTTTGTCCGGAAAATTGGTCTAGAGTCTAGAGCTAGGCACCTTCTCTGGTGTCAGCTAGAATTGCTGACTGAGCTTGCTGCGTACATTCCCAAAAGTGCCAAGCGAAAACCGCTGCCAAACTGCGCCCCATGTGCTGCCGCCTCCAAGAATCGTACTATGCATGAAATCAAGCAACAGTCTGGGCGACTTGAAGGAAACTGAAAGGCAAAGCAACTCAGAGTCTTTGGCTGCACGTCTTCAAACTGTTGTTGGGGCAATCGCGAGCACGCACTGTCTGTGTTGCTTCGATTCACACACAAGGCTAATTGATTCAAACAGCTGCATCCAAATACCACTGCTGAAGCATGTACTTCTATGTGCAACCATTCCATGCACATCAGCAGTAGCCAAGAGTTCTGGTGCTCGTCCAATACTCAACAGTACTTCATACTATACTTCATACTTTTCCGTTTGTGTGGTTTTCATTCTGGTGAGCTTGCAATAACAAGGCACCAGTATAGGGTTGGCCATGTTTGGCTTCGCCGGTATGTTACTTACACGCCCTTGTGCCAGCTCCAGCACCAAAGTCAGTAGGCTTAGTGTTCGCTTGATGTTCGTGTAGAATCATATACATATGAAAAAAATTGACCGGAAGATGGAAAGGAAAAAAAAAGTTTTAGACGGTTTAGAGTCCAAAGAAAAAGGAAGTTAAAGAATTAGAAATAATAACATGAAATCACGCTTAAAAATAGGAAAGAATCCTTGCAGCGTCGAAAGCCGCCCACCTTGACAACCAGGACTCCTGGAGCCACCAATCCCAAGTACAGCAAAGCACAGGTCACAATGAAGGGCAGCCTTTGCCGTGGAGGTGGATCAAATCAACTGAATCTGAAAGTTCACGTTTGGGTCTGGGGTTTGGTGGCCGCCATCTTGCCAAGCTTTTGCATTCCATTGGTTGCTTGGTCTGTCATAAGAATACTTGAGGTGGGTATCTCAAAAACTCTACACTTCTTGTTTTATCTTCTTACTTACAGTCGCCTTTGGTCTCATGCACAATCTATGACTAATATGTATGTATAATATGTTGCGTAATGATATGTCTATATATATAAATACTATATGTTTAAATGTACATCCTTTTCCTTTGAGAAGAGCCACAAAAGTTGATCGCATCAAAATCATGCTTGACAACGGCCGGGCGAAAGATGGCATGTGAGGACCACACCGACTCAATCGCCCGCCCTGCTGCTTCGTGCGCTCCTCGATGCGGTTTCGCATCTCTCGGAACCTTCGCCGCATGGACTTCATTCCGTTTTGGCCACAAAAGGAAATCTGTCAAGCCCAAGGAAGTCTGTGGCATCGAAGTCTAGGACTAGCCCTGTTTCAACCCCGTTCACATGTCAGTTAAATGACTTGGGTAAGGAACCACAGGTGGCCTAGGGATAAAAAGCTCTCGCCACAGCAAGAATACATTGAGCCTCAGTCCACATGATGCGATACGAGTAGACAAGTTCTTGAGAAAGTGGTTAACATACTTGGCGAATATAGGACAAGTGCAATCCGCCGACCCCGCCGGTTGAAGGGGGCGCGCGCCAGAGAAGGCAACCGAGGGCATGCTCGAAGCGTTGCGGTTCGAAGGTCTGAAAGCGGAAGAAAGGGCGTGCTCGACGCTGCTTCACCTACCAGCCTCACCTACCAGCCAGAGGACCCGTGGGAGGTGAGAGATCGGCTTCTTCGAGGCTTTCGAGGCGTTTCCGTCACAGCAGGCGGTTTGAAGCGTTGCTGAAGGTTCGAAAGCGGAAGACAGGGCGTGCTCGACGTTGCTTCACAGAATTGTTTTACGGGTTCCGAAAGCGACGTTAGACATTCTGGGGGCGTACTGGGAGGCGCCCTGTCGGGCGATTTTTGGTCTCGAATTAGATCGTGGAAAGCTGTGGCGAAGGAAATCACTGGCAGCAGGGTGTCTACCAGCCAGAGGACCCGTGGGAGGTGAGAGATCGGCTTCTTGAAGCGTTGCCGACAACCCGAGGCAATTCCGTGACAGCAGGCGGCTGGAAGCGTGGCTGAAGGGTCGAAAGCGGAAGAAAGGGCGCGCTCGACGCTGCTTCACAGACTTCTTTTGCGGGTTCCGAAAGCAACGTTAGACATTCTGGGGGCGTACGGGGAGGCCCTCTTTAGGGCGATTTTTGGTCTCGAATTAGATGGTGGAAAAGCGCGGCGAAGGAAATCACTCGGAACAGGTGCTTACCAGCCAGAGGACCCGTGGGAGGGGAGAGAACGGCTTCTTGTGTACCAGCCAGAGGACCCGTGGCCAGAGGACCCGTGGGAGGTGAGAGTACGGCTTCTTGTTTACCAGCCAGAGGACCCGTGGGAGGCGAGAGAACGGCTTTGTCGAGGCTTCCGAGGCGTTTCCGTGACAGCAGGCGGCTGGCGCGTGGCTGAAGGGTCGAAAGCGGAAGAAAGGGCGTGCTCGACGCTGCTTCACAGACTTGTTTTACGGGTTCCGAAAGCAACGTTAGACATTCTGGGGGGCGTACGCGGAGGCCCTCTTTAGGGCGATTTTTGGTCTCGAATTAGATTGTGGAAAGCTGTGGCGAAGCAAATCACTGGGAGCAGGTGTCAACCAGCCAGACAACCCGTCAGAGGGGAGAGGACGGCTTCTTGTGTACCAGCCAGAGGACCCTTGGCCAGAGGACCTGTGGGAGGTGCGAGAACGGCTTCTTGTGTACCAGCCAGAGGACCCGTGGCAGGTGAGAGAACGGCTTTGTCGAGGCTTCCGAGGCGTTTCCGTGACAGCAGGCGGCTGGAAGCGTGGCTGAAGGGTCGAAAGCGGAAGAAAGGGTGTGCTCGACGCGGCTTCACAGACTTGTTTTGCGGGTTCCGAAAGCAACGTTAGACATTCTGGGGGCGTACGCGGAGGACCTCTTTCGGGCGATTTTTGGTCTCGAATTAGATTGCGGAAAGCTGTGGCGAAGCAAATCGCTGGGAGCAGGTGTCAACCAGCCTGAGGACCCGTGGAAGGGAGGTGAGAGAACGGCTTCTTGTGTACCAGCCAGAGGACCCGTGGCCAGAGGACCCGTGGGAGGTGAGAGAACGGCTTCTTGTGTACCAGCCAGAGGACCCGTGGGAGGTGAGAGCCTGGACGCTCCAACAGTGTCCCTGGGACAGCGTTGCTGCAAACTGCAACGTAGATATGCCGTTTGTAGCATTGTTGCCGTTTGCTGCCTCTAGGCCGAGAAGCTATGACTATATTTCAGTTGCCCCAAAAATTTGCTTCACACACGCTGTGAAAAAGCTGGTTTGCTGCCTCTTGGCCATAAAGCTATGACTATGTTTCGATTGCCCCAGAAGTTATCTCACACATGTTGTCAAAAAATTGTATGTAGCCACCGGCCCCCCCAAAAACACACACACACACACACTTTAAACGGACACGGACCTTTAAGAGGAAAAAACGTGGAACAAACATTGGCATACAGCATGCACGTATTGTTTTTGCCTTCGTGGTGCAATGCATGAGTTGCACACCGTGCACGCTTTCTCGCTGTGCGTATGTTTGAGCTTCGGTTGGTGTCAGTGAACTTGCGTTTTCATCGATGTACTTCCGAGTTCTGTTTCTGAAACCTGTGATTCTTGGAGTTCAATTCCGTTTTTGGAGTTCGCGCCTTCGTGGTTTTGTTTGTAGGGTGGACTGGGTACATGGACATGTAAACAGTCTGCGTTTACAACGAGTCTCATGGGACGTATGTAAACAACAGTTTTTGCAGGAGTGCTGCAATCTATCTCATGGAAACACGAGGTTCACTTTCGCTTGTCGGCGCGGTCGCCCCTGCATGCGGTGTTTCTGATACCTAGAGTCTATAAAGGATGGAAGACGCATGATCACTGCAGGTTGGCCTACAGGATGGATAATATGTAACAAGGTTCAGGAGCCAAACCTTCACTCTCTGGTTCCTTTCAGCCCCACACTTTTTCGTGCGATGTCGATGTGAGCATCGCTTGATGCAGTGAACCGGCCGCGCACTCAAGCGGGAGCAGGTTGGGAATACGAGATGAGTGGGTCTAAAGTTGAGTGAAAATTACAAGACTCCAACGCCCGCGTGAAAGAATCCAGGCCGTGTGAGACACCAGCTGTGTGAGATATGTAATCCCCTGACCGTCATGACATGTAATCAAATGACATGTAGCTAAATGTTTTGAAGAATGGTTGAACGACATGCCTACCTTTTTGGCCAAGGTCATTCCGCATTCCGGCCAGAGGGACGACTGCGTTCGAGGAGGCCCGCTCCGACCATGCATGGGTGTGGAACAGTGATCAGTGATACGTTTGAAGTTGAATTGAACAAACTCTGAAATGAATGAGTTAACGGTCCTGGACATAGAAGAGACTTGCACGGAGGGTCACATGTCTACAGCAGTCACTCCAAGCTCGCGGACAATCCTCCTCTCTCGCAAGGCCGCTTCAGAAGATTGGCCTTGGAGAGGCTTGCTCAACGGTGGGCCCGAGCGTTCATCGTTCGCAGTCGTCTTTGTTTGATGAACTTGTTCAATCAAGAGACATTTGATATTGTTGATATCTATACATTCTATACAGTCGAAGTAGGTGATGCTCTGGTGGTAAAACACTCTAGACTCTAGACCATAGATTTCTTTCCATTCTTGCCAATTGCGCTGCAATAGTGCTTTGCATGTTCGCATGGACGCACGCTCTCTTAAACTGTTTTTGACATGTTGCGCTACAAGCTTATGGTGGCCATCGCTGTTTAGAGTGCTTTTTGGTGGCCCCTTGAAATCGACTGAGCTTTGCTGGGGCCATGGCCGTGGCAGTCATTCCAAAGGACCAGGACTTGCCAGTGATCCTGGGCGGTTGGAAATCATCTCGCCCAGGCAAGGTTGCTTGGAAAGAAGCCGATGTGGCACCATGACTGATGTACATATCCAGGTTTTCACGTATTGATCGCGTTGGTTGTCTTTGGCCACTGTCCACCACAAAAAACAAAATGAGGTGTTGATGGTTTTTGGACACTGTCCCACTTAAAAAATGAGTATGAACCGCGGGGGACAAATCGGGGATTGGATGTTTCATGCAGCGTCACGCTGGGTCCTAGGTAAATCTTGCTCGCAACATGCGCGACTTCTTGCCAGTGTCAGTGCTGCACCTTTTCCAATCCGATGGCTGGAAGGGAAGTCAGTTGATTATCTTGGCAAATCCTCTGGTTCGCCCTACCTCGCAAGAGCTGGCCGCAAACTATGTGTGGCTCCGCCCTTTGGTTGCTGACTGCCCATCGAAGGTCTGCATAGTTTTGGGGGGTGCGAACAAGTTTTAGGTTGACGCTTTCACGTTTTCTGTTTTGGCTCATGGTTGCAAAGCTAAGCTAATGCCATGTTTCTTTCGCTGACAGGTGCCAAGTGCTTACTACATCACTGATGCTTTCATGATGCTTGACCGATTGCTTCAGGGCAAGCTCTTCGTTCCAAGCCCTGAGAATGACAAGCTTGGGCTAGCAGCCAAGGAAGCTGTCAAAGCGAAGAGGTGCGTTGGAGCCCTTCGAGCTCTTTGGCGCAGCAGCGAGGGAGCGCACGACAACCGGATTGTTGAATTGAAGGGCTTGCTTGAAAAGTCACCACCTCGTGGCAGGCGCCAGAATGCCAACGAGGACTGGGAATGCTTACAAGTCATGGCTAGCAAAAAGGGTTCATGTTATGGGGAAATGGATTAGGAATTGGGAAAACCTTTTTTACCGTTCGCGTTGTAGGAAGATGGACGCGCTGCAGCAGCGTGCGGTAGAGACGTGCGAGATTAGACTATAGGGTGAAGCCTCCGCGCGTATCGCCATGAAGCGGACCCTTTTCCCCTTCCTGGCGGCCGTGTGCCTTTGGAACGTTCCAAAGTAGACCACCGCTGCATGGTGAGTGGATCAAGTGCGTCTGTTTTAGATCTAAGCATGATCCAACCCAACACAAAAGCAAAACGACGTTCATGATGCTCGAACAACTGAGATGTGTGATGCCAAAAATCCATATCCAACAGTGCATAATATATTTTTTAAAGTTTTCCAGAACTTCCACACAATTGTCGGCCGTCGTGTGGAGATTTCGTCTTTGACGAAACTGAAAATGAATTCAGGCGGTAGCCTGCGATCAGACTTCAATTGACCTTGGCCAGCAAAAATGCGTAAAGCAAAGGAACATTCATCACGAATGAGCATCTGGTCAAACGTGTTTTTTCTCAAACATATCCCAAAAGAGACGAGCTTACGCAAGTGCAATGTTATTTTTGGTACCGTTCCAAGTCATTAAGAGTCATAAGGAGCGAGAAACAAATGCACTCGTCGCACGGTTTTGACCTCTCACAGACTGACACGGATGCCGCCCCTGCAAGTTGATGATATGACTTTCATCGCTGCTTCCCGGCGTGCCCAGCCACCTTAGACCATAAATATAGAACCATGAATCTATTGGAACAATCAGTCTCCTTTAAACTGTTTGAAGCCAGTTGGAAATTTGAATCACTCTACGGGCGGAAAAAAACACGATCAGGTGACATGTGATCGCGATGGGCTGGCTCTGGCTCGGGACACAGTGACAGTGACACAGGTCGTTGTATCCATCACAGTCCAGTGGTTTCTGCATTGGGCCGTCAGCCAGCGCAAGAAACCAAACTTCAAAAGGAAAGTACCGAATTTGAGGAATCGTGGTAATCGTGGTACCGTGGTGGCCATTTGCGCAGCTATGCTACCTACCGTCAACCGTCTTCATGGTTCAAGAAAGCCTGACTAAATGTTGTGGTTACTAGTTAGCGAGTGGTTCACTGGGGGGGTTCAAGTCACGGCAACCTAGCCACACCATGGCCGGAGACGGAGAAACTAGTTTCTCGAGGTGCGAGGTGAGGTTTGCCTGCCACAATTACAATCACACCTAACAAACATTTGACAACCAACCAACAGGTGACATTTGTTTCAACGCAAAAATTTGTCACCACTGCCAACTGCCAAACAAAACATTGATTGAACTTGAACCATTGTGGCGGCCCACCCTATTGCTATTGCGTGAGTAGTTCATAGTAGCCAAATGGCCAATTGGCTACCTTTGCATTTGCGTGTTCATTTCAGCAAATGCTTCGCGTTGCTAAGCAACTTCTTGCGGTCTTTTTCTGCTTTCCTCTCTTCTTTGGTCATTGCTGGCATGGATGTTGCCATTCCCTGCTTGTTCATGGCTTCCCGCCGATTCTCCATTGCCGCTGCCAAGCCAATGACTGGCGCATCCGGCATCGCAGGCTCAGGCAGCAACTTTGCTCTTCCCTTTGGCTTTGGTGGAGCTGCTTTGGATAGTGGAACCGTTACATCTGGGCTATCTGCAGCAGGAGGAACACCCATGCGGAGTGCCAAAGTGTTTGGAACCAACCTGCTAGTTGACACAGGGGCCCAGGGGTCACAGCGGGCTAATCCGGCTATATTATGAAAGTTATGTGTATATATATATATATTACATACCTACCTACCTACCTACCTACATACATACATACATACATACAAATACAGTAATACATTACACACATTACATACATTACAGACAGTACATACATACATACATACATACATACATACATACACATACATGCATGCATACATACATACATACTTACATATTACTTACGTACTTACTTACTTACATACCAACATACATACCATACCATACCTTACCATACCGAACATACATACATGCATACATACATACAAACATACATACATACTACTTACATACACACATACACAGATACATCGATACATAGATACATACATACATCCATCCATCCATACATACATACATACACATACATACATACAGACATACATACATAACAAAAATTACATATATTACTTACACACATTACATACACATACATTACATACATTACATTACATTACATTACATCACATTACATTACATTACATTACATTAATACATACCATACCATACCATACCACACCACACCTCACCTAGCCTCACCTCACCTCACCTTACCTCACCTCACCATACATGCATACATACATACATACATACATACATAGTTACATACAATCATACATACATACCATACCATACCATGCCATACATACGTACACAATATCAATATATATATATTTATTTATATCAATATTTGTTGTTGTCTGAAAAATTTGAAAAACGTGCAGCACGCTGCCAAGAGACACTGGGACTTTCAGCGTGACTTTGATGGACCTCTCTGATGCTTCGGCGGCTCCTGCGGCTTCTTCAGTCGTCCAACGTAGGCTGTCGGTCAGTACCTGAAGTGCAGTGCAGGAGTGCAGGAGTGCTTCTGGATGTCATGAGTCACTTCACTCAAGTCTTACAGTGCACGCTGCTGCTGATGATGACAATGACAATGATGATGATAGTGATGATGACGACACAAACACAGCCGAGATTCTGCACTAACCTCAATCTGCCTTTCCTCGACTGTGATGTTATCCTTCTTGCTGGTAGCTGGAACCAACCATGCCGGCACAATCATTGAACTGGTTGCGGTGAGATTGGGAGGAGGGTTCACAAAGAAGGGCATGCCAAGAACCTCTGTGAGCAAGTACCCATTGCTCGCCTTGAGAGTAGAAATGCTCCCAACAAATGGCATGCAAATCTTACTGGAGGTCTCTTTATCTTTCTCTTCTACGGCTTTCTTGTTGTCGAAGAGTAGCCTCTCAGACTCAGTTTTCTTGGTCACCTTGGAAAGCTTTTGCTTTGAACCTGCAGCAAACGCTTCTGCCTCCTCTGTTGCATTGCCAAAGTTCCACACCAAGAAGCGGCCCATGGTGTTGATATGTTCCAAGAAGTGGTCCTGGACCGGGTTCAGTCCAGTAACAGTCACAGTCGCAGTAAAGTCTCAAGAAAACTCTGGTGACAGGCGACAGCACTAGTATTAATAAGGCAATCGGCAATAGGCTATAGGAACGGCAACAACAAGTGATCACAGTGACCAGCAAAAGTGAGCTGCAATTGAACAATTGCAACGATTGGCGTGACGCGACGCGCACCCAACCCGGACGCCAGTCCCAAAGAAAGACTTCCAATCGCATTTGCACAAGCTTGAGATCGATGGAGTTCATTCGGATAGTCTCCAAATCATCATTGTCGAAGCCAAAGAGGCTGGCATAGTGCTCCGATCGCGCAACAAATTCCATTCCACAAACACTCAACTGTCCCAAAGTCATGCTGCTCAAAATGTCCGGCGGCTGTTGTTTGTCCGGCGCCGCCTCATGCTCATCATGCTCCCCTTCTGACTCTCCTCCTCCTCCTCCCTGGGTCTCCGGGTTTGCCTTCCTCTTCCTTGAGTTGAATGCCGATGCCGCCGACTCTGGCTTCATACTGTCAGTCCACCAAGAGGCAAGCTCATCACCTGCACTCTTCACGTAGACCTTCAAAAAGCTAAAGGCCGCATCTGGTGACCTGTTCCCGTTGGTTAATAGAGCTGCCCAGTTGCGTGCCCATGTTTCACTACCTCACCGACCAGCCGCTGAATAGCTGACGCTGACGCTTTATCTTCTCACTTCTCAGACAAACCAATAGATATATATACAGTATATATATATATTACATACCCTACCACACCGTAGAATATATTATATTCTTTGCTTCAAAAGAATGCACTGAAGGTCTAAAGGTTCAAAAGTTCCAAACCCTTAATTGATAATAGCCAGTAGCTAGTAAGTAGCAGCGAAGTACATGGCACTGCTTGCGACGGACAACAACAGTGACAGTGACAGGTACTAGTTAGTACGGCGTACGGCGTACGGGACAGCCGCTAATCGCAACCGAAGTACTCTGCAACACATCAAAGCCCGGGATCAACATGGCAACTGGGTGCGGCTGGTGTGGAGGGGCAGCTGAGGCAGCGGAATCCGGATCCTTGGTCTTGGTTTCAATTGAGAGTTTCTCAGAACGCCTCATCAGCGCTTCCATGTCCACATGGAGCGATGAGATCAGCAATCTGGTGTTGATATCCCAGACCACCTTCTTTGTCAAACGGCCCAAGTCCCTCAAAATTGTCAACGTGTAGAATGACCTCAGGGCGGCAAACCGTTCCAGCAGATGTTTGTCGTCCTTGAAAATCTTCCCCGAGTCTTCCACAAATTGTAGCCGCACCGCCATCAGGTCACACACGTCTGCGGCCATGTTGACCCAATGTTGTGGCACTGCAGAACGAAGCTCATCGTAAATCTTTTGCAAGACTGTGACAAGGGCGGTGTCCGAATCAAAGCTGGGGTCCAACAACAGTCTCTGCTTCGCCTGTGGAGGGATTCGGATTCGGATTCTATAGAATTCTGAGGGTCACTGAGTCAACAAAAATGACAACGACTGACAGCGACAACAAATAACTAAATAACATCAATATGGGAGCAAAAGGTCACTTTAGTTTGAGTGAGAGAGACTGGATTGATTGGACCGAACGACTGAACAGTGACTGAATACGGAATACGGAACCAGGAACCATGGGCAGGCAGTGGGCAGTGCAGACATTCTTAAAATTCTTAGCCGTCCAATCTAAGACTCATAAGCCTAGTTGCCGTGATGAAGTTCGCATTGCTGTCCACTGGCAACTCCAGTATGGTAGCAACAAAATTCGCCATCCCAGATTCTCTACACAAAGGCACTCCTTGCTTCAACCGCTGAAGCGCCCGGACTTCATCACTTTCATCTCGTAAATGCCCAATCTGAAGACCAGCATCAAGGTTGAAATCGGCAAACAGAGGAATGGTTTTGTCACTTGTAGTAGAACCTGCTGGCCCCAAACCAACAGAAGCGTTGGACAAGGCCATGTCAACTGCTGACTTCATGAAAGCTTGAAGCTCTGGCCTGAACATGCTGTAGTTGCGGCAGAACTTCCCGTTCACTGCAGCAGAACCGGAGAACACAAATTCGTAAAAGCAGCTGATCGCATGTCGAAACAGCGAAACTGTGGAAGCCTGGAAAGACTGCACTGCTTTTTGGTTCTCTGGCAGCTTTTCTTTGGCCACGCCAACAATCTCAAAGAAGATATGCATGAAGTCGTCCAAGGCATGTTTTGGGCGGCCAACATCTGCTGAAGGAACGCCGGGCACACCGCGACTTGGCCTGACATCTCCCTCCAAGTTCGGGAATGCCAGGTTGCTCCATGGAATCTGGCCTTCTGATCCTTGTGATTCCACAGCTTTGCCTTTTGCCTTCTTTTTTTTGGTCTTTGTGTTCTCTTCAGCTTTACCATCCTCGGCTGCCTCCACTTCTTGGTCAAACTTTTTGAAGACAGCGCTGGTAGTCATTGGGGTCAACAGAAAGTTCATGGTCGCGGCTGCATCGGCCCCGGGCTTGACGAAGAGGTGTGGCACCATGCGCTCTCCTCCGCCGGTGTGCTTTGTAGGCACCTTTGTGTCTGGTAAGTAATTGGTGAAAAAAAACACAATAACTCACATCGAGTTTCTCACTCAGTGAACAAACACACCAGCAAAGCTTTGCGCATTTCGTAACATGCGAGTAGCAGTGACAGTGACAAATGCACAAAGGACAAATGTGACTTGAAGAGAAGCCTGAGGCGCGCAAAACTTGACTGCCTCAACCAGTGCCGCGCCAATGTACTCTTTTGGGTAGAACTTGTTGAGCCCATTGACAACGACCACGGTCAACTGGTGCAAAATCTTGATGATGTCCCTGGCAGGCAGGCCACTGGCAGGGGTGGCATGATACATGACAATTTGACCTCCTCCAAGGGTCCAAGTGACTCCAAGTCACCAAGTCTCAAATCATTCAGATTCAAATACCAAATTGGAGCTTTCTTTGATTCATTTGTCAATTTGTCAATCAATCCACTCCAAATAGGAATCTTCCTTCGTCATTCCAATTTCAATCGCATAGTTACTATAGTAATTACGCATATATGGGAGACGGAGAGTCTGAAATTAAGCAAGGGAAATTGGTTGAAGAAAGCAAAGGAAACGCACAAAATCAACAAACTATAACTATAACTTATAACAAACCACACAAACACAAACACCACCCCAAGTCCAAAAGCTTGCCTGTTTGTTGCATCCATGCTCGTGAAGTCGACGTTCGCGTTGGACCATTCTTTCACTGGCTCTTTCACATAAAACTGCACCCAGTGGTTGTTCAATACACTGGTTTGCTTGAAGAAGTTCAGTGAGTCTCCCCATTGTGTCGCCTGCTTCTCCTTGAACACAAAGGCTTCCAAGTAGGACTCGTAGTTGGGGTTCCTCGTTGTGAGTCCAGTCCCGTTTGGACCATTAATCTTTTTGTCCCACTCAGCCATGATGGCCTCTGCATCATCAAGCAGGGATACAAAACTGTCCGATTGGCCCTCGTGATACCGGTTGTGCATGGCACACAAAGCTGCCCTCACCTCGACCGGGGTGTTCGCCGACAACATCCTGACATTCTCAAGTCCCGAAGCGAGTGCACGCTTGACATAGATATTCTCAGGAGCCCGTTTCAAAGCTCGATACATTGCCTCGGAGCGATGATTGTAGGTGATGGCATTTGCTGGTAGCGAATTGTTTGCCGAGAAGCACATCCAAGCCCGTCCTTACATTCATTGAACCAGCATTCTTTCTTGCTTGCTTCAAAGAAGAACACAGCAAAAAAAGGGACATGTTACGGACATGTTAGATTGACATAGAAGAAGATTGAAAGCTCCAACACTGGTCCAACACTAGCAACACAAATCACATTGGCCATTTGGCAATAAGGGAACAAGCTGAGTGATTCAAAACCAAATGTCCGCTACAGTCAACGTTCAAGCCACTATGCAGAATTCTATCAGCATAGGCCTCGGCGAGGCTTTCCATGATCTTTCTGTTGCATGGATCGCGACGGATGTTGCGGTACTCTGGCGAATCCGGGTTCGCATGTTCATTGATCCAAGGAATGGTCATGGTGCCGGCTCCATACCGAGCAAATATAGCCTCCACAAGCAAATGCCCCCGCAGCTCCTTGAACTCCTCTGGAAGGCCCACACTGCCCGAGATCCCACCTGGCACTGCTCCTGCACTTGAAGGCTTTGTTGCCATGGCCTCGACCACACCCTGCCCGACAAGAGAACAGTGATCCAAGTCAACAGAGAAGACCGCCGCGATGCCTGACCAACCTGACTGCCTGACTGCCTGACTTTGATGCCTGATCACTGTTACTGTGGCTTGCCATGTATGAATGCAGCATGCAGCATCGGCGTGCAGCACGCCGATGCCTTTGACAGAACACAGCCACAGCAATGTGGTCGGCCGGGGCCAAAGTGTCAATGACTCAATGCAACAATGTAATGATGTAATGAACGTAAATGAAAATGTCAAATGATAACAAGCTACTTACTCCCCTTGCTGGTTGAACTGGCAGACTGTCAGACTGTCAGCCTACTGAGTATACTGCGTCCCAACCATTCATTTCTGATTGTCTATTTGATTCGTTGATATATTGAATGATTGATTGAATGACGAGACTGAAAGACCACCTGTAGCCTGTAGACCTCCGGCCTCTAGGTTCATCAAACATCTCCAATGCTCTGAGTAAACGGGCCACCAGACACGCGGCTGCCGTCACTGGTCCTTGTCAGGCCGTCAGACCGTGGCCGCTGTGGCCGTCAGCCAACAATTTCAACGATTCAACAATGCAAAAATTTTAAAATAGTATAGAGGCTTACAGGCTTACGGCTTACAGGAATAATTGCTTTGTTAGTTATGTTTGTTCTTGGTGCCTCTTTCTCACCGTCTTACCATCATAGTGAATCATAGTGCCAAACACAGCTTCACAGCGTCAGCGCCAAGAGTCAAGCCCAAACAAGGTGTTTTTTCTCCCCACTCAATGACCCAACGACTGACGCTAAGATTCTCTCTCTCTCTCTCGCCCTTGTTCTCAGCTAAGAAAAGAACAGAGTGGCAAAACGCATGGGACTTGACTTGAACTTCAAAGGGTGGTTCAAAGTTAAAGTGAGCTGAACAGCAAGGAATCGAGATTGATGTCACTTGTCACTGAGACAACAAAATAAAGAAGCAAACCAAGGAAGAGAGCAAGAAGAGGCGAGGGCACACAACGTGGCGCACGGCGCCGGCAGCAGCTGCTCTGTACAGAAATTCCCGGCTGCCCATGTGCCCATGTGAACTGCATGCTGCATACATAGTATGGCAGGGTCTGGTCAAGGTCAAGGTCTTGCCTTCTGTTTTACCTGCCTCTAGGTTCGAATTCCACGTGCAACAAACACTTGACATGACTGTGTCAGAACGTAGATTACCCACGCTTACACTGCCAATGTTCAAATGTTCAAAGGTGCAAACACCAAACAGCCAAACAGCAAACAAACATAAACAAACACACAAAAACAAAATCGAACACACGCGTTTAGTTTCCAATGTCCAATGGATTAATTTATATTTGCCGCATTCGGCATTTATGCAAGCATGCAGCTGACAGTTGCATCAGCTAGGCTAAGAAAAGATGAAGTTGAAGTTATAAATGAGTTGTGGCTGCCACCATGTCTGGTCATCAGCTCACTGCCACTGCCACACTGCCCCACTGCGACAATCAGTGATCACTTCTGCTTCTGCTCAGGCTCCAGGATCGGCCTGAACACTGGACCATACAGTGATGGTATGGCAGCAGGCTTCGCAGGTGACTTCACACGATGGCGTCTCCTTGGCTCAGGCGTTGGTGGCTCCTCCTCCAAATCCTTCCGCATGGTGTGCAGGCCGCGGATGATTGGACCCACTGGCGGAACCTACAATGGCTCGGCGGACAAAAACGACGCTCAAACTATAAGTAGCAGTTGGCAATCCAATTCCAACGACGACAATGTCATTGAATGACATGCTACAAACGATCTACTCAAGACTCAAGACTACTCAAGACTGAAGACTCAAGACTAAAGGGACTCAGACTCAGACTCTCTTGAATCTGAATTAGTGTAATCTGTAGTCTGTAATCAGTCAGTGTACTGTAATCAGTGCAATCTGGGGCGGCGACATCAACATGGAGCATCATGAAAAGGAACTGGACCGCAATTGCAAAGGTTTGCATGCTGTTCCCGGCTTGCATCCTCATAGTGCGAGCTGTGCGATGATGTGAGGAAGACTCCGGCTCCAGACTGAAGCAAGAAAGTTGTAGGCCTTTGTGGATCACAGGATGAATGGGAAAGCCCTGCGCGATGAGTGCCTCTGTCCCCATCATCCATCTCCCACCGGCTCCTGTCAGCGACAGCGACATGAGCAGCGACATGCCATCATCGCTAGTGTCGCCAGACCCAGGTGTAAAGTAAAACAGTCTTTTTATCTATCTCTCTCTATATAATATATATATATGATCTAGAATCTAGAAGCTGTTAAGCCGAAAATCAATCCGTTTGGCCGCTTGTCCGTCCTGGGCCATCAGAAAGCACGTCGCTCCAAACTAAACCCATGTTCCGGATGAGCGGTTGCATCCCCTGACAATCATCATCCGAATGCATTGCATAGGAGGTCGCACCGTTTTGGTTCAAACTGTAGCAGCAGCTAGGCCATCTAGATCGATAGGCCGCCAAACTATCCTGCTCAAATTTTGTCAGAGCATCTTCGAAGTGATGCTTCTGCAAAATCTTGTCTGATTCAACAGGCGAGATTCTTCCCGCCATTGTCAACCGCGATTGAACCTTCGGGCGTCCAATTGCCCAGCGCAAGTCAGCTTCCAATTCATCCTTCCAATTGTTCAAGCCACGGCAAAATAAGACTAGATATGAGATATGAATTATTTAACTATTGAACATTGATCAATGGCATACCTACCAAATATGTTGATAGCACAAAAAACACCAAAACGACATTCAAAATGACCATATATATATAGTATTTGTGTGAAGTCCTGCTCACCACCATCCGGAAGCGTGTGCTGGAAAAAGAACTCTCTCCAACACATAGTGCATGTCCTCTCAAATCTTGCACTGAACCTGCTGAACGGAACGTTGGCGACGTTGGTTTTTCCCTTGTGGTATAATCGTGTCAGCTTTCTTTCTCTGCGCACTGGGCTTCCATAGACGCTTGCGTCAACATCAGTGGAGGAAATGACATACATATGCCCCAGGAACCTTTCGAGCAGCTGAAGTGGAAACCGAGGGCTGTTCTCATGCAATATAATCGGCTCTTGCATGATGATTCTCAAACACACCCAACTCAGGAAAGGTAATATGGTGGCATCACGAGTTCCGAGCTGCTTCCCCATCGACGAGTGGGCTGTGCAGCTGGTCCCGGCCACGTGCACGCGTGCCATTTTCCTGAGCAACAACACCATCCAACAACATTGACAAACAACCAATAACCAACAACCACAAAACAACAAGAACAAGAACTAAGAACAAGAACAAGAACCGGCAACAACTGACAACAACAACCACAACAACCACCACCACCACGACTCACGACCAAAACAACCAAAGACCAAAGATTCAAATAATCGAATGAAACAGCAAAAGGATAACTTGATAAGCATTGATAAGTTGGATGGTTTGGTAATAAGTAGTAGTAGTCAGGCTTTCGGCTTTCGGCGCTTTAGATTCAGATATATTTAATTTTTATAATTGAACGATTTGTTCATGACTCGCAACTAGTGACTCAATCTCATTACCCATTACACGCCACCCAAATGGAGGCCACCAAGAATCAGATGGCATATGCGACGATGCGAATGACACCACGCGTACGTCCTGCATGCTTCTCCACTGCCAACAGCTTTTGCTAGTAGCTCCAATGCAAGATCGGGTTGAGATTGGAGTCTTTGTATGATGGGTTGCAAATCCGGATGCCAGAACTCATTCAAATCTCCAAACAAGCAACTCTTCTCACTATCTCGTACCTTACCAGCAGAGCCCAATGAATTGTAGAGCTGTAGCTCCTCCCTGCAAGAGGCATCATACTCCACTTGGAACAGAATGGATGGCTTTGCTGGTTGAAGACCAGTAGCTTCTTTGATGTAGTGGCACAGGGTGTGCAAGCAAGTTTCAGGGGACCCTACTCCAGAATAGGAAGTGCTCAAAGAAAGATCGTTCAACTTGTGAATCAAAGCCATTTTGTCGAAGATGATGTCAGTCGTTTCCCCTGTGCAAACATCATGCACTGCATGCACTTCATCCAGCGCAACGTGCACTGCATGCTTGAAAAAGCCAAAGTAGTCGTCCATGTTCCGAACAACACCCGGGTGATGTTGATGTTCCTGACTCCAAGTCCAAGTCCATTAGTCTATTAGTCCATTGGTCCATAAAAAGAAATAAATGACGATGACCTAATGACCATTGCAAAATGAAAACCTGAAGTGAACAACGGCGAGGGTCAGCGTTTGTAGTAGGTCCTGAGGATGTTTTGGGCAAAGAAGGTGCTGGACAAGGCTCAGAAGGCTCAGAAGGAGCATTGTTGTTGGGAGCAGAACCTGCATCACATGCTGTCTTCATGTTTGCATCATCGCTGACACTGGGAATGGCGGTAGCGGTAACAGCCACAATCGCCAGTGCTGCTTCTGCATCTGGTTTCTCTGCCGGACAACTTGGAGTCATGTCTTGTGTTTGAGTCGCAGGCACGGTGGCAGGCACGCCGCCATCTGTCGTCGTATCTGGCATGTCTTCAAGGGTAGGGGGAACTGGCATATTTGCTGGAAGTTCACCAGGTGAAGCGGTTGGCGATGGCCGCGATGGCTGAATTTGCTTCATGGCTGACTCCCAATTGGACACTGTTGAAGGATCCTCGTGGGACCCGTGGGAGAACTGAGAACCGGGAGGAGAACAATTTGAAAACAATTCAAAAAACTCAGCATATGAATAAGAACAATTCTAGTTTGTTCCTTTTGCGCAATAAGAATAAGAAGTTCAGAAGTAAAAAGCTTGCCTCCACATGGAAAAGCTTTGTCTCGGTCTCAGAGGTCTTGGCAGCATAGTCATCATCTTTGGCCTGAATATCAGATATCAGAAAGACGACAAACAAGACAGGTGGCGACAAGCAATAGCAATAACAATAACCACTATCCAACCAGTAGCTAAATAAAGTCCGAATGTTAAGGAAACGTTAAGGTTGGCTGTGGGAAGAACCTATAGGTATCATCACAATGTTCTCACCTTGAATCTTGAAGCAAAAGCGATTACGGTCACGATTCAATAATTCTCCCGTCTCCCACCCCACCCCCATGCCTGCAAACACAATTTGGCCGTTCTAGCGTCCAATCCAACAGCCAAGTCAGCTGCATTGGCTTGTCCAGGTGCAAGAAGATCCGGATACTCCTCTAGCATCAGTCTCTCCAGCTCATCTTGAAGACCATCGCAAGCAAACAAATCTGATTTTCCGCTCCATGGTGTTTCTTGGTGACATTGGGACTCCTTCTTGGGTGTCATGCCACACTTGCGCATCTCAAGCTCGTGCAGAGCCGTCGCAACTTCCTGTGCGGAGGCAGCCTTTGTTTCAGGTTGTCGAGGTGGTTGAGCTGCCGCTGAGGCTGTTGCAACAGGACTTGGACTTGGACTCACCGTGTTGTCACTGATGCCCTTGCTCTTCACACCTAAACTCTCCATGATGCTTGTCCCATGTGTGTGCACAGCATTGATATCAGACTTGGTTTGCTCTATATCGAAGAACATCCATATCTCCTGGTGGAATTGTTAAAAGGCTTAAACGCTGGCCAAGATAAACAACAACCAACGATAGCGCGAAGGCAACCAACATGAAGAACTGAAACACCAGACTGAACACAAACAACACACGCGGCGCACCCACACAGATTGAAACCGCCACACACACACACACGGTCCTCTCCCGGTCTGGGTGCCAAATACATTGGTGTTGGCAATGCCGATGCTTCAAACTCCCACAAAACGCATCCGTTCTTGTCTTGCGACCAGCTGGATTTCACAGCTTCATATTCAGCGTCGCTGCATTGATGTTTTGACCTGTGTGACGGGACCTCACTGTGTGGCACAAAAGTGTTGCCCTTGAAGATCGCTTTGCCCCGAACACAGAAAACCCCATTGCCATATGAATCTTTCAGCCCAGACTGGGCCAAGTAGATTTCTTCTTGGGGCTTCACACAACGCACGTTGAAGTTCCGGATTTCACAAGTCTTCCGTTTGGATGGATCTGGATCGAAGAAACGGCCGATGTGGTCACTTCCCACCAGCAGTCCGCGCAGTGATCCCTTTGACCTCTTTTGGCGAGAAGAAGCACTGCTTGCATCAGCTGATGATGGCCTCTTCATTAGGCCAAAGACTCAAAGACCAGGAGTTGTTGTGACCTAGCTGGTTGAAGTCAAGCTATTGGACAGTTTGGGACCCTACCCAACTGGCAGAACAGCTTGAGCCATTGGAACCACAGACAACACAAACGCAACAACAGAATTGATATGCCTTGCTGAACAGTGCCCGTCCCTGTCCCTGTCACTATCTATGATTTTCACAACCTGAATTGAATTAGCTCGATCAACAACAGATGTTTGCGACAGGATGGATAGTCCTCAGTCCTGTTGCCACAGCCACAGCCAGCGAAGCAACCACTGCCTGGCATGTCGCAATGCCGCAAGGCCACAAGGCCCAAGGTTCAAGACATTGTGACACAATTCTGTCCTGAGTGATACATTGATTGCCTTTTTGTCCCTCAGTCTAATATAACTAATTATCACCTAATATCAATTCAAAAAAACAAAAACATTCTTGGGGGCTTGGAATCTTCAATTCAGATTTCCATTGTTATTGTTGTTGTTTACGGTGTTTTCCGCACAGACACGCACCCACTCCCACTGTCAGTCTGCCGATCTTTTTTCCCTCATAGGCATGTGAAGACTGTGCGATTCATGTACTTTGGTAGTGCATGGTAGTGTGCTGATGGCCGATGGCTACAAACACACAATTCTACTGGTCTACTAGCTAATGGACTAATGCGACAGCATGCGCGTCCCGAACGCGCGACCACATTCAATACAGAATGCTAAATTGCTGCGCCGGTCCCGGCGAATTAGTTCACAAAAATGGTGTTCTGTGCTTTTGACTGGACTCACAGAACTTATATGTGCATCATCACCATCCTCACTTTCTCGATTAGTGTTTGAGTCATCACTATCGACTCGTGATTCTGCTCCATCACTCCCCCAGTGAGATGTGGAGGTCCCTGACCTGTCTGAGTTCCCACGAGGGCCACCAGCAGCGTCACCCTCCCCAAAACGGCCCATATCAAGATCACTCGCGTCACTCGCACCACTTGGAAATGTATGATGATGTTCGTACATGGTCACCGATAATATTTCAAATGCCAGCAAGTTCAAAGAGTCTTGATCGTCCTCAGTTGTGTCGCCCGTGTGGTCAGCTTCTTCCACCACAACATCGCTGTCACTGCCACTGCCACTACCATTCCTGATAGTCGGCTCGTGGTTGCTGTGGCTGCTGGTGCTTGAATCGGTCAAAATAATTGTAGTTCTTGCACTACAAGGTCTCGCCAACCCACCTTCATTGAACCCAAAGGTATCATCAGTGCAAGAGCTGGCGTCATCGAACGACATTGCTTCTGCAGTATTCAAGCAAAGAATTAACTATGTTTATAGTCACACATGTTCAAAAATTCCTAAGTTGATCATTTGCTATCATGATCACATTAGTGTTTTTTTTGGCCGGTTGTCCACTAGCTTGAGTACATAAAAAAAATAGCGAAAAAGTGCCATGAAGAGCTTTCTGGCAGGTAGGGGTGCCAGGAAGGGGTTCCTGGCAGTGTTTTGGTGCCATGAAGCAGCTTCCTGGCAGCAACAAAGCCACTTTGGGGGCTTTGCTGCTGCCATAAATCAGCTTCCTGGCTGCCATGAATGCACTTCATGGCATTGATGTGTGCCATCAAGTGCTTCCTGGCAGCTAGGGGTGCCACGAAGCCCTTCCTATCACACAAAACTTATCATTTTTTGTACCGAATCATCACCACGTGCATAACTTTTTTTGTGTTCGTAATAGAACAATATAATTACTATTTCTTATTGTATTGACAACTGTGTGACAAACATATACTATATGTTCATGATAGAACTGCAACTTTGTCCACAGATCAACACCAATAATCACACCTCATCCTCTCCCATTGTAAGGTCCTGTAAGGTGTCAATTGAAATACAACACTCACGATAGATCCTATCATTTCTACATTGGAAATGTTTGGACCTCAAATGTCACCGAGTACCGATGCTTAAACCTGAGACTCACCACTCACCATCAAGGAGCGTATTTCTTCTATATATCTATATTTAGTCCTTCCAGTCTTCCAACGATGAGCAAGGGGTTGTTTGACACCAGTGAACTTTACCATACACATTGCTTGGATTCAAAGGCGACAGATGGACACTCCATCCATCACCGTAACCTGGCCCGTAACCCGGGATAAAGCCAATCCCGCCTCGAGAGATAAAGTTGCGCCAGTGAATGGCACAAAGTTGATGCAGCCTGCATTTGGCTGGACAAGGAATGTGCAAAGAGAGATCCAATCCACCGCGCATACTACCTACCCTACCTCTCATATCCGATCCTATTCCCAACCGAAACAATTTGCAAAGTTGTAAAAGAAACCTTAGCACTTGGCACCTTGCTTTCCCATAACACAGCATCCTGATATTTGTTGCATGTGGCACTTGCACGCTTTGTTTGGGTCTCCTATTTTCACTTTCTGACTTGTTGCTGATACCCTCATTGTTTGACCCATGCACTAGTCAGGTCAAGTCAAAACTATACATGTTTGTCAGTAGGCTATAAAGGGCGATAGGGCCCCGCTAGGGCCACAAAATGCAACCATACATTGACAGGCACAAGCACAAATATATGTATGCATACATTTATGACAAACAAACACACATATTATTTACATGTGTATATATATGGCCTCGCTAAGGAGTCAAGCGTGAAGTGTGAAGTTAAGGCAAGGACACGCAAGTGCGGCAAGCATCAACCGTGTGAAGTTAAGGCAAGGACGCGCAAGTGCGGCAAGGACTGCGTCAACCGTGTGAAGTTAAGGCAAAAACGCGCAAGTGCGGCAAGGACTGCGTCAACCGCGCCAAGGCGCGTGCAATGCTCGCTCCGTTCCTCAGTTCCTCCTTCTCCTCCTCCTCCTCCTCCTCATCATCATCATCATCATCATTCGTCGTGTTGTGTTGCTAGCACCGTGCATTCCATGATGAATCACCCGCTTGGATCTGTTGTTTGATAATAAAGCCAATGTGACTACTGTATTTATCAACCTGTTGCAATGTGGAATTCATGATAAGTATCAGTGTCACTGAATATTATCGTTTGTTTAGTAAGTTAATAGGTAGAGTTTGGTGACCCAGAACTGGTTCGATTCTGACTCTGAATCTTGACGCCCCTGTAGCCTGTAATTGACATTCTGGGAGTGATGGGCAACAGGCAACTCATCCACTCCAAAGGCCTATATTATATGATATCTCACATATGTTAGAGTCATTTGTCATGCGGAAAAAAAACATAGTTCACACATGTATTACATGTATGCGTCAGCGCATGCATACATACATACATACATGCATACATGATGCATACACCATATCATTCGTCATATGTCATCATTTCCTCATCCATCCAAATTCAAGGGGGGTCACTGTATGTAGATGATGTGTAGTGTAGATGTAGATGTGTCAACCAGGTCAACCGGAAATCGGAAACCGGAAACCACTAACCACTGCTGACTGACTGTGAAAGCCACCAACCATGTCCTGTCAGTCAGTCCGAGTCCTAAGTCCTACCCAGAATCCTAGCCGATTTTATCACACCTTGCAGCCTTGCAACCTTTGGTGCACAATTGTGCCGGCAGTCTGGCAGTGTGATGCCCTGCCGCTTGCCGCCTGCCCCTGCCCCCACATATCAGCATGCCAAATAACTAAACACATAAACCACCAGACCACCTTCTGCAAGTCACCCACCACTGGGCCAACTGGGGGGAAATGCAGTGGTAGGTAATGGGCTAATGTGAAGTGGCGGTTGTAGTAGCGGTGTGGACGGTGTGTGGCGTGTCCGTGTGGCGTGTGGGTATCGAGTCGAGTATGTGGGTCGATGCACCGATGCAACTAGAACTCCCCGGACGGACGCCGCACGCCTGTCGCCTGTTGCCGCTCCCTGTCAACTGTCAAGGACTATCCAAGAGTCTAGACCCTGTCGTTTCATGTGATGTTAAACATTTGTGACATGACATGCAGCGAAGGACAGGAAAGTCAGGAAAGACAAACAAAGTAAAGGCTTGTACTTGTACATCATACATCTACAAATCTACAGTCTACACAACTACGCTATGGATTGTACATGTTCAATTGCACATTGTCACTATTTGCTTTTTGGTGTTAAGTCTGTTAAGTTGATTGATGATTCACTGTTCATCGTTGGAAGATGTTGGAAGTAGTATAAGTAGTAAGTAGTAGTAATAGCAGCAGCAGCAGTAGTAGTTGTAGTAGTCGCCACTGCATCCACTGCCTATTTCTGTCTCCAGGACTCCAGGAATGAATGTTGCCGCAGGGCCTGCATTGTTACGCAACCGCAATGTATTTACAGTTGTTGAGTCGAGTCGTTTTGCAATTGGAGCTGTCTGCAATACATACATATCAACTTACCAAAAATGGCTGAAGGCTGACGGCTTCGCATAATGCAAACATGAAGCAATGGCACTGGAAACAGGAAACATCCAAGTGACCAAGTGACCATTGAAACATACATACAACACAATGCAATCCGAATCCTGACTTGGTCTGACTGTTTGACTTGGTTGGTTGACAGACGTCGCCTGTCGTGGTACCTCACTTTCTCTGTCGGCAACTCCAGCCCCGAAGATAGCCTGAGAGTCAGTCAGACAGTCTATATTGTCATGGTCATGAACTCATGAACAAATACATACACCACCACCACCACGCGCACGATTCTCGACTCGACTCATTCATTCAGCCACACTGCCACACAGCCACACAGCATAATTATGTTTGACTCTTGACTCTTGACTGACCATTCGCCATTCACCCCAACAACTAACAACTATTATTATTGAATGAGGTAAAATATAGTGGCTGCAGTTATTCAGTTACTAGCGTTACTTGACTTGATCAGCTAAAAGAGCCTCCTACAGCCTACAGTCTACAGGCTACAGTCAACTTCCAGGGCTCTGGCGTGTGCTGCCTTTGGGGCCTCCTCCAAACGCACGTCGTCAGAGTGGTCACGGTGGTCACGTCGTCCCATCATCACCAGTCAAAGGTCAAGGTCAAGTGAAGTGAAGGTCTAGTCAAAAGAGTCGCTCAACTACCTTTGAAGCCCACCGCTCAATCCAACTGTTTACTGCTACTGCTTATATTTGTGCACTGTTTACTCTTGGACTCGTGGACTCCTGTCAGCCTGTCAGCAGCATTGGATGCGGCGTTGTACCGGAACAAAACCGGCATACGGCCGCTGTGGCACCTGTGGGTGGCAGCGGTGGAAACAATCGTAGCGGCGCGGCAGTGGCCACTGGTTCTAGTCTCTAGTCACTGGTCACTTAGTCTTAACTCTTGACTCTTGATTTAACCTTCGCCGCGTTTGCCTGCCCATTTGTCTGCCTCCAATCTGGCACGGTGCCCGGCTGCCCGGCTCCTTGGATTGACTAGGCAGCCTAGGCAGTGCAAGCTATTGACCGTTGACTCGTTGACCTATCCAATCCTATCCGCCGCAATCAGGCAATCAGCACATCCATTATATATAATAATATATTATCAAACTACTAAAACTAGTCACTATCACTGACTATCACTATCACTAGCTACTAGCTACTGACGCTGTTTGGTGGAATGCAGTTGAATCTTGGGTCGCGGCATTGGTTGCTCCTGGTTGCTGTGTTTGGTTTGGTAGCTGATGGGCTGATGGCAAGTGGAAATACGGGAACAATGAACAAGTTGACTAGCAGTCTGGCAGTCAGTCAGTTTACAAGTTGAGATGGAGTCCATGGAGTCCATGGGGTCCATATTTGTCTACGAGGGTTGCGAGGGGTCTAATGAATCTAATGAACTCATGAACGATGTGAATAGATACTGGTTAGGTCTGAATAGGTGGTCGTTGGTCTTTTGTTTATTGTTGTTCGTGCATGTTCAGTCTGATACAAAGATCGAATCTCGAAACAGATTGAATTGGAATTGGTGATAATGATGACAGGATGGCTTGCTCCCAGACAGTGCCCACAGTGGCCCACAGGCCCACGTCCCACAGTCCACAGTCTCCTGCCACCTGCTCATCTCAGAACAACAAAGGTCCCGCGGTCCCGCTCCTGACGTTGCAGAGCCACGAACAAGTTAAGGGATGTGGGCATGCTAGATTTCACCTGGACTGAGCTGAATGGTTTTGCAACACACATTGATCACATCGATGCAACTAAACAACTAAACAACGGTTCAAGGAACCCACCCTTTGTATGCTAGACTCTAGACTCAAGTCTCAAGCTCATTGAATGGGATATGATGCTGGATATACTCAATATTCAATTGATTATTATGACAGTAGGACAACTATGACCATGACTATGACAACTAACAACTACCAGTGACAGTGACATCAGCAAAAGCAATTCATTGAAATTGTATCCAGTCTCCTCAGCTGTCATCGTCATTGAAGAATGAACGAGCATGGCCCACAGCAGGTCCTGAGGTTGCGGAAACACAGTGACAGTATCAGTAACAGTCCAGTCACCGTCACCCCGTCACGTCCGTCACGTCGTAACTGCCCTTGACTCTTGCTTGACCTTGCAAACAAGTTTGCTAACTGTGACTGTCATATATAATCTAAAACAATATATATATAGTACAAATATAATATATTGTATACATATAACATGTGAGATAAATTACATGTTTGTTTTTGTTATTGTTTTTGTGGTGCACTTGAAGCACTTGTGCACTATGTGTACTGTGTAACTGGTCTAAAACAAAGTTCCAAACCAACTGCGTCAACTTGTCAATTGCATCGTGTTATCTGAGTCTGAGTGTGTTGAATAGTGTTGAATAGTAGCCTACATACTGACCTATACTGTACAATGGAGGAAATACGTTGGTAACGCGCAATGCAATGCAAACAAAACACGGAAACCGCAAACACAACAAACCAAGTCCTTCCACTGTCATAGAAAGGTGGCAGTGAAGCTGAGGTCAAGCTGGGAATGCTGAATTTGAACTGGTTATCCTCCGCCGACCTCGCCAAATCCACAACCTCGCTGACAAACTCAGAGCACGCTGAATGCCAGAACCTCACACAAATCAGTGACAAAGACATTGACATTTGGGCTCTGGGCCACTTTAAACGCGAAGGGCGACAATATGTCCATGAACCTGCCGTCATAGTCCCTCGCTTTTCAGAAAAGAGCCACCCACGAAAGCTGTTCGAAGCCTGCCGGCCCCTATTGGCGGGTAGCTCTTTTTGAACAAAAGCTGAACAATCGCAATTTTTCAATATTTTTCAAATATCCCAAATGTTTCAAAAATTCCAAATGTTTCAAATACTGCTGTACTAAGTATACTAATACTAGCTGTACCAAGTGTGTACTGTAGCGACTGTAGCAACAGACAGGCAAACAAGTTTCAACTACCGTTTCAGCCGTTTCAGCCTCAGCCACTGTCGCAGTTGTTTTGAAGCTGTTTCCCCGGACGCATGACGCAATGATGCCCCCAAGAGAGCCAAGGCCAAGAACAACCCCGCTACCACCACCACTGCACTAATTAGTGGCACTAGTACACTAGTCAATTGGCCGGCCTTTAACTTTAACCTTTTACCTGATTGTTTAAGTTGTTTAAGTTAAAGTATAGTCTGAGTCAAAGCAGTCAAAGCAGCTATTCAGCTACTCTGACAACAAGAAGCAGAAGCAGAACTGAGCAACATACTCATAATTAACAGTGCACTTTATTGGCTCCAGTTCCACAATAATGACAGCAACAAAGGACCGACCGACTCGACTGAATTGGCAACCAAAGCGCTGCAAGCACACAGGGCATTGGAAGCACACGCCTTTGCCAAGAAGTGCAGGGAAAGGAACATTTTGCTCACTTGAGCGGAAGCTGCACAGGAGACAGTCGTCATCATCCTCGCCACTGTCATCCAACTCCTCCAAGTTCAGATTTGGATTTGCGCCGCCTTGCAGGCGCAATGCAAGGTCACACATCTGCTGAAGCCGAATCATTTTCGAATCCATCACTGGTCTCTCTTGATACCTGTAGCCTCTGGCTCTTGCCATAGCAACGCCTGTGTCCGGGCAAATGACAAAAGCCTCCTGTAGGTTGAAGGCCTCTCGCAGCCGTCCTACACAAACAAGCGCTTTCACCCGCATTTGGTGATCCAGCTCGACTGGTCTGCCAGCCGTTCCTGGAGTTTGCCAGTGTACAAATCGGGCAGAGATGTCAGTCTCACCACCACCAGGTTCTTCTAGTTTCACCACCACCAATGACAAGTTCCGGCCGGCTTTACTTGCTTTCCTGCCCTCACTGGCCTGTTCATGGATTTCAGCCCCAAGTTTTGCCTCCTTGCACCAAGTTCTCAATGTTTCCTGCACAACGTATGACATGTGCAATCCTGCAACATGTTGTTGCTCTTCTCTGAGGTCCATGTCGCCAAACAAGTGAAGCCGTTTCAACTGGACCAGTTGTTTGAACCATGGCGATTCCAAGGGGTAGGATGGCGCTGCTGCCGCTGCAGATGATGCTGCTACGTGGGATGAAGATGAGGATGTTGACTCTGTGGGTTGCGCCCCAACTTCAAAATTACCCAGCAAAGAGTTGCTTTGCAAGGATGCTTCGATGAGCGCCTCCTGCTCAGTCATGCCATCCTTGCAAGGCTGTATGTTTTTGACTATCTAGTTAGTCTAGTGACAGTGTCAGCAGTAGCAGTAGTAGTACTACTTTGTCCAAGTACGGGTCGGTTTCGTTTTGTTTCTAGTCTTTGGGCCTTTGGCCCTTTGGCCTAGCCTTTGACTCTTGACTCTGACTCTGACTGTGAGTCAATTGAAAGTTAAGCTATACACTAGACAGAGCGAAAATAATTACATACCGCTGAACACTACAATACGGTTTCCTTCTGGCGAACTTGTTTTGGTAATTGGCAATTGGCGCGCTGCATTGGCAATAGTTCTTAACAAAAAATGGGACCCGGATACTAACCTGGATCTGGATCTAGAACCAATTTATTGTATTACGACTCTCAAGCACTCAGTATGGCCAATGTCATACATCATTGAACTTTGGTCCTGGTAGTCCTATCGAGTCTAGTGGTCCACTTTAGTCCACTTTCTGTTTAGGACTTGTTTTGGAGTCTGAACACTGAATCATCAGAAGCCACATGGGTTCCTTAATTCGTCCAAGGTACAGCCATTTGGGCATTTGCAACTGCCAGAAACTCTTCCCCCTTGCTCATTGGAACCCCTGTCTTCAACGCTGAAGAAACCAACTCCACTTCCATTCGCCGTTGCTCAGCTTCCATCATTTCGGTCTTTTGTGCTTCTCCCCAAGATTGATCGTCCTCAGCAAGAACCTCGGTGGGCTCGTCAAATTGATGTCTAGTCGCTGCCTGGGCAAGGGAAGCCTCATCAGTCGCCTCACCAGAGCCACAATGCTTCTCCTCAAACTGTTCTAAGAAACCATTGACTGTCTCCATGACACCGTCATCATCATCACTGTCTGAACCAGAGGAAGCTTCGTCTTTAGTAGTGTGATGACGCATCTCGTTCCGGATGTATTCCACAAGGTCAGGGTCGTCACTTGCAGGCTCAGGCTTGGTAGTAGTAGTAGTGGCCTGGTCGATAAATGGCTTCTCGGCAAGCTTGTCCAATGCCGCACAAGACTGCTTGTTCAAACGTGACAGGCGTGTCAGTTCGCACCAGGAGCCAGGCACCGGTTCCAATTGGCCGTCCTGAGTGCAAATTGGACGCACGCTTGGCACACGGCACACCGGCAAACATAACATAACATCATAACTAACTAACAAGTGGGAAGGTATGTGTTACAATTTGCTTCTATCGTCTGCTAGGAGTCTACGAGTCTACTACTACTCTACTACTTATCAATCTGATCAATCTGAACAAATGAATCCACAGCACCTTAGACTGGAACCATGGACCATAGACAGGGACAGAGACATAATAATAATAGTAGTAATAGAATAATAGACATATACTGGCTGGATGCTGGACATCCAGGGGTCCAGTGTCCAGTGGACACTGGACACTGGACCCCTGGATGATTCGATGATGCTAAGCTTCCAATGACTCCAATGACTCAACGACAAACAAATCAAATGAAAGAGATGGCTGTGGGCTGTGGGCTGTGACTGTGATGGCCCGTCATGGCGCAATGGCCGATGGCCTACCTGGCCTACCTATTCACTAATCTACGTTACTACGTTAGAGTTGCTTGTACTGCTTGTAACTTGTAACTGCTTGTATCTTTTCTGTCTTTTGTGTATGGTGATCCTACCGTCCTACCGCTGAGTGGTTGACTGATGTGTAGTATAGGTAGTATTATGCCAAAGCAAAATCAATAACCACTATATACAGGTATTGAAAAACTTATAAAAATCTGCCAAGCTGCGACACGAACGTGCAGAAGGAACTCAAAGATACAAATTGTTATTTGTTGACGAACCATCGGGTTGAATCTCTCAAACACTTTGTGACTCTTGAGGAAAGCCCACGGCTGTTTCAACTCATATCTTCCACTTGACAAGCGCCTCAATGCCACAAAGTGAAGAAGAGTTCTGAACTGGTCAGTCACAAGAAAAACTACCGGTGCATCTTGCGGAGCTTTTCCATCCATGACGAATGCAACCGCTCGAAGTCCTGCCTTCACTGAGGAGGCACAGCTGCCGGTGAGTTGCTGTGCCTTTGCCTGAGACCTGTATTTTGAGTTCACAGAGGCTGCCCACACCTTGCCAGCAGTGACAGGCGGAAACAAGTCTGGATCAATTTCCCTTTGCGCAGCGTTGGCTGTCGCGAGGGTAGGGCAACCAGCTCGTGGACCGCCAACAGGCTGAAAGCGATCTTCGGTGTCAACCTCATGCATGAGTGCCCACCCTGACATAAGCTCTGTGTGCAACTGTTCAGCGTGAGGACGCAGCACAGAAAACTTTGGTCGGCCAGCAGCGGGAACAAACCCCGAATCCTTCGAGAGATAGTGTTTCAAACATGCACGCGCTGATCCCAGATCAAGGTTTCCATTTGGACATCTCTCCCCAAACAGTGACAGGCACTTGTTGAGTCTTTCACTTTCCTGTACATCTGCCTCCAACATGAATCCAATAGCGTGCAAAGTGACAAACAGCTTCCAGGTGCCGTATCCAGTGCTGGCGCAAAATGCAAGGTCCCTTGCAAACAAAGCACGGATCTTCCGAGTATTGCACTCTAAGGCATCTTCGGAGGAATCCAATATCTTCTTTGCACGCTGCTGGCGGTCAGAGCCTGACAGTCAAGAGTCAAGGTCACCAAGGTCCCTATAAAAAGGCGTCGTCGGCGGTCAAGAAACTGTTTGTAATTTGTAAAGCCAAGTAGGTACAAGTAACGAGCGCAACAAATTGACTGTTTCACTGCTTTACGTCCGTTCATGTATAATATAGTATATATTAATATGTATATGTAAATATATATATATATAATAAATACATACTACATTATAAGTCGTAATGTATAGTATATAATATACATTATTATTATCATTATGTTGCTTTTGCTTCTGATTCTTCTTCTCGCCAGTCCAGTCCAGTCCGTCTTGCTATTATTTGCTCCCATTGCTCACAACTCACAACCCACAGCTGTTATGTGCCAATTTGGACATGGTCCATGGTTTCGTTTAAGACCGGCCTTCGACGAATCGTTTCTTCTCATGTTTCATGGTTCATTGTTGTGAGTCGTAAGGCTGCCAACTTTAGTCAACTTTAGTGCTTGGGCCTGATTGAAAGTGAGCAAGTCATCTTGGTTATTCTTCATCATTCCCCCCAACCCCCCGGCCCCCCAGCCCCCAGCTGGCTGTGCTGCCGAGGGGCAAAAGACGTGAGGCGGATGTCTTGCCAGTTCCAGAAGCAAGAACGGGTATCGCAGCAAATGCTCAACGATTTTCCTGTGATAGCCAGAGCAGGAATGCAGGATGTTATCCAACCTTACTGTCAATGGATGTCCATGGGCATCGCCCACATGGAAAATCACTGCGCATGGAAACAACAACGCAGCGCCGCAGCGCCTACTCCCGCCATGATATAATATTCTGTGCACAGCTATGACTCAGCTATGACTCAGCATTCAAAACAGTCGGCTTGGAGGGGTAAAACAATGTAAAGTAAAGCGCAACAAGAGGAGACGAGAGGACAGGATCGGAGAGGAGACGAGAAGACAAGGGGGCCCTTCTTCGCGTATGAGCGACGCAAAGTTCCTTGCAAACTGCGCATCCTGGTCATTGTCATCAACGGTACCATCCCAGGAGTCAACAATCTTACGCCATTGATCGGAGAACTCTTGCCTGAACTCCAGCGCCCTTCCCAAGACCAGCTGAGCAATGTGGCTGCTTCTCCATGTCTTCTTATTTTCCGGTCCCCGCTTCTTCAAGAAATTCGAGAAGTGAGATAGTGGTGCTCGCACTTGATGCATATTGCCAACAGTTTCCCACCAAAGCTTGTCACTGACACAGTCAACTGTTTTGCGTCGCCACTTCGACATCTTTTGGCTGTAAGCTTTGGTTTCCTCGATTGCAAGCTCGTCGACTGAGGCATGCGACTGCGACTGCTTTTTGCTGGCTTCTTTCCTCGACTGAGAGCCAAGGATTTCTGTAAGGATTGGGGTGAGCCTGGCCTCTCCACACTTGATGAAGCGCTCCTCGGGTTTCTCCAATCCAGACCATCGGCCTGAGCAGGCTCTAGGCCACAATGTCTTGGCCACCTTTTTTGCATCTTCATACCCATGCCGCTCGCACCAACATGAGAACAGCTCCTTCCCAATGGATCGACACACGTTCGCAGCTGTAGCGAGGGAGCTGTAGTATCGCCACGATCTGTGTCCTTCCAGCGCTCTGTCCGCCGCTTTGAGGGCGGACAGAGCGACTAGGTGCTGTGAGTGCTCTAGGCATGTTAGATCGATGAACAATGTATGGGACATGTCCTTCACGTCGCAAAGCGCGATCTTCCGCGCCCCGACCTCATTAGACCCGCCATCAGTGGTCATGGTGTATATGTGGATCGCATTGGTCCTTAGATGTTCCAAATGGCAACGTCAAGAGCCAACGTCATGTCATGTCCTGTCTAATTTGACGCCCTGCCACAAAGGGCCAACAAGTATAGACTGTCACATTCCAGTCTATCTAGCTTATGACATTGGTCTGGTACCAGGCCTAGTACCAGGCCTAGTACCTTTATGTTGTCATTGCCGCATTGCCGCATTGCTGCTGCAATTGCACAATTCCCCAGATACGAGTCAGATACGAGGGCCACGAGAGAGCTATTGGGGTTACTTCAAGTATAGGCAGTGTGCACAGTGTGCGCTTTGGAGCTTGGGTGATGGTGCCGCTGTAGATGTGTGGCCCTCTGCGCTTTGGAGCTTGCTCGCTGGTGCCGCTCGAGGGTGCTGCGGTGAGGTGTCAGTGTGCTGCCCTTTGTTACCAGTAGCTTCTTGCTCCTAGTAGCGATGGCAGGCTGGCAGGTCTGGCGCGGCGTCGGCATAATGTAGTAATTAGGCTTTTTC
Source organism: Durusdinium trenchii (assembly GCA_963970005.1). NCBI lineage: Eukaryota > Dinophyceae > Suessiales > Symbiodiniaceae > Durusdinium > Durusdinium trenchii. The sequence goes on from CAXAMN010013113.1 coordinate 872,980, forward strand.
TCCAGTGCTGTGGGCAAGGCGCCGCTGCTGTCTGTGCTTGGGAGCTTGGGTGCCGCTGCCGCTGCAGGGTGCCGCTGCTGTGTGCACTTGGATGGATGCTGGTGCCGCTACAGGGCGCCGCTGCTGTGTGCGCTGGGGAGCGTGGGTGCTGGTGGCTTGAGCCGGGCTTGAGCCTTGAGCCGGTGTCTGCTGTGTGCGCTTGTGTTTAGTGTCGTGTCGTGTATATACATTTACAACATTTACACATATACTGTACACATCTTTTGGTCCAGGAGCGTTGTGAAGGGAGAGGGAAAAAACTGCGACAGCTTGAGTGCCTGAGTGCAATGATTCTCATGCGAATGCTGGCGTATTTTGTGATTACACAAAATCATGACTCAGGCTCATACCGTACCAACAGAATCAAAAGAACGACTGACACAGGCATGCTGCTGTCGCAAAGCATCATCTGCCTGGATTTGCTTCCAGGTGATGCATCCCAATGACTCCAGCTGCTTGAGCATTTGGGCATATGTAGCCTCAGACGTGCCTGCCACCACAGGAAGCACGTCGGCCACCCGCACGATAGTGTCCAGCCACTCACTGATGTCAAAGTTTTCCCAATCAATGTCCGGAAGCTCATCGTCACAACTTGGCACATGCGACGCTTTAAGATATGCGCTCCGCAATATCAATGCTCCCATCTTCGAGCCCTTCAAAATGCCTGTGTTTGTAGCATCTTCCTTGAACGAGTGCAGTATCAATTTCAGCGGCTCAGAACTGGAACTGGGTCGTATCAGCTCATCATACATTGCACGAAACCAGATTCGACTGCTGGCAATCAATGCTGTTCCAGCTTTGGTCTCCGCCCGGCACACAGAATATCGGGATATGTCCTGCAGAAGCACAGCTCCCAAGTCACTGGTAGCGATGTTTGATAGGTTGCGCCGGATAGCGAGGCTCAATGAACCAGACAAGGTGAGTTGCTTGCCTTTGCCACCTTTGGTCCTCTCTATGTCAAGAATGCTGGTGTTTTCCTGCTTCTTCTGCTTGCTCTCTAACTTTGTCACCTTCGCACAAAGTCTTCGCACTTTCTGTTGTAGGGCTTTGTTATTTGACACTGCCCTCTTCAAACGACGTTGAAAGTTGTTCTTGGCCTTCTTCTCCGTGGCGCAATCCTTCGATACTGGTTGCCAGGTTGCTGATTAGTTGCTGATTGCTGGGAGAGGGAGAGGAACGCAGAACAAGGAAGTAAGAATAAACAAAAAGTGGAACAAACAGACCAAATCACCAAATCACTCAGACTCACAACTACACTTCTCTGGCGCCAAAGGCATTAACACTAAGACTTAGTCGGCAATAGTCATTCTATACTGTGATTGGCAATGATGCCATACTCAGAGAGTCATGTCAACGTCTAAGTTCTAAATTGCAAACGGCCCTGCTTGAAAATGTGTGCCATATCATGTGAGGAGCTGACCTCGCTGAAGCTAATTCAACTTCCAGTTCATTCAATCGACGTTGAAGTTGTTCTGACAGGGTGGAGACAGAGGCAGCTGAAGGCGTGCACGGTGGTGTGGGTGCGCTCACTTCTCCGGCTCCAGCAAAAATATAGCGGCCCATACCAGAAGATGATGGTGTTGTTGAACCTACCTGTGTATGCTCAAACGCGGCTGCACCACGACCAGAGTCAGGCTCGCTGGCCCCAAGACTAAGACTCGAACCTTGCCGCATCATTCCAGGATTCATAGGGCCCAAACCCAAGGGCGTTTGTCCCCCAATCTCTAAATCTATCTTAGACTCCTTTGCCCGCCTCACAAAGTTCAGACACTGAGCCCAATTCTCACTGTCCAAATCAATTTGGCAAACTCTCTGCAAAAATTCTGGAATGATAGATACATCAAATGGCATCTTGCCATCAGTAGCGTTTGCATCCAGATCTTGCGCCTGTGCAAAGCGCCAAACACCAGCTTCTTGTTGTAAGAACCACCCAGTCTTTCGACGGAGTGACTGGGACAAGGAATCATCTGCTGTAGTATCCAATGGGTTCCTGGCAGCAGGAGGTGCAGTCGTTTGTTTCTATTGCAGTCTGTTTTGAACCCAAAAGGAAAATGTACCGGACATCTGGAATTTGTCAGTTGGATCCTCAGTGCAACAGAGAATAAACCTCGACAAACAGTACAAAAATGGACGCTGTGTCAAATGCCAAGCCATCTATCGGGAAGGCTAGATCCTTCTTGGTAGAGGGATAACCCAAATGATTGCACACCCCGCCGCCTCATTCGCATGGAATGGGTAAAAGATCCCCGCACAATGTTTTGCAACACTCAAAGTTTGTAACACTGAGAAACAGCGTCCTTAAAATATCAGCGGCCACATTCACCAACCAATGCAGATGTTCTTCGTGGACGCACAGCCCGCTTGGCGAAGGGGCCGGAAAAGCAACGACATGCAGGAGTGTCAGCAATTGATCCATCACTGGACCCAGTTGGCACACTAAAAACACGTGTGTTCATGAGCAATTGCGTAGAACACCATGGTTTAAAAATTGTGAATCAGAGGAATCCTGAAACATATATGTGTGGCAACATGTTTTTTCCTGTGTGAGGACCATGGTTTAAAAATTGTGAATCAGAGGAATCCTGAAACATATATGTGTGGCAACATGTTTTTCCTGTGTGAGGCCCACTCTGCTTTCGTCCTTCCTTGTGTGAGCCATGTTTCTTTTGCCCAATACTTTGACACTCTTTAACGGCCAGGTAGCAGCGCGCTTCAATGCATATCCACAGTCTTGCCACACAAAATGTACTCATTCACCACTGCATTCGCACGCTATCCATATGTGGTTAGAGTTGCAATTGCAAAACATCAGGTTTCCGGTGATCAAAAGGAAACAGTTCCTACCCCCACATCAGGTTTCCGGTGATCAAAAGAAAACAGTTCCTACCCCCACCAAGCCCGCCAGGAAGCATACCCTTTCTCGCTTCCTGGCGGTTGCCTGGCTTCACTCCACCAGTCCAAACGCACATCCCTAAGCGTGCGGGGACGAAGCCTGCAAACCCTGGCCATGAGGGTCAGGGTGATGAGTCTGACGTTGATGAACGTCAGGCTGCAATTAACAATGGTGAAAGCTCTGGATCCAGCAGTGCCTCGGACGACGACAATGCAGCGGCTGCACCTTCACAGAACGAGAGCGAAAGCTCTGACTCTCATGAGTCATCCTTGCTGCGAGCACCGACATTGGTGTTGGGCCAGTCTCCAAAGGCCAAATCTGATCATGAGTCCGGGTCTGCATCGTCCAGATCCACTTTGGAGCAATCGAGTGATGAGGAGGAGGAGGAGGAGGAAGCCTGGCCGGATTCCCAGGTGAGTTCGGGATGGCTTGGAAAGGCGTACTCGCACTTTCGCCAGCGGGAGGAGAAGGAACAGGCGAAAAGCAAGGTCAAGATGACCATGAGGGATCTGGAGGGTGACTTGAGGACGGAAGTCGGTCAGCATCCTTGCATGCCAGGTTACTTGGCGTACTGCAAAGACCAACTTTGTCGCTATGGCGAATCTTGCTACTCGAGCTTGACATCCAGGGACGCGTTTCTGACATGGCTTCGCGGTCAGAAGGGCGACAAGGACAGTGGTGTTTTGTTTGGGCGCTGGGTGTTGTTTTCTGTTGTTGTTCAGTGTTTGTTCATTTGTGCTAATTGTAGGGCAGCTAGCGAGTGAATATCTACCATGCACGCACTGCGCAGCGTTCTGTGCAAAGTGTTGCAACTCAGCAAGTGAATATCTACCCTGTACAGTGTGCAGGAATCTGTGCGCAGTGTTGCAAAGCCTCTCAACCGAGCACTTTCCGTGATGAACCTGAAGCAGACTTTGGACGATGACCAGAAAGCCTTTACGATGCCTGCAAGCAAGCGACCAAAGCTTACGTCAGCTGTTGAGCTGGTTCTGGGGGAAGGGCCAAAGAGAGTTGTTCCGCCGCAATCTGTTACTTGCAAGCAATTGGTCACATATCAACCTTTTCTTGCAAGAACTGGGTATGTTATGTTGCAAAACGGTCGAAACCAAAATATATTCACGCCACTGACAACTCCTGTTTTGCAGCCTCACTCAAAAGCACCTATACATTTGTCGCAAACCATATTCAGGCCCAGAAGATGGCAGCTTTGAAAGCTGGTGGTGATCCTGGCGCTGCTGAGCGCCTGACTACCTTTGCAGGCCAAGATTTGCAGGCCTTGCAAATCCCCAGCCGGGCATGGCCGCTGCAGGATAAGGAGTACAAAGGAAAGAAGGGCTATACGGTCCACAGTGTTTCAGGGGCCGAAGCTCAGCTATCCTTATGTTGTTGGGATTGTTGGGCCAGATTGAAATGAGCCAGTAATAAATAGAACCATCCCATTTTAGTTTGAGATGAACCAATGATAGATAGAAACACACCTGTGCAAAACTCTTCAAGTTTGATCGTCAGACTGGCAATCTTCCCTCAACCAAAGTCAAGCTAGCAAACCCAACCCAAAAGTTAGGCAATGACACCTCTTCACACATCACTTCGATCCAAGGCCATTGAAGTCTTAGTCTTCACCCGCGCCTATGTGGTCAAGAAGATCGGCGGGGGAGCAGCGAAGCATCCTGGGAAGCTGGGTCAAGTCTCTTGGGCGAAGCACGGTGGGGCGAGCCTTGCGTGGGATGTGGCTGTTGAACGAGCCAATTTCATTTAATCGCAGGGTATAGTGATCTTTTGATCATTTATAGGGGTGGTCCATAGGGAGTTGAACATCACTCCAGGGACTTATCTTGGGGAGCGCAATGCAGCTACTGACACGCAGCTGCGCCAGCGCAAATCTGGCGTATCTGAGCCGCCCGCAAAAATAGATGAAGGGTGACAGTGAGCGTCCTCCACGTCCTCCACCAAAGATGGCGTTGCATGTGAGCTGTTGTAGTCTACTTTGGAAAGAAGGTTGTTGAAGGCTGTTCTTCAATCCTCAACCGTCTACTTTGGAAAGAGGTTGGTACTTCAATCGTGAATCATGTACAAGGGTTGGGCTCAACTGTGACCAGCTTCATCCCTGCTTTGGTGTTTCCAGCGATGAAGCGCGCCGATCCCCGAGCCAAGCTTTCGGCGCTGACCCTCAAAAGGGCACGAAAGGCAGCTCGGGAGTTGCCCTTCAAGGGTGATGATGGTGTTGCCGCCAAGCGCCAGACGATGAAAAATCGTCAGCGTCGGTGGATGCTGGATGGGCTGAAGCACTTAGGAGCACCCATCGTCACTTGCATGAGTTCATCAAATTGTCCAGAGTCCCAACTGTCTATTCTCTATCTACCTACCTATCTATCTGCCTATCTATCTATCTATCTATATAGCTATCTATCTATCTATCTATCTATCGATCGATCGATCTATCTATGTATGATGTATGCCCTACTGCGCCAAGGTGTTCGCCCAGCTCGTGTCCTTGATCTTTGCCGTGGACGGCTTGGATTGGTCATCGCCTGGTCAGCATGTTGAGACATTTGCTGGAGCCATGTCAGTGACGCGCGGAGAGTGGCAGGACAGAACTTGGGAAAGGTTGTTGATGGCCCCTCAAATCACCACTAAAGCAAACGAAGGTGATACCGAATTGCCAGTGAAGCTGCGAATCAATCCAAATCCCAATCAGCTCACTCAACCTTGATTGGAATGCTCAAAACCCTTGTTTCAAGTGCAAACACAAATCTGTTTCGAGCGTCCAAAAAGTGTACCCTGAAGGTTGGTAGGAAAGCAACCCCACTCGACATAGAGATCGACCCTGTCGGCATGGATCTGACGACAGACCAGGGATTCGCGAACGCTTTGTTTCAAGTAGCAAACTTGGAGCCTGGTTCAGCATCGATGAGCGCGCCTGTTTGCTCGACATTTGTGTTCATGAGCTTCGGCAGAGCTAAGTGCAGGTTTTGGTTTTTCATGGACGTTGATGCCCCTTCGGCTGCCCTCGTCTAAACCTATTCCCTTTCCAAATGCCCCCTCCCAACACTGGAATCCAGGTCGAAAGGCTCACGCCTGCGCAGCAAACTCAACCCGTTGGGGAAGGTCGACCTGGAGTGCGTCCGCGTGGGCAATTTGCTGGCAGCGCGTGCATGCGTACTGTGCCTTTTGTGCGCCTGTGGTTTGGTGGGTGTTGGAGCAGCCGGCCAGCTCCACACTGGAGTACTTGCCAATCTTTCAAGACATGGTGAGAATGATCCCATGCAGGCGCCTTCACATCTTCATGAGCCATTACGGCGGCCCTACAAAGAAGCCGACTTACCTCTATTCCAGTGACTTGCAGCGGAACAATCTTGCAGAAATGTTGTTCGTTTTCCGGCATATGGTGGTGGGATCTTTTGACATATATCCATAGGGATCCATTGTTGTGCAACTTTCAACTTTAGCAGCTTTCAACTTTATTAAGGCTCTCCAAACCACTTCGAGGCCACCTGTTAAACTGTTCCTGGCTTCATGTCATCTCAGGTCACCAACAGATTGATGACATCGCGAGGTTCAGAGTAGCAGAGAACTTGCAGAATCGGAACATGACAGTGCACTACGTGGATGGGTCTGGCAAAAACCGCATCTGTGCGGGATCTGATCTCAAAGTTTCCCAAGCATATCCAGTGCAGACTTTTGTCTCAAGTGATGATACCTTTTCCATGTTTTGAATCTGTCCCTGTATCCTCTTCCAAGTGATGATACCTTTTCCATGTGTTGAATCTGTCCTCTATCATCCAACCTTTGATCTTTGGAAGTGGGTCCAAGTGCGCCAGCGCCAATTCCCCAACCCCCTGCCGCCTTCCAAGGTTTGGAAAAGCATTGGCTCGCTGTCGCACCTTGCATTGGAAGGAGAATGTGAGGAGAGCTCGGCGGTTTCTCAGGGTAGCCCGCAGGACTGGCAACCAGTTTGACCGAAGAAAGCGGGTGAATAACCTGTGGACTAAAGCGGCAAATCTTGAGTCCGTCATGACATTTCTTGCCCAGCAGTAAAGCTTTTGGGCGACCTCTGGATGCTACATAGTAGCATGCAACAATTCATGCGTTAGCTACTTGCGTGCTTAGACGCATAGTGGACAGTGAATGGGGACGTGAAAAAAGGTCATTTCTTGGAGGGGTTGAGGTGACGCTTCAACATGCCAACAACTCCTACCAGGAAGCTCCATTCCAAACCTGAGTCCCGTGTGAGGCCACCGTCACCATGTGCCCAACCAGGTACACCCAAAACACCTAGACGGCTTCCTGGCCAGGTGGAGGCCTTGATGCCTCGTTTCTTCATCCAGCAGGTTGGCAACACGTTCAGTGCCACTGGCTTGCTTCTGCAGGGGTGCCAACACGTGGAAAAAATAGACAAAACACACCCAAAGCACTAGTGCGCTTTGCCGAGAAATTGATGCGATTTGCCGAGAATACATGCGCTGTGTAGAGTGCCCACGATTTCCATACTGCAGCATTCGATTTTCAAGTTGGCGACCGCCCGAATATGCCTGAGTGTGAGGTTAGGCGCCGGATGACTTCGAAGGGGCCAGAGCGTAGCAGCTCTTCCAACTCCAGGCAGCCTGCCCTTCGCCAACCTGGAAGCAAGCCTGGTTCACAAGACCCTTCCAGGAAGGTTCAGTGGGCTGCAGGGCCTGTCAAGATTGCAAAAACAAAGGATAGCGAGATGGAGAAGAGAAGTCGGAAGGAGAAGAAAGTGAAGAAGCAACAAGAAGATAGCAAACCAGTGGAAGTCAAGAAGCGCAAGGATAGCCAGGGCGCTGGCAAGGAGAATGAACGGTCACAAAAGATTGATGCAAAGAAAGAAAGCGCCAAGAAGCAGAAGGTAGATGACAAGAAGAAGGAAAAGGATGAGAAGGAGAATGACAAGAAGCCGAAAGAGAAAAAGGAAAAGAAGAGGAAAGTTCCTGAGACGAAGGAAGCTGAGGAAGTTGAAGCAGGAGAAGCGAAGAAGCTAAAGGAGAAGGAAAACAAGCAGGAGAAGAAGCAAGACAAGAAAGAAGACGACAAGAAGGACGAGAAGGACAGAAAGAATCGAAAGGATAAGGATAAGAAAAAGAAAAGAAAGGCTGAGAAGGAGGGGGGCAAGAAGCCAAAGAAGCAGAAGCAGTCCAAGAAGGATGACAAGATTGTGTATGTCCCCATGATCGCCGGACAGATGCAGCATGTCTTTGAGTCGCCTACAGCAGCAGCACCAGCAACACCAAGCACGACAAAGGCGAAGGCTGAGGCTAAGTTGAGATCATTGCAGTCGCTCTTGGAGACCTGCCCGCCTGACACTGATGAGGAGACACATTCATTTGTGCCACCCGCGGAGTCAGTGGCGCAAGAAGGAGATGCAGAAGGTGAAGAAGTGGAGACTGATGAAGAGGAGGAGGAGGAGGAGGAAAACGATGGAGAGGATGAGGAGCTGGAGACTGAGGCATTTGTCGAGGATGACAGCGATGATGACGATAGCTATGATGAAGAGTCAGAAGAAGAAGAAGAAGAAGAAGAAGAAGACGAGGCAAACAAAGGCGAAGGTGAAGGGAACGAAGAGGAGATGAGCAGTGAAGGAGAGTCCGAAGCAGAGGACGATGAGGAGGAGGATGGAGAAGTGAAGGGTGAGGGTAAGGGGGACGACAAGGTTGACGTCTCTGACTGCCGTGCGCTTGTTCCAGTGGTGGAATCTACGTCGGAAGGGACTGTGGCACTTCGAAACAGCAGCTTGGTTTACAAACTGCGAACTTTTCTTTCAAGATTGGGATAGAGTGAAGGGGTTACGGTTTCAGTTTTCTTTCAAGATTTGGATGTAGGGGTTATGACTCTTGGACCTGTTTGCCAATGCTTGCCAACCTCTCCTGTGCCCTTTTTGTCCAAGGTGTGACAAACAAGCGCGATTGGGACAAGTTTTGCAGGCAAGCCAGCTGTCGATCCAAGTTCCCTGTCGCGCTCAGCGAGCACTTTGTCAACAACAAGTTGGACCTCTTCAATCTTTGGCTTGACAACAACAAGAGTTGGGAGAAGTGCAAGGTCGAGGTTGAGCGCAGGGCTGAATTGGAGCACCAATCGGTGCGGGGTTGGGAAGCGGTTCAGGGGAAAGATCTTAAGAAGCGCTACACAGAAGAGAAGTACGAGGCTTTGGTCAAGTCTAGGAAAGCCGCCGGACTTTGGTATCAGTGTGATGATTTCCCAGACGACCCGGACGACCCACAGCTGTACTGCAGTATGTTTCCCTACCAGGAGAGGTTGAAAGGACTTAAAAACCAAAGGTGTCACAAGGATCCTTGTGACACCTTTCGTTTATAAGTCCTTTCAACCTCTCCTGGTAGTTGGCAACTGTATTTTTATTTGAGCCAATCCAATGAAGGTTGATTGGAGACAAAAACAAACTACTTCTCAAAAAGGAATACACAGGGATCATACCACCACCTCAGCAGGGTCTTAGCCTATCATCACCTTTTTTATCTCTTCGTGACAAATCCTCTAAAGTGTGTTGAATGGGCCCTAAGGAGTGCTGGTACTTCATGCGCTCAGCCCAAAAGTTCAAGCGAATCGACAAGACCAAGGAAGGCATGGCTTTGAGGGCTGAGGCTTCAGTTGATGATGAAGCCCGAGCTCTACTCACCGGCGAGCACGGCCCCCCTTCAAGCCGGGGCGCTTCCAAGCGTTGACGCGGTGTCAAAACCAGGATGCAAGGCCCTCCTCGATGCTGTGAACAAGGCGCTGATGCAAAAACTGCCGCTAGAACGCCCAAACACAGATTCAACATGATTCAACAGTGTGTTGCTGAATGAGCAACATCTCAACCCAACCATTCCAAAGTTTCTCTCTCAACAGTTCCATTCCAACAGAGGCCTCAACACGAGCCAACAAACCCCAAATTTGGGTTGGTGGACTGCGCTTCTTTACATTCTTGACCTCTCTTGGTTGGGGTTGCGCGCTGTCGACCCTTGGGTTGTTCGTGTGCAGGTTGGGACCAATCCAAAGCCAAAGAAACCGAAGCCAGAGGAGGAACCCAAATCCGAGGAGGTGGCGCCAAAGACTTCTCTTGACCTGTTGAAGGAGACCTTGCCAAAGCTTCTGTCCTATGCAGCAACTGCTCGAACGCAGTCCATTTCTTTGTCGAATGTGGAGTATGCCTCTGAGCTGAGCCAGCAGCTCTTGAAGCACGCTGAATCCATGGAACAGTTGTTCAAGAGGGTTCAGAAAGCCACCGACAACCCTGTGGATGATGATAAGATTCTCACAGGTCTTTTGGATCAAGTGAGAAGCAACGAGGCCTTTCACGAGAAGGCCAAGGCGGGGTGAGCCAAGCCTTGAAACACTGGGCCAGTCATGTTAAAAACAGATTTGAAATCTTTGCACCAGTTCTACACCAAGCCGTATAGAAATCCAGCCCACGCTCAACACATGTCCCTTTCACCCTGGACTCCTCGCCGTACAGGCTGCTGCCGGCGCATTCCTCAAGAAGAAAGGCAAGGGGGCAAAAAAGAAGGTGAAAGAGGAGAAGGCCAAGTGAGCTTTCCTTCAGGCACCTTTGTTTTGGGGGGTGATACAAGTGCAAATCACTTGTACGTTCTGAGCACAGCGCTCCCATAGAAGATGGTGGGGCCACAGAAGTAGGGAATGCAAAGCAAAGTATCGAATGTAAAGTATCGAACCAAGCTAAATCCAGCCTCATGTCCTTTCATGTATGTGAAACCCAATCTCATGTCCTTTCATGTAGCCTGCCATCCGGGGGAGTGATGGAGATCGTGATCAACTTAGATGCCGCGTCATGAGGAAATGGGCGCTCCGCCGCGCTTCTCTTCCAACCCCTTTCACCCTTGGGACCCCGGCGCCGGCCGTTGATGCCAGGCCAGTCCTTCGCTCGCAGGACATGGTCGGGGAGCTTGTGCCCAGTTACTGTCATCAAAGCATATATGAAAGCTATCGGGAACAACTAAAGATCTAAGCAGTTGATGTGTCTAGCGGATTTACCACAGACTAGCAGTTGACATGTGCGGTGAAGGTCTCTGAAACTAGCCAAGACAGGTGAAGCACACTTCAAACTTAGAATTTCAATCGTGATTGAAAGATAAAGGAGTTTTCATGATTCCAGGAGGAGCAAACGCCGCAAACTTGAAGAATACCCTGAATCCTCTACAGTCAACAAGCTGATCTCTCTCATTGGTCGTGGAGACATGAACGTTTCAACTGCGGTTGATCTCGCAAACGACGTCCTCCAAGACCACGACATTCCACCTGGTGCACTTCGAGCTTTTGCCTCCTTGGGCGCGTCAGGTGGGCACTTGCAAAACGCAGAGCGCGACTTGCACCGGTGGCTGAAGAACCTGTTTGGGTTTAGCCTGCAACCATACACTATCGAGCTGGATCTACAGGTGGCTTTTCTAAGTGTGCAAAAGGTTTTTGATTGATGCGCTTACCACTCCTGCTTGCCAAAGAAACAGTATATATGGGAGTGTAGTATAGATGTTTTAATTCTCTAAAAGGCTCTAGATGGCAGCCGAAGGTTGACAGCAAGAAGACGAAACCGACCAATGTCAGTGTCCTCCTTCCACATGAAGTTGTTCATGCTTTGGCCTCATCAAACGTGCCGTTTGTCTGGGAGTCCATCATGCTGGGAAATTTGAACGCTGATGGCAGGTCACGCTTCTGGCAGCATGTGAGGGGCCTACGTCCCTGGAGTGAGCATCCGATTTTTCGAGAAGACGGAGTCTCTTTTGAGAAGCTTTTGGGCATCACAATACATGGGGACGGTGCGGTTTTCAAAAGAGATGATGAGGTGTTTGTATGGTCGATGTCATCCATATTCGCATTCGAAGGCGTGATTCAAGATGTTCTTCTCGTGAAGATACCCCTGTGCATCATACCCGAGAGATATATGGTGAGCAAGTCTGCTCTTTGGTCAACATTCAATACAAGTTTTTGTTTTGTTGTTCAGGCGCAACGAAAACTTCTTTTGACAAACTCCTCCAAACCAATGCGCTTCAGGGTTGGGAGACCATGTATAGGTGAGAGATTCCGTCAACAGTGAACTGGCTCGCCTCCTCGCGTGGAGCTTCAAGCATGCAATGCGCGGCCGCGCGCCGGACAGGGGATATAGAGGTGAAGTTTTCAGCAAAACTACCTACCGGTATGAGTTGAGTGGCCAAGTTCTTGCATGTGGCTGGAGGAACTTGACTGAAATATGTGTTTGTTAGCTGTTCCCTCTGCACTCACGCGGTAGCCCTGAACATTTGTTATACAAGCTGCAATCTATTTCTTGTCAAATCTTGAACCCTGACAATGAGGGCGTGCTACTTTGCGATGAAGGGAGACCTCAAAGCGAGGAAGCAAATGAACAAATTCACACGACATTACGGCTGCAACTTGCCATTTGGCTTCTTAGTGTTTGCAAGCTGTGTGTCTCATGACATTTTTGTCACGTGTTCCAAGTATAACCACTGTTGTTTTTCAGAGCTTTAGGTTGTGTGAGCGGTGCTTGGCACAAACGGGGAAGCACTGCCCTGACATTATGTCATACAGAAACTTCGGAAGTGCAGCCTGGCCCATGACAGAAATCAGTCATGAGACATACTTGCAATTTGATCGAGATTCGCTGTCCCCTTGGGCCTGTGTCGACGGCTGGCGATTGGACACGGTAGCCTTTGATTTCCTACATATGGTTTACCTGGGCACGGGGCGCGATCTATTCGCGTCAGGGCTTCGAACACTGATCGAGCGGGGTGTATATGAGCACACTGGCATTCAAGACCTGGATGACCTTCTAGATTTTATTCATCTTGAGATGCACAGGGATTGTGGTGAAGCAGGGTTGCTCGTGTATACCTCAAGCGTCGCTTGTTTGTTCTTGTCTTTATTTTGATTGGGTGGTGAACACGGATTGTCGCATCGGTTGTTCTGCGAGGTTTTACTTACCATGCAAGCCCGTTCTCAATATCGCCAGCCTCGGGGGTCTTGAAGACTACGCAGAGCTGACATCCAGGTACAAGGCTTCTCACGTGAAGCTAATGCTTTGGTGGCTCACAAGGAAATGCCAAGTCATTTCTGACGGCAAACCGGAAGACACTAGGTTCACTAGCCCAAACCTTTGAATAGCTATTCAAATGTTTGGGCAAAACTCTTATAGTTATATATCGTATATCTATATATATATATATATTTGTTTTTAGTTATGTGTTTGTTGTGTGTGTTTGTGTGGTGTTTAGTGATCAGCCCTTAGCCCTAAGGATCCAATTCTTTCGGTGCTAGCGACCTGTCTTTGGGGCCTCCAACGTGTTGTGGAAATCATGAGCGAAAGTGGAATTGTGTTAGAGCCATCGAGTGCCCTTGAAGCGTCGCAATGTTTGCACCTGCATTTGCGGACCTATGCATGGCTCGCTCTGCACTACCATGATCAGAAGATCATGTTTTACAAAGTCCGGCCAAAAACACACTATCTTTTCCATATGGCAAATGAGATCGCAACCCTTCGACTTAATTTTGCTCTGTTTTGGACGTTCGACGATATATTTGCTTCGTTTTGTTTTGGATCAAACACTCTTCGGATGAAGGGAGTTCAAAAGGATTCTGAGGATCTTTGAGGTGAATAGAGCTTCTCAGTTCAACCCTTTTGGGATGCAGAACGGTTTCAAACAAATCCGGGGCGACATGACGACATGGACTTGAAGGTTCAAAGGAACTTGGCGAGAAGATACGTCAGACTTTGGAAAAATGAAAGTTGTGAATGACAAGTTGTCAAAAATAACACGTTGGTCGCGGCACACCCTCCGGGCAACGAGAAAACACAATGGCGCTGGTGAGGTTGTTTGATGCAAACCTGGGCCTCAGAAGTCCGAGGCGGGCGGTCAGCCCCCCTTCTTGCGAAGGATGCTGCCGGGACGCCCGAAGTCCCGGCCCCCGTCGTACACGAGGGTGGGAGAGCGATGCTCCCCCACAACCTTATAGCAGGGATAGGGAAAGAGACAGACACAGATACCGACATACCGACACATTCCACGACGGAGACAGAGACGAAGACGAAGACAAACAGAGACGGGAGAGGGAGAGGAAGAGAGAGAGAGAGGGAGAGACAGCAAAAGATACCTAGATCGTTTATCGCGCCGCCTCCATTCTACGGTTTACAGACCCTAGTGGGCCGGCGCCCGGCTGTCAGGCGTAAGCCTCATAATAAGTTCTTTGTTTGTAAATGGCTCAATGGAGATCGTTTTCTGGGCAAACATGGTAAAAGCAACACTGAGGCTAGAAAAGTTAGGCAAAATGAGAGAAAACAGGAAGGAACGTCATGGTAAGTCCTTGTTTTATCCCTTTTTCAATCTATATATTTCTTCATTCCTTTTTTCTGCTGGGAATGTCTTGGGACTTGGGGCCGGACCTTACGCCATATAAAATTAGACAGAACAAATGTACAGCTGCGAGCCCAGAGGATGAACGCCAAAGGTGATAGGCTGAGAGGGCCTGAACCACCGCCCACTGGCCAGAGGGGATGCAGCTCCGATGCACAATTAGCAAACTGCCGTCGTCTGCCATTGCAACTGCATCTTCTACTCTGCACACTCGACAATGTTGCCAAGGCGTTTGCAGAGAAGGTTCCCCTTCATAAATCGAAACCGTGAAAGAAAATGAACGTGTAAGGTCGGCTCCACTGCACTGCCATAGCCATAGGAAACGCCATACCTGTCAAGTGAAAAAAGGACCCTCGATCTCGTCAGGGGAAAAAGTGCTCAGCTGCGCACTCAGAGCGCCAAAGGCCCAATAAGGTAGGTCCCAAACAACTGGCACTCAATGACTGACCTGACACTGGTGGACCCCATGATGCTGACTTTGTGGAATCCAGGCAATGGCGGACTGCGAGTGCTGACTGCTCGCGCCTAGGCTCATGGCCTGCTGCGGAAGCTGCACAAGCCCTGTGCGCATGTCTTGTTTATGGCCCATTGGCCAAAACTGCGTATGGCCACGCGCTGTTGATATGGGCCTGTCACAAATGCAAAAAAGCCACCGACGCATGACGATATTTAATAATTGCTGGTTCGTTCCATCTGCAAGGCTGGAAGCAGCTAGACTCCAAACGAATTCAGCTGGAATGAGGTTAGTAGAAACCTGAACTGGTCTTCAACTATTGCTTGTGCCTTGACAGGCCAGTATTAACGAAGGTGCATCCTCCAAAAAGGAAGCATACCAAAACCTTAGTAGTCAAGCTGTGGACAGGAGC
This sequence comes from Durusdinium trenchii, assembly GCA_963970005.1. Classification (NCBI taxonomy): domain Eukaryota; class Dinophyceae; order Suessiales; family Symbiodiniaceae; genus Durusdinium; species Durusdinium trenchii. Next base: position 888,150 of record CAXAMN010013113.1, read on the forward strand.
GGCTAGTAGGCTTCTAGAGAAACAGTGTGGCTAGCAGCTTGTTTGATTACCTCCTGTGTTCATCTGTCTTGGTGAAGGAAACTCAGATACAGAATCTGAGGGTCGAACCGATAAAATATCGAGGTCTACGATAGGTTGTCGAAACGTTTTGTTTTGATGCAATGCGGCTAGTAAGTATATAGATAATTCGTAATTTCTTTTACAACCACGCTTGTCTAGTCTTTACTTAGTTGCCAGCTTTACTTTCCAGTCCATCTAAACCCAAATCCCTGGTGGCAAGAGTTTCCAGGGGCCTTAGCCTTCCTCCATTTGGCTTCGTACACCCATGTATGCAAACAAGTTGTTGGTGCACGAGCCAATCCCATCATCAAACACAGAAGGTCGCTGCAGCATGTTCAAGACTTCTTTTGACAAAGGAAGACCTTTGTTCCGCTTGTCTTGAAAGCAATCTAGTAGGTACTAGTACGGAGCAGTAGTAAGGTGTATAGCAAGCCTAAGCAAACCCTCCAATCTTGTAGTTGGGCATAGATGTTTTATTTCCGAGTTTCGTTTCACTGCATAATCTTCACCTGGATGCAACTAAGCCAGAGTTCCGGCTTGAGCGTGGCATGGTTCGACAAGTTGCACAATGTATGAAGTCCGGATGTCGCTAGGTGGCTTGCTTGGAGTTTAGACTCTATGGTAGTACTCTCACAACCTAACACTTGATTCATATCCTTCTTTGGCAAATAAACAAAAAATAACAAAAATACAACCACCCGTTGGCACCGCAAATGTTGAGACATGTTCCAGAACCCTTCTCTGTCTGACAGCATGATGTTGACAAGTTCAGCATGATTGCACCCTCTGTGCCTGCATGGACCGAATCATGATGATGCCCAGCTTCGAGCCACGAAAAGCGGTCCACTCGAGGTACTACTGGTCAAGAATGTGGCAGTTGGGCCCGTGCACAGCTAGTCGACATTGTGTCAAAGCACATGGCTATGCAACCGTCTGTTTCAATCAAACAACCATCAGATATAAACAAATTGAAAAAATAAGTATATAACTCAAAAAGAATCCAAGTCTGTCAACAGGCAAAAAGACTCTTTTGGGGCACCTTGGCCTTCCATGCAAGGGAAGTACTGCTGTAGAGGGTGCATACATGGACCACTGCGGCTCAGCCTTCCGGATCAATAGCGAAACGATCAAATCGTGTATCACCTTAGGCATATATTGATTGCATGCAAGCATGCATGTATGCAGCATGTGGGTGTGCACACGTTCAGTTCACATGTCGTTGTGCGGATGGCAAAGTTGTACAAAGTTGCTGCCACAGAGAAGAACGCATTGCCTCCAACGCTTCAAGGCCTTCTATACCAGTACCATGAGCTGGTGCCGTAGCCCCTGGGCAAGGCACAAACATGCAAACATGCTGTGTAGATGCACTCTCCATCCCATGTTTTCTCGCTACGGGATACAGTAGTATTAAACCCAAAAGGTTTGCCACGCTAAAACCTGCCGTTTCAATTGTGGAGTATCCGCTGCAGCATTTCTGAGCCTCCGCCTGCAGAAAGAGCTTGCAATCGACTTGCCTTACATGGATCCAGCATGAACGAATCTGATGAATGGGGAAGTTGAGTTCTCCCAGCGAAAACATGTCAAGATTCCTCCTGTCGAGCCTGTGGCCAGAGCTGTGGAACGTACAGTAAGGTTTACAAAAGTCCCGGAATGGACAAATTTCTGGACATACAAATATTCACTCAAATATAGTGCCTGTCCAAACCAAAGCAGTTTCCTTGAAAACCCACAACATTGAACAAAGAATCGGGGCATTGGTGCTATCTCGGTGATGTAGTTTGTTAACTCCCCCTAATACATGCATTGCAGTCCTTCAAACCATGTCAGAACCCTTGTCATAGCCTCGGATTTGGATTATTGATGTGCAACGTTCCCAACACCAACATGAACAGTTCTGCCTTCATTGAGGGAAGGAAAAACATGGATATGTGTTGCAATTTATACAGCGCATCGGTTCGGAAAAAACCTTTGGTTCAACTTTCCATGTGACAAGTTGCTCACTTTCTCAGCATGCACAAGCATGAGTATGTATGAGTTCAAACGCTCGTCTTTAAATGTCCAAAGTAAATACTTCCATGACTCGAAGCAGAATCCTTGACACACTCCCAAATTGCAAACTCCTATCAGAATTGGTGACCCCTGCAGCTCGAAAAGCCAAAATTCAGAAACGTATTGAACCACATTGAACCACAACCATGTCTCAGTACCAAACTGGAATGATTGGCTCAGCCTAATCGACCTGCAATAGGCCTGTTCAGTCCAAACATCCATCCAACAGCTGGGTGAAAAACCAGCTGTAGATGCAAATCTACTATTCTAGGAGCTTGAAACCGCATTTCAACAATTCAACAACATCTTAGCTGTTTGCTGAGCTTATGGCCTCTAAGTGAAAGCAGTGCAACCAGCGGTCCTCGTTACGGCTACTGTACAAATGTTGCATTTCTAGATCGCACGGCCTCAGAAGTATAGGCCGAATTTGTAGCTAACAGGGGTCAATGACTTGGATATATTTAACTAACTGGAACACCACATGCACCCGCAAAGTTTGGGAGGGAATGGTTATTCTTTCGGATGGATGGCATGTCGCATACCTCTGACTGAGACTACCAGCCTAAGCTGGAGCATCGATATGGCATATGATATGCATGTGTAATCTAAGGAAGTATATGTCAGGCAAAATGACTACAGTGTATACAGCAAGTCAGCACAAAATGTGTCGGCCAAGGCCACAGGCCACCAGGCCTTGCTTAGAACTACGACACGAAGCTGAGGAGCTGCCCAACGCCGTGGTGACTGGCAGCATTATGGGACCATGGAGGCTCTTCACAAAGAGAAGAACTGGAAGGAAAGTGAAGCAAAAAGACGAGAAACATTGAACTTCTTGAGAAGCAAATAGGAACAAATCGATCACGCAGCTTCTACTCTTGACCCGTGTTGTGAGGCTTACAACCGCCCAGGACTGAGGACTCACTCACAAATGCTGTTCAGCAACACACAGAGGAGTTCGCTCGCAGCTTTTTTGCAGATTGCTTCCAGGCATCAAGTTCCTGCTGCTGCCGCAACTCGGCTGCAAGCATAGTCTTACTTCAGCAAGTCTTGCTCATGCTGAATATTCACGGGGCAGTATATGCAATGTAATGTAGTAATGCAATGTAACTGTTGCCAGCGGCTTGTGGTTCGATTCAGCTGGACATGTATTTTCGAGAGATAGCTTAAATATCCAATGTCCCATCATCAATTTGTGTGCGAAGCTGCAGCTTAGCTTAAGGGGCTTGAACACGTCCTGCACCCAGGCTACTGCGCGCTCTTCCGCAGCTGTCCGTGGAGGTGGCAAGTGGCGAAGAGCACCTTCACGTGTCCATTTGTCAAACACGCATCCAAAAAGTTGTTTTTTCAAGACAGGGAGTAGGCCGTTGTGAGCTCAAGTAGCTAGTAGTAGGGGGGGAAGTAGTTACTACTGAGTAGCTACTAGGCTTGGACGCAGAAGAGCTCTTGCCTCTTCAAGGAAGCTCCCCCGCCGGGCAGGGAGCTTTGAAAACGCCCTTGCATGCTTGATTTGGTTCCTAAACTTCACTTTGTACACGCCTGACTTCGGTCTGGGCCTTCATTACCTGCCTCTCTCTTCAATTCCATGCTTGGGCAATCGGCAGGTGAGACCCTTGGCTTTGGGACAACTATTGGCCGCCAAACCTATGATTCACCCAAGTTTGACATGTCCTTCAACTCTCAAATACTCCAAAGGCTGTCTGCGCTTCTTTGAGTCGAGGCATGTTTGCATATGTTTAGCGTCCGTAAATAGTCGATGCAGCAGTCATTCTTCGCTCGGTCAAACTACAGCACCCAAGAAAACTGCATCAGAACTGTCCCTTGAAAGCCCCTTGTTGAAAAGCTGCAGATGGCACAATGAATTACAATGAGAGGCCGGCTCATGAGGGCTTGCAATGCACACAGGAGAAAATGCACCGAGTCAATTAGCTCTTGGACCAACTCCAGGATACTCCAGGCATGGTTTGGCAATTGCGCTGTTTCCATTGCGGGCCTTCTTCCAGCAAGCGCTCCTGCATCCGGCCAAAAACAAGCAGTGTTGGTAAGTCCAAGTACAGTTTGTTACTCCCAGGTCAAGTCAAGAGTCGGTTTGCCTCATGATCATCAATGCAAACATCATCAAAGATTGATCAAACAATTTGTATCCGCAAACCTCTGCTATTGTTTGAGAGTCTCACAGCCATCACAAGATGCTGGGAAGCTGGGAGTTATGATATATATGCTGCGATGTCTGAACAGGCTGCTTGACTGGCCTTCGATTCGATACACGTACAGTATCAAGAAATCTTCAAGCGGTAGCATGGATAAAATCATAGTCCAATAGAGTCGTGCATGGGTTCACTTTGCCTTTCTGGGTGGCAGAAGAATGCAAGCCAAAACGAGCATGAAACATCATAAACCCAAAGATTGCAATGCGTCCATGTTGATGTTCACCATCTCAGCATACTACCATAAGCTGCCCCAGTTGGAATCCGGCTCATTGGCCGCTGCCACAGCTTCCAAGCTCAGAGACCTTTTTGCGCCTGGATCTCGCCTAAAGCAAGTCGCACCGTGCCACTGTCAGAAAGTTATGGAAACTTGCGCGTCTGCTTGCATGAGCTCTACACGAAACCATTTCATTAAACATGATCAACCCCTGAATTCAACATCATCAGGTCCCAAATCTTTGTGTTCCAAGTAGCGCATCTTTTCCTGATTGACCCGGTCACGGGCTCTGTCTGCAGAACACTCAACAGTCTTCCACACAATGCCTGCAGCTTTGGCAAACCTAGGAAGTCCGATGCCAAGCTGGCCAGGTACAATGCAATAAATCCCTCCTCAATGATCAAACGTGAAAGAAATACTCCAAGTGGCGCAATGTACATCTTCACGTAGGGCGATGGAGAATAGTTCTTCTGGGCCCTTGGCTTAGGGCAACATGATACATCAATATTATATCGATGGACCGGACCTAGTGTTTGCCCGCCATGTGCATGTGAGAGTGTCCATATGCAGAAGTGTAACTATATATATAACATTGTTGCATAAAGAATCATAAAAGTATGTGCATGCCTGCTGATAGTCAAAGGTCCTCCTATGCCTTTCAGGTATTTTTTCCGAGCTATTCAGTGCATGAAGACAAAATGGTTCACACCTTGGGTAAAGACTAACAAAGTGTGTTACATGAAGCAAAGTCTTTTTGGATCGGCACAACTAAGTCGCCATCTAACAAACGAATGAATAAAATTACAAAACACAAAATGTAAATAAGCAAAATAAAATACAACCAACAACTGGCTCGTTTTACATGTGTTTGTGGCTTGATTCGGTTAACTTTGAATGGTCGGAACAGAAAACCTCTGTAAGCAGGCCAGTGAGTAAGATCCTCCTTGGTCACTCATTCACAAACACAAATTTCGCATTGCACGAGCACAATTGCATGATTGCAGCAGAATCACTGTATACAATGTAAATGCAAATATACATAGGCTGAAATGACAAAGGACTTGTGAAAACTACCTCCAAATTGCGGCGGCTAAGTCATGAAGGTTTAGCCTACCCCCCACAAGTATTTATGTCAAAAGCTTGGAAAAACCTCAAAATCAAAGATGCTAGAGGCTGTCACCAAAGATCCTAAAAACAGTTGATTTTACATTGACAAGCATCATGACATACGACTTTGGTATCTAAACAATGAATAAACCATCGAGAGATAGGAATTTGAGAGCAAAAACGCACAAAGGCAGACTTAAATGAGATAGTAATGTGTTCTTAATGAGACAGGACAGGATTCCTAAGTCCCAATTGGCCTAAGTCATCTCACCCTAATCTTCCAGGAGCATGCCCCCCACCCCGAAAAAAAAAAAAATCAGGACCAGGTCAACAAGGCCTATGTCATGAGTGTGTGCCAATGAAATTGCAAATTTAACATTTGTACATGACTTAGGACTTGCCCTGGGAAAGTTGTATGTCATTTCGACCCAATTGGCCTAAGTCATCTCACCCTAGTATATATATAATATAACTCTATATATATATGTATAATTATTACCTATTTTATATGTGAATCTGTGATCTAATTTGCTATTCAAGGCTCCAATCCCATGGCTTGGCGCAAGCAAAATGGACCACCGCAGCATTGGCGGGGTCTAAGCCATCGAACAATGGGCGCTTGCAGTAGCGCACCTGAATTCAACAGTGCCCCAACTTGGGAATCCACGCAATGTACTTCTTGGAAACAGCTCTTGATACACATATTGCTATGATTGTTATGTGTACACATGTGTATGTGTGCACATGGTGATTCATTTAAGATACTGTATGTTAAACTGCGGTGTACAACACATTCAGTTCAAATTCAAAGATTTGGAGAGTCGTTGTGGTGCTTTAACGGTCCACACCCTAGCTCATCCCCTTAACTTCAGGGGTGGGGTAGTGGCTGCCTGTCCGCCTAGTGTTGCACCCGGGGATTGAACCGGGTCCGACGCATGAGGGATGCCTTAATGCCACTAAGACCATACTGGCCTTCCGACTTGGAGACTCTCTTCGGGCGTGTTCGGACAAACCTTCAAGTGCTGGGTATGTATAACCATTCCGAAATGTTACAAGAAGGCTGACAAGTTCCAAGAAGCTATTAAGTAGGGCTTTTGACTGCGTGAACGTGATTGTGCCCTCAGTGAGTGTGAATCTTGAATGTGAAGAGTCTAACAGTGCCTTTCATACTTCCTAACCGTACTTAAGAGTGTTGTGGACTTGCGCGGGAATCGAAAGACATGGCTCAGTTCAGCTTCAGCAAATCGCGTTGAATCTACAAGTGGTTGAAGAATGCAAGTACTTTTGGAGAACTACCATGAAATGGCACACTGGAAACCAAGCCCGGCACTGTAAAGTTGTACTCTGCTGGCAGCTCCTTCCAGCCAAGTCCACAACCACCGCCATGGTTTGCAAGTTCCTCACCTTGAACAGTTTGCTGCAACGTGTCATCAACAAACCAACCTCTTTTCACCACTCCACAAGCTGTGCACTAACACCAGACTCTCTCTTTTT
>CAXAMN010013113.1:895290-912575 GCA_963970005.1 Durusdinium trenchii
TCGAACCTCACTAATTATCTACTCAGGACTACCCGTGTATCTTCCCCATCTATCGTAGTCGAGTTCCACTTCCACGTAGTCATAGTCGATCATCTGCCCCAATTCTTCCCAGTTCAACCTGGATGGAGCGTCGGCGATGTTGGATGGTGACGGAACCCTTGTGTACCAAGTCAAGCTGTCATTACGAGCATCTTGAACCATGGCCTCTACGAGCATCCTTCTACTGGTACTGGCCTTAGACCTTGTAGTGCCTGCCACAAATGCCTCTTTGACTCCATCGTTGTCGATGAAGAAAAGAACTCTTGCTCTCCGTAGGAAATGTCCAAACTGTTGCTTGCAGATGATTACTGGCATCATCTCTGCTTGTGCTATGACCTGTTCGTGGCCATGTGAGTGCCACTCATCTACTATCCTGGCTGGAACTTGGAAACCAAAAGCAACTGCCTTCTCGGTCCTTGGGGACAGAATGACTGCCCCACACGACGCCACGCCTGCCTCATATGCCCCATCGGTGAAGATGAGACAGGGAGGTTCAAGAGCCAGTGCCTGAAGACTCCGGGGGGGAGCTGTCCTCAGTAAGTCTGCCGCCAGTGCCAAGGCGGTCGAAATCTCTGGCGTGACATGCTTGACCACCCTACCCATCAAAGCCCTCTGCTTTACCGGTTCAAGGATTGGGGCCAACCACCTCCCGCTACACTGAGCCTCTGCAAAGTTGAGTCGGCCGTATACCTTTGCTGCCATAGAGGGGGGGGAAAGACTTCAACCGCCTAATCTCCTCGATGGTCACGTCCAGCTCATCAGCTCGTTCTGGCTTGTTCCTTACCACAACTGCTCCCTCTCCCACCTGGCTCAAGTCGATGACAACTCCCAGAACGACAAACTTCTTAGATGGTGGGATGCGCTTCTTGGGCTCCTCTGCTATTCCCCACCCTAGCGTCCTCATGGCTTCCTCCATCACTACCTGTGACTTGACTGCCATGGCCTCAATGTCGATATGAGGGAAGTCATCAAAATAGTTCACAACTGGCATCATGAAGAACCTCTGAAGCACATCTCTCAAAGCTCTAGCCGCTCTGTTAAAAGCCATGACCGCTCCAGTGGCTCCAAAAGGGAGGACACAGGACACAAAGAACTTGACAACTGCCACTCAAGGCCAGTGGTCTTCCCCTGAACTCTGCAGCTTTGGGTCCTTCCAAGGTCAGTCCCGACGAGAGGCGCACTTTCACCTTGTCCTCGTCCTGGCCACACACCTTCATCCAGGCCGCGGCCAACGTCACGACTTCGTCGACTCCACCAAGATCCAGCTTCTCTCCTGGGCCGTAGCATTGATTGACGGAGAACTCACTCAAGTCATCTATGTTCCTGACCTTGCTGCCCTGAACTATGCCGAACCTCCTGCTTGGAGTCCATAATGGACCAACCTTCTCACTCACTTGTTCCTCTGATAGGGGTCCTTCCAACCACCCGCACTTTACTTCTCTGATGGTCGCTTCCCAGACTTCCTGGGCCACATCAACCTTCCCACCCGCTATCTCGACTTCCCTCCTTGCCACATGCAGAGGGATGCCTGCAACCACCTCCCGCTGTGCAGACTTGGCGCCCCTCCACAGGTCTTCTTTGTCTAACAGTGGGGGCTTGACTTCCGGAGCGAAACACCCGGTAGCCCTGCCCTCCCCTGTGATCGACATGCCGTGGCACAAATCCTCGACAAGATGCACATCCCCATACCCCACCTGCTTGATGAGCTCGTCTAAGAGGAGTAGTCTCTTCGAACTCAACACTTCAGCGACTTTCGGTTCCAGGGATGCATGCAGGTCACTCTCTCTAACTTCTAACTGCTTGGCCCTCATCTTCAGCCACCTCAACCTCTCAACTCTCTCTTTGCGCACTGCTTCTGAACCTTTGGTCAACACTTGAAACATGGCGTCAAGAACATGGTCCGGCATCTGGAAAGAGGTGTCGAAGGGGTGTTGAAGCTCTCTGGCCCTCCTAACTGCTTCTGGCGGTGTCATGGGGATACCAAAAGTGACTGTCCTACTTTGCCCCGCTTCTTCCTCATCCCCGCTTTCTCCCCGTGGATTGGATGGGAAATGATGTAAAATACGGGTTCCGTAGGGAAAAAGGCGTCCAGCAAGGTGTACTTGACTACTGGAACGGCCATGCCACTTCAAAACTTGCGCTACTTCGTCACGTTGAGCTACTTCCAGCTGCACGTGTTGCCCATCTTCAGGCAGCATCGGTGCCGCTCGCCTGCCTCTCGGTTGCCGGCCTGCAGCAACTCGCCATTGATTGGTGGCCTGGGCAGTGAGTGGAGTAGCTCGGGGCTCAAGTTGAATGGCTGGGAGCTTCCGATCATGGGCCAACTTGCCAATGATGATGGCTATCCGCTGGCATAACAGCAATGGGTACTCGGCCTCACTGGCCGTGTCGTACTTCCAGCCACCATCCAATGACTTACTTACTGACCAACTTTTGTGTGAATGCGACCCATCACATCTCACTTCCAGCTGTCGCAACGCTTCGCAGTTGTGGAGCAGCGAAGTTTGCTTGTCCCTGTCTCCCCCATGCATGCACACGTGAAACGAACTGAAAAAGACTCCCTTCAAGTTGAACAACTCTGCAATGCACGGCGCCAACCACATGTAACTGTTCTTGGGGTTTTCAATGAACACGAACACTCCATGCAGATATCCACGCTTGAAAACCTCAGCGGCCGTCTCATAGCATGCATTCGCGAGTTCAACACGGGTCAACTGCGTCCCGCTGAGGCCCGGCAATCCACTTGGGTACTCGGCACTCCTCAAAGGTGGCGGAGAAGGAACTCCCTTACGTTGCAACCGCATGGGGATTGGCTTGTCTCTTGCCCGTGACGCTGTGCCACATGGGGGAGCCATCGGTATGAAGAAGACGTGTCCATAGTCGATCTTCTCCTTGACGAACTTGGCACTATTCGGTTTGGACAAATCTAGCACTATACACGGTCCTACTCGGTTCTTGCATTTCTTGCGGTCAATTCCTACCGCTGAAAAACCATGCAACTTCAAACACTTGGATAACTTGCACGACCCTGCAAACAACTCAAACGTTTGCGGCACTACGCCGCTGACATTTTCACTTTGTCTGTCAGAGCTGCACCTATTGGTGAAAAAGTTTGCTGTACAAGGCTCGGGATCAGGTCGAGATCTCCTGTCAGACCCCGATTCCATGGAGACTTCAGCTGCCTCCTCATCTGCTCAGGGACTCGAGCAGTTCACCGCCGCATGTCCAGCTTTCCAGCACTTCATGCAGATGTGGAGCCCCTTGGTGCACTTGCCGTCCTTGGCTTTGCACGTGGCCATGTTGTAGCCATAGCAGATGCGTTCGCCCTGCTTCATAGGAGTCAACCCCCACAATTCTTTGGGCATTTTGATCGGCATCTTCTTTGGGGCTGCTCCTTTGTCTTCTTCATAGTGAAGCACCTCGTTCTTCTTCTTCTTGGCCTCAGCTTCCTTCAGGCGCTCCTTGAGCTTCTGATTCTCTTTCGCAAGCTTGCGCTTGCCCACTCCCACTTGTCTCCTGGGGCGCCACCTCCTTGCTGGCACTTGACTTGTTGCCAGGCAGCGGCAGCAGAAGCGTCACGAATGCGGGGTCCAGGATGACACGCTCCAAGGCAACGTCTGCCACGCGCCTTCCCGCATGGTTCCGCCCCAGGTCTCCTTGCACTTCTTCACTCATCAACTTCCATGCCCTGCGGTCGGCCGCAGTGAGCTGAGCCAGCGTCACCTGGCTGTAGCCAGCCGGGGGTTCCCTTTGATACTCTTGGAAGAGCTTATCCACGAGCTTCTCATGGATCGTGTGCGTCATCACGTCCGCAACCTCCAAGGCGAGCCCCCTGCGGGTGTATGCTTGCCTGAGCCTCAAATCTGTTGGAGTATCGGCATCAGGCATCTTTGCTTCGTCGTGAGCTCGTAGGTGGCCACTTGCATCCCTCTTGATCAGCTCTTCAGTCTTGATGTTCTGCAGCTCTTGATCACGAGTGGGGATCTCGTGAGGTGCCATGTAGCGGAGCTCTCCATCCACCCTCATCGAATGGAGTTTGTCTACCACGTGGTGTGCAGGTTCCAGCTGGTCGCTGATCTGAAGGTGGGCGTATGTTGCCCTGAGTTGTGCCCACCTCGTCTTCCTTTCAACTGGTGGTAACTTCCTTGTCTTCGAGCCATCTGCTTCTTGCGTGCCCTCCAACCTCTGCCTCAGCTCAGCTGCCACCACGGTGTAGGCCTCGTGGTATAGTTTCCTGAGCTTTGGCAAGTCCGGGTGATCAGCCCTGCCAAGTATAGGTGTCACCACCTGCGTCACAAAGGCCGCATCGTCTCCCGAGCCCGGGGCCCAACTGCTCGCAAAAGCGAAAGTGGACAAGGTTGTCCACCCCCGGCGCGCCATCTCATCTTTGTGTGCGTCCAGGCCTATGTCCTTCAACTTGGGCCTCAAACACAGCCGCTGACTCCGTCAAGGTGGCCATGGCACCAGGTCTAAACCGCACCCGGCCTACGTCTCGGAGCCACCAACTCACTCAGCAACCTGCCATGCCCGTGTCAACCCTACGTGCTGTCTCAATGCTCTCATGTCACTACTTGCTCACACACAGCCCTCCACTGTCCTCCCAACTCTCCGGCGGTCCTGCTGCGGCATACTTCCATCGACAGGACATCCCTGTCAATCTTGACCTGAACCGGACTACCCGGCACGTGGTCAACAATCGGGAACTACTCCCGCAGCTCACTTGCACTTGTACTTGCTTCATCGATCACATGCACTTACCTCTTACTTACTTGCAACTTACTTACTTTTGCCCGCTCCTTCACCACGCTAGACTTTTCTTCTATCGCGCATGGTCTGGTTGGCACTTCATCGAACGTACCCTTCACAAATCTTGCACCTACTTCCTAGGCCATGCACTTCTTCGTTGAGTTTAAACATCAACGCTGAAATTGGCCTTCCACAAGCCAACTTCCCCTCAACAGTGCTGCCATGATGAATCGTGCCAGTCATGCCATGCCTGTACAAGTCCATGTTGGACTTCTTTGGCGGGCCAAGCCTGCCGTGCACCACTGCCTCCAAGTTCCTCTCGCGCTCACTCTCTTCGGCCTCGTCCACTGACTCCTCGCTCTCACTGGAGGTCTGCCAATGGACACCAGACGGTAGGACGTCTTCTCAGGCGTTGGAACTTCATGCATCTGCACTTTGTCCTCAGGATCTGGCAACAGAACTTCGTCTTGTTCGTCTTGCTGTTGATCTTCCTGAGTCTCAGCTGGTGCAGGGTCAGTTCCCACGAACCTCCTGTTCCTTGGGGCATCAGGGCGGAACTTCCCTTGTTGGATGTCCTGGATGATCCGGGTCAAGGCTTCCAACCCTGTGGCCAGTGCATCCCTACTGTAAACCAGCACCGATTTGTCCTTCGGCTTGACGTGATAGCCCATCAAGCGCCTCACTTTTTCCGGCACCATGTACTTGGCCATCCAGGACAACGTAGTGGCTTTGAGTGAATGCGCTCCCACATTACTCAGCTGCCCTGGCGCCAGTGAGTACTTCTTCAGGACTTCACAGAGCCACACACTTGCCTCGGAGGTCGACAACTTTGCGGAGCTCCATCCACCACCAAGCACAGGAGTTGGTAGGGAAGGTCTCCCAGGCAACCCCCTCAGGCCGCTGATATCTCTCAGCTTCAACAGTGCCACTGCCCATGCCGCTCCGGTCACACCAACTTCTGGCGCCACCACCGGCAAGATCCTGCAGGCCCTGCCCGAAATCGAGTCAGTCTTGTGGGTGGACGTCCCACCCTCCAAGAACCCTCCATCCACTTGTGGCTCCTGCTGAATGCCCTGACTATCACCGAACCTCAGACGCCCGTAGATGCAGACCAAGCAGTGCCCTGCAAATATCCTGTCTTGTAGTGGGAATGCCTGCTCACACACTACCCTCTCAAGTATGGACACTTGGTGCACTGTCAGAGCATCTCGCTGCCTCAGCACCCTCTTGGTCAAAAAGCTTTGATGTGCAGACCCAGCGATTCGCGTGCTCCTCAGGATGTCGTCCACACCGTCGAGGTCGATCGTGCCCTTGCAGAAAGCCAGAGCACTCCGAAAACTGCTGGCCCTGGTCGCCGGCGCCCCGTCCCGCCTCAACTGGTCCACATACTGGTAGCACTGATCCTCATCCAGCGGAAAAGGACTGTAACCTTTGGCACGGGCCCACCTGATATACAACATCAATGCGCTCAGCCTCACTTGCAAGGTGCCGTTCTTCTTTTTGGCGAAGATGTCATCAAGAACTCCTTCACCATCCGTGTCAATCATGTTCCTCGCTCTCGAATGCCTGCCTGCCTCGGCGATGACCACCATCCAGCCAGTGAGCACTTTGTCTCTCTCTTCAGTCTGGGCTCTATCCCAGGGGAGCTTCCCACTCTCTTTGATGACAAAGCTTGGCATCAGTTTCTCTGGCTCCGGTGGTTTGCCAGGCTGATCAACTTCAACGTCCATTGCTTTTGCACTCCTTGTACTTTCTCTCAGGCATTCGAGAGGGAGGATGTTGCCACCTTGGTTCAGGACCACTCCAGCGAAACCCCTCTCCCACGGCATCTTGAGGTGCTCCGGGATGAACTTCCTCAACTTCTGCTGTTCATTCTTGATCATCCCGAACTCATCTGTGCTCACCTCTTCTTCCTTGGTGGTTGTAGCCGTCGATGATGAAGTAGCCTGAGCACTGTCCACCATCCTCTTCAACTGCAACAGTGGGCTAACTTCCATTGGCTTCTCCTCCACGGCTTCAGTCGAGTGGGGCGAGTACATCTCAGTAGGTGATCCAGATCGCTCACCCTTGTCGCCCATCCTCATAGCTTCCACCTCCCGGACCCGGTCTGCCAGCTCGCTCAGGCTCTCCGGGATGTAGTGTGGCCCCCCCGCGCCATCATCCCCCTCCTCGGGGGCCTCGTCCACGTCCATGACATCCATGGCGGACTTGAAAAACGTGGGGGGGGCCACAGTCTTGCAGCCAAAATGGCCACCGGTGCACACCCTCTACTTCGTTTACACTCATCCGTTGTTGCTTCGTTTGTAAAAGACATTGTTACTTTGTAACGACATGCATCAACCTGTCGCATGTGGCAAGCATGACAATGACCATAACTTATTCACTATACATGGTGTTTATTATCTTCGATCTATTCGAACAGCTCCTCTTTTCCACTTCACGGCATTGTCTTCGGTCCCCCGTACATTTACCGAAATGATCCGAAATGAACAAAACGTCCAGGTTTTGGCGTGTCCTTGCGGTCCACACTGACACAGCTCTTTCTGCACTGTGGAACATCTGAGCCCTCAGCCTCCATCAAAATAGATTGTGAAAAAGCCTGCAATGCCATGAAAGGACCCGCTCGATTGATGTGCAAACTAGTGGATACACAAAAAACTTCACGCAAGCAAACCTCAAGCGTTTAAGCAGGGCTGCCCTGTCTGACCTCTCAATCGGTATTTACATACTTCGCCCACCCACAAAATTGCTGGCCACAATCAAATGGGAAACCTCCAGCAAAAAGAGGTTCGTTCAGCACCACAAAAAAAAGAAACAATCCTGCAGGAATCATCCGAGGCGCCTTGCTCAAAATGCTTCCAATCATCAAGCTTCATTGGTCTCTGCGAGCCTGAACACCTCGCGAAACAGATTTGGTACCAAGTCCAGCTGGTAAATCTTGATTCCAAGAGACCTCGACTTTGCCACCTTGGACACTCGTAAATGTATGTGCTGTCTCAACTCTTAGCCAAGTTGCAGCACCCAAAGCTCTGAGAAGTGCTCTAAGCACGGTTGCAAAACCAAGAAGCCTCTGGATCACAGAGCTGATCACAATCCGCAGAGCTTGAACATCCAAAATCAACAAAACGGACAATGCCCCCAAAAATTAAATTCTACCGCTGCGGTGCTCAGCGTTGCCATTCCGTTGTATCATATCTACTTGCGTGTTCACATAAAAGATGCTCTGGAATGCATGCAGCTCAACAGCCTGCCTGTCTGTGAGATCATCTCGCCATCCATGTGCGGTTGCGAGTCTGCTGCCGCCGCCAGCCCATAGTGCCCATACTCCTCAAAGACACTGTCCAGGTTTCGAAGAACCCTTGGTCCAATCAATTTAGAGACTTGAATTCCTGGGAGGAAAGTTGATGCAATCACTCGACAAAAACTCTCAGCTCAAGCAGCAAAATGTCGGTGTCGATGTAAATAACTTTGTGGAAGGGCAATGCCCAAAGCCATATCTTGGAGAAAAAACCACGGGCTTGAGGAGTGTCAACTCCTGGCCAAATGTGAAGCTGCAGGACAAACTGCAATACGCCGCTCAAAAATACTTCTCGTAGTTGCCCATTGGTCTGTCCGTCTAGCCGGCCTTGTGAATTACGTTATTGGCCAAAAGAATGTTTGCTACATACTCTACTTTTTGACAACCATTTAACAGAAACCTTCCCATGGTTTGCAAAAAGAAAGGCATTCGGCATTGCCTGATATCATTTCTCAATGCCCGGGGGCACGGCAAGCCACAGCGCAGCAAACACGAAACAAAATCTTGCGTAAAGCGCCGTTCTCCAAGCGAGGAAAATGATGTCACAACTTCTAGTATAAACACATGTTTCCAATTAACTGGACGTGTCACAGTCGGTAACAAAGAACGTGTGTGGAATTCTACATGTATGATTGCAAAATAATGCAAAAAACTGAAGTGTTTCATGTTCATTTTAAAAGCAAACATCCAAGACCAAGACCTCATGCGCCACATTCATGCGAATTATGTTTCCCTCAGCACAAACCACATTCCAAAAAAAGTGATTGATTGAAGCCTGAAATCATATCTTGCGAACATGAAAACACCTAAACGCAGTTCGCAAGTAATATAGGGAAAACATTGCCCTCATTGTTAGGTTCAGTGCTTCGAGATGCACGTGTTTTTACAAACGTTGGTGCCCCTATGTAAAAAACAAAACCTATATATATAATATGTATACATATATATATATATCAAATTGCAGGATGCTGATGTTCATAGGAAAAGGGAGCCACCAAAAAGAATCCACTATACCAGCATAGACCCCTAACAACTTCAAGACTATTCGCTTGGACCAATATTAGTCAAACACGATTTCTTGGTACGCCCGACCTTCCCCCCAAGAGCAAACTGCTTTGTCAATGATTTTTGTCGGCATCGGCATCGTTAATTGTTCGGCCACAACAAAGGCAAGAGAAGAGCAGGACAAGAGAAGACAAGAGGAGGACAAGACCCGGTCACAGAGCCCGGCCACAGAGTTCAGGGGCACGGCCAGTCAGTGTGTCCGGGACTGGTCAGCACGGCCAGAGGACAAAAGGAGGACAAGACCCGGCCACAGAGCCCGGCCGCAGAGTTCAGGGGCGCGGCCAGTCAGTGTGGCCAGCTTTCTTTTCTAAGATAGAACCCCAACAGTACACTGTTTGGGGAAAAATAGTTCCTCATAAATGACCTGCTAATATATATATATATATATAAAGAGCCTAGAAGCTGTCAAACTGCACGGTACATAAAATTAGACTGCAGGAACAGCAAGTCAAAAAAACACCAAAGAAGGCACGCAGCTTAGAACCTATAATAAACTGCAATGGGTTCTTGCAGCCAAAGGGTGCGGAAAGGTTGGAACTCAAGGGCGGCTACACATCAGGATCTTGAAGACAGGCCCCCACATACAGTTTATAAATGCCCTTGCGGGTGTCCAGTTCAGAGATACATCCTTCGCACCTGCACAGACCGGCTTATAGACTCTGGGGTTTTGAAGGGGTCTGAGGGGCATCCACTAAGAGCCACACTGAGTTGTGACTCATCCATTGAAGGGTGTCGCAGAGGCGGTGTTCCCCATCCTCCTGGCAGTGTGCAAAGGCTTTGGTGTTGTTGCAGGACCTCTTGAAGTCGTGGATGTTGTGGCCAGTCCTCGGCGCAGCCACTTGACACAACTGTTGAACCCAGGACCAGTACTTCGGAACATGATCCCCGACCCCTCGATGCTCATCGGATTTGCAGGCATTGTTCTCCACGTGGCGTCGAAGTCCATAGTAATTGTGAAATGTCGACCCACAGTGGGCACACTGGGTAGTGCCATTGGCGGAGTCTCTGGCCGGTTGAAACTGGTGTGCCATGGTGATTGGAGGGCCTGGTTTCCTCATGGAGGAGGATGTCAACGGCTGGCTGGTGCGGTGGCCATGCTGCGGTACTGCGGTCTTCGCGCTTGCAGGATGGCGTCTTCTCACTAGGTGCCACACAAGGCCACAAGGCTTGTCGCGCGCGCACGCTGCCATGGCGCCACGTCTACATGCTGCTATGCTGCCATCTGGGCGACAACAGGAGGACAAGAAGAGGAAACCAGCGGAGAAGAAGAGGGCAAGAAGAGGAAAAGACAAAGTACAAAAAGAGGGCTGGAGGAGGACAAGGTCTGGAGACCAGCTGGCAGCTGGCCAAGCTGCACACAAGAAGGACAAGAAAAGGACAACAGGACGACACCGCCCGGACACAGCGTTTACCGGCGCGGCCAGAGACTGTGGCCAGCTTATTTTTTTAAGAGAGAACCCCAACAGTTAAATTTCACAGCTTGGGGAGCAGTAAACTGTTTGGTGCATGATAAAGTGACCAATAACATCCTTCATATATGAATAATGTGCCATTGCAATGCCGTTCAAGTGCGTCCTTAAGCATCCGGGTGCGTCCCCGTCCTTCATGTCCCATGAGGCCAACCTCCAGCAGGAGCCAACCGGCTCTTCGGAGCGCCCGAAGACCAGAGGAACTGAGGCCATCGGTGACAAGAGCCACCAAGGGACGAGTGGTGCCTGTTGCAGCCAGCGAAGCAGCCAGGATCTCAGCACCAACCACATAGTCCTCAAACCCATTTGGATCCATTTGGTCATAGATCGTGGGCAATCAATCATCCACATAGACTGCATTCTTGAAATCAGCTCGAAAGTTGATTGAGATGTGACACTAGAATCACTAGAAAGAAAAACCTGTCAACATTATGTTTGTTCTTTTGCTCAGCAGAGTGACGTCATTGGTAAGGTGTGTGACATAGACCTCGAGTAGGTTTTTGTCCACAAAGTCCGGAATCTCCGTCCAAAGCCTTGGTGAGCACCAATTCCCCTATGTCACAGTCTCGTGCAAACTACAAACAATCCATATGAAGGTAAGGGATGTAAGGACCTTTTCGATGCGAAAGAAAAACACATCCAAAGAATTGCATCGAAAAAAATTGCATCCAAAAGGCCCCCTTTTCATTGCCTGCTCAACCACCTCGCATCTCATCATAAACTCCGACACAAAGGCAGACTCACCACCTGAACACAACGGGTAATTTTTGAAGTCTTGAACGTGCTGGAGAAATACCTTAGAGAATATACTGTAACAAGTGCAAACTACTTTTCATACATGATCTATCATAGCCTATGTATCTATATACCATCTATGCCAGTAAACCTTGAGAGCCGACATTAAATCTCAAAGCCGCTGGCCTTCTTCACGCAAACGTGCATGGCTCCAGCTTGGGACAGACTCCTCACCTCATGCAGCGCAGATTGGAATTCGAGCGAAATAAGGCACTGCAACTCCAGCTCCCTCGGCCATTGCCTATGCATTGTGAAGCGATAAAATGGGTTCCAAATCGGGAAATGTAGTTGCAACTTTGTATTCCGATTTCTAGTTGTGTCCGTCCAAGGGTTCAAATCTTCCTTTTTGGGGCCATGGTTTTACATTGTTGGGGCCATGATTTTGTAAACTTTACTACTATATACATACTTATATATTCGAACTGAGCTCTCTGGTTGTGCCGTGCATGTACATTGAAAGTTGCAAGCCTCCGGGAGCACGAGCAGCTGCATCCATCTCTATCCAAAGATCATCTACCTCGTTGTCTGTAGGGAATGCAGCAGCACCTGCCGTCATCTGGACCAACTTGGCGAGAATCTCCTGATTGCGCAGAGCAGGCTGCTTTACTAAAGGGGTCTCCTATTCTCAGAAAGTAGCCAGAGAACAGCAAGAACAAACAAAGAAGATGTGCGGTTTGAATTCCGTCCGGTGGAGCATCTTCACAGCCTTCTGGCAGCCAAGTGTGCTGCGGCGGATGCAGTTGCAAAGTTTCCTGTGCTTCTTGGCGAAGCTGCCTTTGGAGGCGGACAAAGGGGAGCAGCAAAAATTGGCGAGACAAACATGCAAAACACAAAGCACTTCAGGTGGTGACAAATGCCAGCACAGCAAACATGTCTTAATACAGTGTCCTGATCGAACGCGTTATTTCCAAGTCTTAGAAATTGAACCCCGATCAGCCCGAGTAAAATTCGAAGGCAAGCTGCTGCAGTTCATCCCTGAGTTCTTCGGCCGCCTGCGGGGCAGACTGCACAGAGGTGCTGTCTACGGCCAGAGCCTCAGAAAAGAATTTAAAAAGAAATTCAGGCCTCATCTTGCTTGAATTTACAAAGAGAGCAGTAAAAAGGTGTATCAAGAGCAGTAACTACGAGATTCCGAGATTTGTCTCAATACCCTTATTCCTGAAAACCAAATACAGTTCTATTGACTGCGAATGATGGTGGTCGGGCTCTCCCAAGGAGTATACTGGGTATACTGAGATACAGTTCACTCCTTCCTTTGCTAACAATGTGGATGATTTAAGTTTAAATTACACCAGCATCGACCCAAACAGCAGTGGCAACTTGATGATTCTTTTCGCCAACAAATCTCCTTGCATCGTGTTTCTTTGGTGTGGGTGACAAAGGGTGGCAAAAGGCCAGAAATCATCTTGGCCCAGCATCCAGAAGAGTCATCGGAAACAAAGGGAGACAAAGCAGAATCATTTCAGCCCATCAGCCAGAAGAGCTATGGGAGACAAAGAGAGACAAAGAGGTACAAAGCAAACTCATCTCAGCCCAGCTTGCAGAAATCATCTCGGCCCAGGATCTTTTCTATGCAAGAATTGAGAACCCCAGCTGATCACCCTTTAATACGATTACAAGCCGGTCAGGGAAGCAATGCAATTGCTTAAACTATATTTAAGTAAAATGGATGAAAGAGCTGGTAAATTTTCCTAGCATGAATAATATGAACAATGCGTGTTCTTTCTTCTGGTCATGTAGCTGTGTTTTCCTCCAGTTGTACATCAGCAATACCATTGTTGAGCCAAATCGCTTTTCATTATGGCAGGAGCACGTGGAAAACTTGACGCTTTAGCTCCCGATTGAGTTTTGCTTGTGCCAACTTTTCTCATTGGAAGAAAAAAGTACATGTCCGCATGACTATCTGCACGTGGTAGACACGAGTGTTCACGAGGGGCAAATCGCGGGTTAGTGACGTCTATTCCGGCAGGCAGAAGATAGAAGAGGTAGGAGAGATAGGAGATGACAGGAGAGGAGAGATGAGGAAAGTGTAGGAAGGGTAGGATAGTAAATAGTACGTTTATAAGATGTTCATGATAGTTTGAGAAAGGTTCCTTACAATTGGCTGATGAACTGGCCTCTGGATTCTCTGGATGTTTGGATCCACATGTCAGTGTGTCAGAGTCCCCTCCTGGTTTCTGCCTTGTACTCTTGAGACCAGTCAACAGCGTCCTTGTTCCTAGTAGTAAGGCCAGGAGCCCCTAGTAGCGTCCTTGCACCTAGTAGCGATGCCAGGAGCCCCTAGTAGCTTCTTGTTCCTAGCAGCCCCATAGAGGGTGTAAGGGCCGGACATTGGCTCCGCCGCCTCCGCCCTTTCGCCGAGTTGGCAAGCGAGCTGTACCGAGCGCAAGAGCAATGCCTGTGCGGCATCCTCAGAACCAGAAATTGTTTCCAATCAACATACGGTTTCATAGCATCAAAACACATATATGTTTTTAGAATTCTGTATATGTGTGTACCCGCTTGAAATTCAGTTAGCGGTTCGGCTCTAGAGGCATCCTGCCTTGACACTGCCAGCGTCTGCTTACAATGGGTTGAGAAACTTGATGCTGTGGTTCAGTCTTGCAAGTTCTCACCTGAGTCAATTTCCACTGCAAAACATGTCAAGGGGCTCCGCAGCAGTCTTGCTCATTCCCAGTTGCAACCGCCCACAAGAAATGCGGAGAATCCGCTTCAAAAAGCAAAAGCAAACACTCTCTTGTGAAGTGTCTCTTGTATATTCACACTATTCACTTCAAAGGCGCCCGAGACACAGAATGGCTGAACCACAGCTCCATGCATCCACGACATGAAGGCCAGGTTGTTTAGTGTGTGTGTGTGTATGTGTATATATATATATGTGTGTGTGTGCGTCAATGGACAGTGGATGTTGAAGTACTTTGTGTCCTTCGGATCTATGTGTTTCAAGCTGGTTTAACACGAGTTGGTTCAACTGGGCAATCTTCTGCCTCAGTGTCCAAGCTGGCTGAAGGTCATGACGACTGTATGATGTTGAAACAAACACAAGTTTGATTGCAACGGCTTCTGCAATCAAAGCCAGATTGTAGCGTGTATTTTGTTGCACTAAAGCTGTGCATACTGTTCAATGCACAAAGTCTTGAAGACAGGGATGTACATGCAAGGAGCTGAAAGGTCTAGCAACTTCGCAAAAATAAACAGGAGTCGTACGCAACAGCAGCTATGTAGCCACTGCTGGCCATCTGCATGTCTCCATCATCTTACCACCCCTAGGTTAGCAGCTGAAGCTTGAATATCAACAAAACAAACCTTAAACTTAAAACAAAGGAAAATGCAGAAACTAAAGAAGAAGCACAAGCATTCCTATTAGGTTGGAGGCATCTCCCAAAGTAGAACTCCTCCAACCATCGAAGCTGTCTCCAAAGAGCTGGGCCTTATGAGGCGGTGTGAACATTGTCTGCCATGACGTGTAGGGTCACTGTCAAAAAGACCCCCCGGTCTACATCAGAACACTTGAAGTTGTGTAATAATTATTAAATAAACTCCTTTACCTTTCAATCTTTTTGCCACTCTTAGCCCTTACGTTGTGTCTTCCTTGTTGTTTTACAATGCTTTAACCAACTTCAACATGTGCATTCTACATTATTGTGCACTGTGCACCATGGCACAGCTCATTCCAGACAAGCACAGTTACTGTAGTACATGTTTGGGCCATTGTCTACGGAACGCTGTTTTAGGCTCCCTGCGTTATCGTTTGTGTTATCGTTATGTTTATCCTTTCGTGGCAATACCAACATCCAGTTCTATGCACCAACAACGACACTGCAACACAACACTCCTTGTCTTTTGGGGAGACAAACCTCAGATGAGACACAAAGGATTTCCAATGCCCAGAGTTTCTGTTTATTGCCGTCCCTGTGGTTTTAAAGTGGACGGGTCATCCTTCTGGCAAAACGCACACGTGAAGATGACATTTTTGGAAGGGCCGATCAAATTCTCAGGGCTCAATGTTTGGAGAGCGGGCTGTTTTACCCTTTAATGTCAAGCGCTTGGATCCCTAGCTCGGCCG
Organism: Durusdinium trenchii; assembly: GCA_963970005.1. Taxonomy (NCBI): domain Eukaryota; class Dinophyceae; order Suessiales; family Symbiodiniaceae; genus Durusdinium; species Durusdinium trenchii. The sequence continues at coordinate 910,769 of CAXAMN010013113.1, forward strand.
TGCAAATGGCCTGGCCAGGCAAACCAACCTGGCATGGCTTCCGAGGTATTCACCAATTCAACTAAATTCTGCTTCAGTGCTTCTTTGCCTTTGCATGTGATGACTTACTTGTCTCCTTTGCACCTTTCCAGTTTGAGATCAATTCTTCAAACCGTTCAGATCTGCAGGGCGTTCTGCCTTGCGGCGGAGCTCAGATGCCATTCCTACAAGGAACATTATCACACAGCAAAGCTTGTTGTGTTTTGCTTGGAATCAAACAAACTTAAAATTGGACCTGAACGGACTCCTGCAAACAATTTTGGCAAAACACGAGCAAGGCAGCCCGGAAGCACAAGGGAACAAAATGTTGCCTATACTGCTGCTTTGCCCTGCTCTTGCCTCAGAAATCATGAGGTGTGCCATGCAAACTGTGCTTGAGCGAGAGATTCCCGAGGCACAGTGCACCAAAACCTTGGTACAATTGAAAGCCCACAGCCAGTCTCGCAAATCATTGTTCCTGTCCTTGTCACAATCTGGTTGCTCTGTGACCCTGCGGGATTTCTCGAGTCAGTTGCAGAGTCTTGACAGTGCAACCCTGAGTTGATGCTGAGTAGCAGCTGAGTAGCTTCAACCCAAAGGGCTCTTTAATCAGGAGAAGCTTCCTGTGCATATAGTTTCCTTGCTACTACGTGCTATAGCCCATAGATAGAGAGAGAGAGAGAGCGCGTCTAAAAAAAGGAAACAAAAGAATAAATAAAGAAGTTGCACATGTGTAAAAATGTTTTCATGTGTTTTCTTTGTACCTCTCATTGCCAGGCTTCCGGGCTCCTTGACACATTCGTCCTTCAGCCACAAAGGCCGATGCCGCACGGAACCGCGCAAGGAGGTCAACCTTTAAACACTCTCTTCTCCGCTCCGAAGAAAAACGTCAAAAGTTTGACCAAGGTCAAAGCTTTCTCGCTGTGATAAAAATGCCAAGTCACATGTGCATCTTCTACTGCATCCACCTCTGCGTACGAATTAGTAACTAGCAAGCATGCTGGAAGTACACTCATGAAGAGGAGAAAGAAGGCCAAACTGCCACAATCTGTAAGTTTAGAAGTAAACTGTTGGAGTATTTATGGTTGGCTTGCACAAAGTTCATTGGCATACTAGGTTTCATGTGTTTTAATGTGTTCGATGTGTGCAACCTACGGTTATTGCATGATTTGTCCTTTTGCAACGGCGCCTCGAAGACGTGAAGCTGCATATTAGCAAGTTCGACATTAATACCTTGACTTGATCGGAAACAATGGCCGAATAGAAGAATGGAAGGTCACACATAATGTACGTGCACTTTTTAAGCAAAAGGAAGGAGTAAAATTGTACACCTACATGGCATTCTGCTTGCTAAGTGTGTGTGTGTGTGTGTGTGCCATGTTGCTTCCCGATAGTACTATATATATATAAGGAAGCTTCTCAAAAGGTACAACGTGGTAGAATGCAATGGATGCTTCAATATGGTTTTTGAACGCACATGCTGGAAAATGTAAGCGGGCACCCGCTTCTCTGTGCAGAGAACTGTCAGCTGCATTCAGGATGTGACGCCTCAGAATACAAATACACCAGTGCCACCTGCAAACCAGTCCGGCAAGCAACGGAAAGCGAGATGCGAGCGGGCGCGGTCGCGACGTGCAGGTTTGCTTCGTATTTTTGGGTTTCCTGGTTGGTTTTCCTATGTGCTTTCCATGCCTTTTAAGTTGGCTTGCCGTGTTTCCGCCTCTTCTCAAGCAGGTTAGCCGTGATCCAGTGCGTTGTCTGCCCAAAAGCGTGGTTTCATACTTTTGGG
>CAXAMN010013113.1:926692-956496 GCA_963970005.1 Durusdinium trenchii
CGGCAAGCACTGAGCGGTAACCGACACTTTTGCACAATGCTATAAGGATGCCAGTGTATCTGCTGATGGCTCATTTTGCTTTGTGCGACACGGCGGTAGGTCTCGATGAATGTCTGGGCTTCTTGCACTGCTCGGGTAGCCACCACGTCATCCAACCACGGGCTCTTTGCGTCATCTGTTTGGATGAAGTTTGGCCAATGGCAAAGAAAATCGTGCTTTTCGTGGCTGTTGTTCTCGTTCCAGGCGGCTTCTAGTTCTGCTTGCTGTGCTTTGTGGAAATTGTAGTCAGGATGAGTTTCTGGATGTATCCATGCGAGAAAGTGTTTCACGTCGTCGAACTCGATAGTTCGGTTGTTCAATTTCTCCGCGAGTTCGTGGAGCGGTTGCTGCCAAATGGATGCACTGTAGACGTTGCAGTGAAAGTGCGGCGTCGAATTTGTTTGATATTCGATGGCGCCACAGAGGCCGCGCACGAGGCCGAACAACCCCCCGGTGACATGGCAGCCGTTCCCGCTGGCATCCCGGCAGTCACAGGCGGGACAACGAAAGCACATGCGAATGCCGAGCAGCTTTGCGAAAATGCAACGAACAACGGTTTGGAAGCTGAGAACTACGGCCCACGGGTCTCTGGCTGTCAGTTGCCGTCTGGTATCATAGGGGGGACGAACATGGTTGCATTGGCGGATTCCCATATTTCTGGGCAGGTCCGCTTTCCGAAGACCGTGCTGCCTGGGTCGGCTTGTCGGTATCGAGAAAATTTGACGCACAGCGCATTGTGGCGTGAGGTGGGTGAAATTGTGATGAAAAGAGGTTCTCCCAGCTCCACTCTGGCTCCAAAGAGAAATCGACCGATGCGACGGCGAGTTTCTATGGTTCCGGGCATATTTCTTTGCATGCTGCGAACGTCTTGCAAGAGGTGGTGCTCTTCTGACGTCAAGCCTTTGGCGTAGGGCAACTTTCTAGTATCAAAGTGTATGGGTTTGTATTGACCACTAGCGGTTAAGTACGTGCCACTGCGCAACTTGCTATAGAGCCCTTTTGCTGCTTCCACCCACGAAGCGGTAGGGGTTGCTTGAACGCAGTCTCTCTGGCTTGGTCTTTTTCGCCAGAGAATACCATTGCAGACTGACTGCCATTTGAACGTCAGCCGTCGCAAACCAGGTACAAAGTCCCAGGAGTTACGAATAGAGCTCTCAACACGGCCGGCCAACAACTTCAAGTGCGCCAGAGGATTTAAGTTTGGCGCATGCACTGGGCGTCGAGGTCTTGTTTTGTGGGGAAAATCAGGGCCACTGACAGGTGCTGGAAGGCTGAATGGGAATGCCCATGGTAAAAAATCGTTTTGCCATTGGTCCCAAAAAGTATGCCCGGTTTCGACCGTGACTTGATCGGCAGCGTGTGCAAGTTCTTGTAACCTTTCTAGATCTGGCTCCCTCCAGTCAGAAGCTGCGTAGTCTTGGGATAGGACGTTTGGTCGATGTACTCCAGTGAAAGCTTGGCCATCCAGTGCTGCGGACGCCGCCGTTTCCGGCGTCGCATGCTTCTGCGGCGGCGCTGTTCGGCTGGTTTGCGAGCGCATGCTTGCGGACAAGGTTTTTGCAGTGCCTACCGCTGCAACGGACACGACCGGTTGGACGCATTTTTGGTCGGCCATCGTCCGAGTTTGACTGCTCGTTTTCTCTGACCCCGCGACCTCGGCGACGGCAATGCAGGGGTTGTCGTCGGCTGCGACAACAATCGATGCGCCCCGAGCGATGCTCTGGGCGTTGTTGGAGGCCACAACTGAGAGCTCGGTTGGTGTGGTGGAGACTGTGGTGCGTGCAAGTGCATGCTGGCTCTGACTAGGATCACGAGAAAGCTCGCTAGGCAGTAGCCGCGTGCCCATGATCAGGCTATGGTCGTCGGTCGTGACGATGCTATGGTCGCCACTTGCAGTGTCTACGGTTACCTTTGACAGCTTTGCGTCGGGACATACCTCTGCAACGGGCTTTGAAGCTTGGCCACTGTGCCGTGCACTTGCTGGTGGGCTTTGCTTTGGCGCTGCCGGACGCGAGCGCGAAGACTTGGTGGGTCGCGCTTTGTGGGTGGATTGCGCCGACGAGAGTGGCGCGGCCACAGGCACGTCTTCGAGAATGCCTTCCCCGAGCGGCATTGTCTCTTCCGTGCCATATATATTTGTGACCCGTTGTTTCACTTCTTCTTTTGCTTTCTCCGGGGAGATGTGATTGTCACACATTGGATGCTGCAAGTCGATCAAATGTTGCAACAATGCAACGACCACCCATGGTCGGATCCGTGCGCCGGCCACCCACTCTATCGCCTCATTGTGACGCATGCCTTTCACAGTAATCTTAACCAGGGCTTGCAGAACTTTGGGCTTCTGCGGCAAGTTTGTCCACGGCATGCTAGTGTTTGCTTGTGGAGCGAACGCTTGCAAGACTTCTTCCCAAGGTAAGCTAAATGAGGAAACATTACCTCGAACGGCAGAACGATGCTCCGCGCGGTGGAGGGTTTCTTCCACCAGGTGCCCTCTGTCTGCTTCTACATAATACGTGACGACGGACGTCCACACTGGGCTAGCGGCGGCTGCTTCTATCCACCGCACTTTGTGTTTGTATAACAACTCTGTGGGGTAGCCGTACCAGTTGTCATTGGCTAGAGCTTGTGGAACTGCAAGAACATGTTTGTCGAACATCTGCACCAGGCATTGGTGGCAGATAGGAAGCTCACATGTTTCGCAAAGCTGCCCATTGCCTACATCACAAGCTGTGCAGCGCAAGTCTTCTGGGCAACACACAATCTTTTGGCCATTGTATAGAGAGGCAGGCAAAAGGCGCGACCATTCATGTGCGTCAAAGCGGTCACGGACGCAAGCACTGGTGGCGTACTGCTTCATGTATGTATCCAAATTCCAGTTGCAGGTGAAGCTTTCTAGAGAAAGGGAACCAAACAACTCCGCTGCGGACAAATAGGCAATGTCCCCAGCAGCACCCCCGGCATGGATGCGAGCACAGCATGCACATATCAAGGCTTCGCACGACGTCTCCTGCAATTCTTTCTGCAGTCGTCGCAGGGTTCGACGATCCACACTCCAACCGACCTGTGGCACTTGTTGATCTTCTTTCTGCAACAAGGCATTCACGTATTGGCTGGGAATTGCGAGCTCGGCCGAGCCTCCGGCTGCGCGATGCGCTGCCTCCTCGAAGACTGCGTGATGGTTTTCTTTCAGGTGCGCCCACAAGCACGTGGCAGCATTGCCGCAGCAGGCTCTGGCTGAGTGTGACCAAGTCGTGCCTTCTATGCGCCAGACTTTTTCTTTTGACCAGTGGGGATGACATGGTTGCACATCAGAAGCCCACTGACAACCGTCGAACGCACAATGCACTGCGGGATACACTAATCCAGAGTTTGAACCTAATTTTTGCAAGTCTTTGTCACTCAACACGCATGGCAATAAAGGGCGTAACCGGAAGTGCGTCGCCAAGTGCTTGGCGCTGTCTATTGCGCGGTCCTCTATCGTCACCCGGCTTTTATGTGGTTCGACGACCGCTGGTAGGTCTGCGTCATTGGACCTTCCACTAGATTCGGAATCCCACGACAGCACACTGTCCAAGTCCACGTCCGTGGCCGTTCCTTCGGATTCTTCCACTGCGTTGGACTGTGGCCAGACGTCGTCTGCCCCCCTCTGCACGGTGGATCTTGGATCTGTGTGTTGCTGTGCATCGGTGGCTGCGGTTGCTGTCGGTGGATGCGAGGCCACATGGTCTTCTTGTTCGATGGCTCCGTCACAGCGCGCAGACGTCTCGTGCTTGCAGGAGCTATGTTCCGCGCAACTTGGCTGGAAATGCTGCGCGATGCGCACGCCTGTCCGGCGACGTCGTGCTGGTCTGGAAGAGCCCTGGCACACACCGTCTGTGGTGGGCTTGTCGATCTCGCCGTCGAGCTCCGCCGTGCTTCCTCTGCGTGAGCGATGCTCTTGCGGCAAACTTTGCGGCGGCTCGCACGGCGGCGGCATGGGTGGCAGAGGCGTCTCTAGAGTGTCCGCTGCCCGCTGCAAGACGGCGTCAGCTCCGGCGCGTTTCCACTCCAGTGTCCAGGTGGTGTCCGGAAACGGCGGCCGCAGCGACGCAGATCTGTCCACTATGTCGTAATGGCCGGTGACGCCGATTTGGCGGTGCAGAAGTTCTAACACTTGTGGATGTTCTTGTAGTCTTGCATGGGCTTCTTGGTCACTGACAATTGCTTGGTCTCGCACCCACAGGTTGTGGTCCACGTCCTGACTCCAAATCAGGCAGTGAAAATCGAATGTCTCTGCGAGCGCCCATAGTTCGACGAAAGACCCATGGTGGATGGAGTCCAAGGCACGCGGTTTCTGTAGCACCGCAACTAGCTTGCTCAAAAGCACAATCTCTGAGTCCGTGAGCTCTGCTAAGCTCGGGTTGGATTTGTGCGCGCGCAGAAGATACTGCTTATGCAACTCTAGTTCTCGATCATCGAAGGGCACGCAGGCAAGCTGAACGTCTTCTGCCTTTGGACCATATTTCTGATTGCACAACCACTCCAACGCCTGCAGGTATAATTCTGCGGCGTGCGTTATCGACCACGTGTTCCAATTGCTGCAGTGCCGACTGACGGCATGAAAGAAGCACCATCCGTCGCCGGGCACTTTGGTGATGTCACATCCGATCCGAGCTTGCGCCAGCTGATCCAAGTCAACAACTTCTTCTGCGGACTGGTTGTGCGCCGGGCTGTATTCCGACGTCCACAAAGCATACTGTGTAACATTAGCTTCAACTTCACTTTTCTGCTTCAAAGGTGTTGGGTTCGAAGTCTCAGCTAGCGTGGCAGGGTCAGCATGTGAGCAAGTTGCATTGTCCACGTCTTTCTTTTCTGTCCTCGTCCTTTTTGTTCGGTGCATCGTATTCCCATGCAGTGCCCGCATCAATTGATTACGTAGTTTGCGAGCAACCCACCACATGTGGTTGGCTTGAAAAGTGTCTTTGTAGCTTACAGTATGAACACAGTGTAAGGTGCCGGGACTCACGACCACCAACACTGCCAACAACACTTGCGTCCTATACAGCGGCTGTGTTTGTCGCCGTCGTGCTTTGACGCGACTTCTGCCTGCGACGCGGGCTTTCTTGATCCAACCCGTCGGACACCGACCCTTTGCGAGAGCTCGCAGTGCTTGGCATGCAAAGACACAACTGAAGAGGTGGACGACAAACACTGGGTTTATTCGATTAGTGGTAGCACTTACGAACGCAGACACTAAGGCTAGGCCCCAGGCGAGCATCGTGTATCGATCTGGAATTCTACGGGTCCAGTGTGTGTGCTTGTTGTCTGCTGGACTTGCTTTGCCGGATTTGGCGTGCCGGACATGGCGGCCACGTCGGCGCAGGTTGCATCTGCATCCTTCGACCAGAGTGATCCTCCAAACTGTCGAGCAGCGCACGGCAAAACTTCTGTCTTGTTCACTGACAAGTTTACTTGCAACCACACACCACTTCGTCATAGCTGCACTAACGAACGCAGGCAGGAACGCCGTGCTTCGGGTGAGTGCAGTGATTTTGTAGGTCGAGGGTGTGTGCATGTTGCCTGCGTGCACTGCTAGGCTGGATGTGGTGGGTCGGACATCGCAGCTTTGTCGGCGACGAAGCCGTGTCTGCCAGTCGCCGAAAGCGACCCCGCAAAACATCCAGCACCATGTGGCAAAACTCGCTGCTCGTTGACAAACGAGTCGATTTGCAGCCAGATACCACTGTCTCATGGTTGTCCTCTTTGGGTCCGTGAGCTACAGTGAAGTGAAGTTCTGACTGCTTGCGTTAGTCTGTAGTTTCTTTACCTAGTCACTCTGACACTGTGGCTGCCAGGACGCCTAGAATTCAGCTACCGCGATTGCTAGTTCGGTTACCTGTCGTTGACTTACGGGGATGGAAAAACCTATTCGTGTCCTCTATGTGAATGACTGTTGTAGTGGACTTCGTGTACGTCGCCGTAGCGACACCGACCTATGTTGGTGTTGTTGCACCTAGCTTCTGGCTTTGGACCGCAACAGTGCAGCGACAACGAACGACGCTGCGACCGCGCACACCTGCACTTGCAGGTTCGACGGTGTTTATGTTCATCACTCACGAGTGGCTTCTCACCTTGGTTCCCTGCGTTTTTTTGTTTGGTTTACTTCGTACTTCACAGTCTGGTTTCAGTTTCAGTCAATCGTTCTCCTTCCTTGTGTTAGTCTTCTAAACACGTCGTTGCCACCTCGTCTGGACACAACCCATGCCCTCTCGTCAAACACGCCAAACTCGCTGGCCTCTCCACCGTGCTGCGAGAAAACGACGGGATCGTCGTAGAGCACCTGGCACATGGTTTGCACGCTGGAGACGGTGTCACAGACTGTTGACAGAAAACTAGAGCTGGCAGTTCTCTCCTGTCTCTGTCAAGCGAGCCATCCAGTCTGTGCAGTTCAGTCTCTCTTAAGCGAGCCATGCAGTCTGTGCAGTTCAGTCTCTCGTAAGCGAGCCACGGTGAGTCTCTGTTAAGCGAGCCATCCAGTCTGTGCAGTTCAGTCTCTCTTAAGCGAGCCATGCAGTCTGTGCAGTTCAGTCTCTCGTAAGCGAGCCACGGTGAGTCGCTCACAGTCAACTGTCTCTCGTCTCTCTGGCAGTCACTTCAGTCCAGTCTGTCTGAAGCAAGCCGGGCAAACAGAAAGGTTTTGTAGTAGAACTACGTCAACGATAATCGTTTCGAGTGCGGTGGATTGTTTTTCGAGGCAATAAACTCATGTAATAGGTGATATGTTTCAATCTAGCACTCACTTCAGTCCTGTTTATCTTACGTGAGTCGGGCTAACACAGATATACGGTGGGTTGTTATCTTACGCGAGCCGGGCGAACACAGATGTTTGGTGGGTTGTGTTTTGTAGCAAAACTATGTCATGGACGAGTTTGGTAGGGTATTTTTTGGACGAAAACTAACCTATGTCATACGTGACCTTTGACGGAGACGTCGACGCGATCGAGGATGTTTGAGTCCCGCTGGGCCTCTTAACCTTGTGCCTGGCTGTGGCAGTGTTCGACGGCTCACCCGACCTTCGGTGCACTGACTGTGCACCCGGGCGGTCAGCCCCCTTCTTGCGAAGGATGCTGCCGGGACGCCCGAAGTCCCGGCCCCCGTCCTGCGCGAGGGTGGGAGAGCGATGCTCCCCCACAACCTTTTAGCCGACACAGAGGTAGAGACAGAGACAACTACCGACAAATACCGCGACGGAGACAGGGACGAAGACCGAGGCAAACACTGAGGGGACAAGGAGAAACACAGAGAGAGAGAGAAGAGAAAGGGAAGGAGAAAGAGAATGACAGCAAGAGACACAGAAAGAGGAAGCGAGAGACAGAGAGAGATACCAAGACGGAGACAGCGAAAAGGGAGAGAGAGGATGACAAATACCAAGACAAAGCGACAGAGAAAGAGAGAGAGTACTCAGCCCTGCACACCCTCATCGTCCGCGCGTTTCACACAAACCCTCACCCTGCTTGGCCGGCGCCCGGCTGTCAGGCGTAAGCCTCTTAAATCCGGGCGCCGGCCAGGACGCCCGTGGCATGCCCGGAGGGCCTTCGGTGGTAACCGAAGGTTATAGACGCTCGCCCCCCCAACCGCCGACCCTCGTCACCAAAACGGGGGGACCACCGGGTCACTGAAGCCCCTGTAATTTACAGTGTATCGTGTGTGTGAGGTATAAAAAACACTGTGTTTTACAGGGTTTATTGCGCATATCGAAGTACGACGCGGGGAAAAGGGAGAAATGCAAAAATGCTGTGTTTTTCAAGGGTGGTGTCGGTAATGCGCGCCGGGCGGACAGGCTTAATCGACATTTTGTGGGCAGAGGCCCTCCAGACGACTTACATTGCCTAACATATCCTCAACATAGGCCCAAGATAGCCAACATATCCCCAACATATGCCCAACATAGCCTCCAAGATGGCTCAACGTAGGGCCAACATAGGCCAACATGGGGCCAACATAGGCCCAACATAGGCCCAACCTAGGCCAACATAGGCCAACATAGGCCTAACATAGGCCAACGTAGGCCCAACATAGGCTCAACATGGGGTCCAGATGTGCCCAACATAGACCGCGTGGGCCCCACTTGGCCCAACCTAGGGCCAAGATGCGCACCAGATAGCTTAACTTTGCTCAATATAGGGCCCCGTCTCCGACGCGGACCAGTTTCCGGCACCACCCAGGGCCCAGTATGCCCCCGATAGCTTAACGTGCGCTACACAGACCCAAGTGGGCCGGCGCCCGGCTGTTAGGCGTAAGCCTTGAAATAATATTTGGGTCCCTTGTGTCCATGTCCCGCACAAAACCACCAAAACCAAGCAGGGCAATAGCAACCTCACTAAAACCCAAGCAGGAACCTAGCCACTTCACCTGACTACCTTCCTGCTTGGTTTTTGGATGTGGTGGGCACTTTCCTGCCAAGTTCTTGGTGTGGTGGCTACTTTCCCACCTGGCTTTTGGTGTGATGGCTATTGGTGTGGTGGCTGCTTTTCTGTGTGGGTTGTGGTATGGTATGGTGGCTACGTTTCTGCTTGGTCTTTGGTGTGGTGGCTACTTTCCTGCCCGGTTGTTGCGGTGGCTACTTGCCTGCCTTGTTTTTGGTGTGGTGGTTGTTGGTGTGGTTGCCACTTGCCTGCCTGGTTTTGGTTTGGTGGCTACTTTTCTGCGTGAAGTTCAGTGCGTTGTCTTGTGTTTTGCCTGTTGTTGAATCGCCATGACTCGCCCCTGTCTAAAGTAGCAGGGTGACGACGTATACCACCAGAGACGAACACGATTTTCACGAGGGTCGGCATACCCTAAAAAACAAAAAACATATCCCAAAAATATTTCGCGAACACACAGGTGTACCTGGAATAAGTAAATAAGACACCACGGATGAATCAACAGTGTTTACACAAGTGGGCCGCACAAGACCTTTTGCTGTATCTGATTGGGGTTCCGAACTGTAAGTCTCTACCGTCCCTTAACATCCAAAGGAACTGCCTTTGCAATAATTTTTGGCATATTTCATGTCACTCTTTTTCGTGGAACCCCTTCTAGCAAACCCCTAAACAAAAGTGAGGCCACTGATTATCCGGTAACACACTGGTCGCGCAATCTTGGTTAATTAAGGAGGACACATGATGAAATTGGATACCACTGATGTGTTATCAAAGGAAGTTTAGGGTGCAAAACTTCCGTGTTACGGACTTTCAACAGCTACTACTACTACTACTACTACTACTACTACTTCTCCTACTTCTCCTCATCAGCTTTAGCTCCAGTCAGCTCTAGCTTTAGTTATCTCTAACTCCAGTTAGCTCTAGCTTTAGTCAGCTCTAAATCCAGTCAGCTCTACCTTTAGTTTGCTCTAACTCCAGTCAGTTCTAGCTTTAGTTAGCTGTAGTTTCAGTCAGCTCTTCAACATGCATTTTGGAAGGAAGTCGCGTACAAAATGCGTGGTTCAACAGCTCTAGCTCTGGTTAGCTCTGTTCCAGTTAACTCTTCAACATGAATTTTGGAAGGAAGTCGAAGTCGCGTACAAAATGCGTGTTTCAACTTAGCTAGCTTCAAGAGTAGTGCTCTGAGGAGAAGCCGCGGATAGGTCCCAATCATACGGGAAACAAGGGCGGATCCTGGTACGGTACATGGGTACTGTGGTACGGTACGGCGCGGTACGCTGGTACGGTACGCTGGTACGGTACGCTGGTACGGTACGCTGACGGTACGGTACGGTACGCTGGTACGGTACGGTACGCTGGTACGGTACGGTACGGTACGATGGTACGGTACGGTACGTGGTACGGTATGCGGTGCGGTATGGTGCGCTATGATGTGACACGGCACGGTTGGTATGGTGCTGCGATAAGTTATATACCGTCGGAAGGATCTCTACAATGCGACGTGTCCACAGGTGTTTGAAGCAGTTCGTTTCTCATTCGTCTCGTTCCGCTGCGTTCTGTTCAGTGAACAACTGCGCTGTTCGGCAGCTGTGGACTGCAACTGGTTTGGCCCGGCTGGATCTCTTGAGCAAATGTCTTGCACAATTGCATCCCCTGGATTCCAAATGCCGGAACCAGAAAAGTCTGGAAATGGGAAACCAAAATTTGGTCAGCTGGTTTCCTCAATCATCAGTTGGCGCTGGTTGCCAAGTCTGCATCAAATTCGAGACAGATTGCAACTCCTCAACTTCAGAGTCCGTCTCAAACCTGAAAACGGACAACACTGCCAGCAGGAAGCCATAACGCACGGTGTTGCAAACCTCATCACGCACGCACGCAAAGAAGGTATGTTTGTTCCTCCTTCATTCATCGTCGCTGAATGACAATTACCATTCTTTTCTTTCAATCAATTGCAGATCACCGCAAATCAAATCACAACAACTAGGGCCGCAACATGTTGCCGGCCAGGTCGGCAAGTTGCTTCTGCGAGACATGTGAGTGCACATTGACCTTCAGCTGGTCAACGGAAAATCCCTGCAGAGCCATTAGCTCCATTCCTGAATCAACTTGTCAACTAACTCAACTAACTAACTATACATTGTTTTGCAAATTGCAAGTTGCCAGCAAACAAGTCTCTTCCAACTTCCAACTTTCAACACACTGTCCTATCAGCAGCCGTCGCCTTTGGACATGCCAAAGCTTGGATCCTGGCAGGATTGTCGGCACAACCTGCGCAGCAATACCATGGTGACCGACCAAACAGACTCAACACTGACAACTGCTATGTAGGCTGGTGCTTTCTCCCACATTCATTTGTGCAAACACTCACGCGCCTTTGATCCCACGGTGGACGTGGGTAAGCGAGAAGCCGATTGCGAAACGTCCACAAACAGGATCTTCTTTTCGGGGAGATCGATTCTGCTGTTCATGAGCTCGATGAAGCACAATACCTTTCAGCAAATACACAATGAATCATTCAGACTGGACTGAAATGGGAGCATTCAGTCGAGTCTACACTCTGACTCTAGACTCTAGACTGTAAGATTTCAAGATAGCAGAAATCAGTGAACTCAGTAAACTATGAGACTTGAGACCATGTAATTGATGGAATTGATGGACCCAAGTGTGCCAAGATTGCGCCACGATACTTCTTTCTCACGCGCTGGAAGTATGCCAAACCAGGGTGACTTTGAGAGCTCTTCACTTGGCGTAAGTGGCCACTTTACACCATCTCAGTATTCAAAGATTAAAAATAAAAACAAAAAGACATCAGTTTTCAGTTTTCAGTGTAGTGTACAGTGCAGTGTTTACAGCTTACAGCAGTTTTGCCGCTTGGAAATTTGCAATTCTTTGAAACCTTGTGGCAAGGGGCATTTCTCTGCCAGAGCTGAATGGACTTCAGGCCATTTGCCAGACTCTGCTTTTTGTTTCTCCTTCTCTTCAGCGTCCTGCTTGGCTCTGCGCTCTTGTCGTCGACAAAGCTCATCCGTCAACTGCTGCACATCATCGTCCAAAATGAAATCATCCTGACAAATTCACGATGCTTCATCCGCAGAAGTGGTCAGTGACAGAAATGTTCACGCTGTTGGGAACTGGAACTGACAAGTCTCAGTTTTGAGTCTGAGTCTTAGTAGTTTTAGTTAAGTTGGGCGAACAGGCTAGCTTGACATGCGGGTCGTAGGCCCCTGGCCGTTTTGGTCGTGAGCGTGCCCCGCATGCAGTCAATCCTATTCTCGATCTTGGCAACCATTTGCGCAACAGGCTCAGCAAAGCAAGGCAAACCACCGCCAGGATGCTGAATGCCAATGATGTAGTACCGGGTGCGGCGTTGTGGTAGCTGGAAGTCAGATGCTTTCAATTTGCAGGCGCACACTGCGTAACCAAGTTCCCGAATCTTTTCCAACACAACCTCCAGGTTGGTCCTTACAGTACAGATAGTATAAGTCCAAGGAGTATGACGTCATAGTTGCAGTTACGGTCACAGTCACAGTCTAGTCTTTAGTAGGGTAGGAGGGCCTTAGTTATGTTAATTTCTATTTGACATAAATTTTAAATAAATAGATTCTATTTCTCCAAAGCCTACGAGTCTATATATAGAGTCTACAGCCATAGTCGTTGCTGTAGTGTAGTCATGTGTCATAGGTCACAGACAGAGTCATATAGCACTGCACAATACACAGTACACACAGCAGATGTGATGTGATTGGAGGGAATATTGAGTCTCGAGCGGTTTCTGTTCCTCCTCGGAGTTCTGCCCTGGCGCTGCGTCAATGCTGTCAACATTCTCCAAAATTACAATAGCAGGCTGTGTAGTTTTGATGATGAAGAGGACGCCACGGAATGTCGCTGCTGTAGAGCAATCCTCATCATCACCATTTAGACTTGGCTCGACGTGTATTAAAACCTTCAAGCCTCTTTGTCATTTAATTAGAATCAGGATTTCAAGAGTCAAAATCAAGAAGTCAAATGTCCAAACTTCCAAACTTCACATCACTTGTCCTTGTCCTCAGAGATACAATTCAGATTTGTCAGGAACTCTGTGTTCATTCTTGATACCGACCTAGTCACGGCGATTGCGAGCAAGAAACATTTACAAATTACAGTACACTGCTTGCGCTGACGCGCATCACTTCGACTGCTAGGCATTTGCAGCCGAGTGACTTGCAGCTGAAGCCGGCAGTGAAAACTGAAATTTGGCCGTTACTCGTCTCAAGAGCCTAATCACTAGTCACGAGTCACTAGGCAACCAACCATCAACAGCTGAACAGCAGCAGCAAAAATAATCACAACTGCCGCAAAGGCACACAGGCACCGCTGCTTTGCGTCAGACAGCTTTGTAATGTCTTCAAAAAGACAGGGACACTCCTGTTCAACATTTATCAAAATAGGTTCATGATTCATGATTCATATGCCATGTTCAGTCGTACCCAGCCAATGAAACACAATGAAAGCCACATCCGCTCCCCCCTCCCAATCCATCCCCCCTTTTCCCCCCCCCCCCCCCAAAAAAAAACAAAAAAAACCCCCCCCCCCCCCCCCCCCGCAAACAAACGTCCTCATTTCCAAGCATACTGGGCAACACACACTTGTACAAGAACTTCTGCTTGGCAGGCGAAATCTCACATAGGAAGACTGGCAGCACCTGGTACAGAGTACAGAAGGAGAAAATGGACCCTACCCTCTAGGCCCCTTACTGAGATACTGAAGCAAGCAGTTGAACTGTTGAAGTTGAACTATTGATAAACTCTGATAAACAGACACCAGTCCTGCCTCCAAGCATTCTTCGAAGCAATGCACAAATGATCGACTTATGGTCTGAGTCAGGAAATGTGCTACCAATTCAAAACTTCCTGTTCCTGAACACGCTGACATGAGAAACAGCTTGCGAGGAAGTGTGCCAAATGTCAACTCCAGCAGTGGCTTCCCACATTCGACAGTCAGTCTGGAAAGCAGGTCCTAAGTCGGTGGCCGGTGTGATTGTTGGACTTGCTGTGAAATTGAAAGCAACACGTCAAGGCTGAGCAAAAGACATCTCCGAAGTACTCCAACAAATTCGGTTCGTCAATATCATCGTCCATCTCAGCCCTGACGCGATCTTGGCCAGCTTCATCGTTTGCATCCATTGCCTCATCATCTTGCTCTGTCTTGATCCCTTGGGTGGCTGCCGATGTGTCCATCTGGTTCTGAGACTCTTCCGTGTCCATGTGGCTCTGTCCATCATGTGGCTCCCTCATGATCTCAGCGTCTTTGGGATTGGGATGATGTTCACCATCATTGGCGCCACCCCCGGTCCCTTGACCATCGTCAGCTGCAGGCTTCACCTCAGCCTCAGCGTTCTTTGGCGCTGACTCTGACATGTTCTTTGGGTTCTGCATTTGCGGATGCCCTGCGTCTGCATCGGCTGAAAGCTTCTTGACTTCAACTTCAACTTCAAGTTGTGTTTCCAATGTCTCAGTCGCAGTCTCAATCTTCCGTCTCTTCTCTTCTTCAGCCTCAGTCTCCTTTGTCTCAACTTCAACAGTGGAACGCTGTAACTCTGTCTCCTGCGGACCACCGTCTGCATCCTTGGCCAAATCCTTGTCCTCAGGCTCAGACACCGACATTGTTTCCGGGCCAGGCACCGCAGTGGCCAGTGAACCATGATGTTCTGTCACTGTAGTAGAGACAGTGTCTGGAACCGTTGGCTCAACATCATCGACCATTTTTTCAGGCTGCCCAACTGTAGTCAAACCAACATCATCCGCGTTCTCCTCTTCAGGCTTGCTGGCTGCAGCAGCACCCACGCCACCTGCTGACTGTGAAACTGGCACGAACAGACATGGCGAACACAGCTTGCAAACGGAACATAACAGCACAGGCAATTTTGTGATGCTTGATACTTGTTCGTTGTAAGTTACAACTACTTACAACTTGTAGTGAAGTGAAATCACAAAAGAGGAGAATTGCCACCGTGATGGCCTTCGCCACTGTCCAATATAGCTTCCAGTTCTCGTTCCACTGCACACACTGTTCTTGGGCTTGCCCCCTCTTCCGTTCTGACTACCATGTCCATGTCCACATCGGCTGGGCCTGCACAATGTTCAAACTCTACTTACTTTTATCATATCACTCTTTGATCATATCATTTATCATGGAAGTGGAACGATGACACACAACAAATGATAACAGCTGATCATACCGACATTGTACACTGTTCACGCTTGAAAGCAAGCATGAAGCGAGCCTGATGCTGAGGGGCCATTCTCGTTGTCGGAAGCAACTGTTGCGGGCAGGGGTTCCGGTGGAGGCTCAGTCTTAACCTTGAATTGGTCCTCCCAAAACCGTTTGCCCGATTCCGAAAGTGGCTGACACTTCATGGACTGTGGAGAATTGCCTCCTGATTGGGTCACAGTCTTGCGGACCTTGCGAGTCCTAGGTGTGCGCTGACGTACAGCAGCGGCATCAACTGAAGAAGAGTCTGAAGAGTCAACAACGTCAACGTTTTGACTTTGACTCTGACCATCATTTGGTAGTGGTGGTGGAGGCGCCGTTGCTTTTGGAACTGCTTTCGCTTTCCCCTTAGCATTCGCCGTAGGCTTAGCCTTAGCCTTAGGCTTGGCCTTGGGTTTCGGGGATTGCACAGCCCCACGTTTTCCCATGCTGCCGGATCGGTTCGATTCAAGTTGCAAATGATCAACTCAGCTTGGGCCTCAAATATCTATCAGCCATAGGCACAATGTCGATTCATGATCCAAGTTGATCCTGTGACTTGGAGCTGTGAGTGCGACAGACCGAATGCGGGGGCAGGATTTTGTTCCCCAAGCTTGTGTGGAGTTTCCCACGGTCCATTGCCAATGAGATAAGACAAGACTCGACATCGCGAATTTGCCCTGCGATGATTGGTGCTTGTTGTAATCATCCGTCATCTTTGGGAAAAGCTCGAGGAATTCATTGGGAACAGCAAAGAAAGCAAACAAAACTTGAAACATATGGAATCCTGATTATTAACTAATTAACAATAAGCATAAAAGTAAGAATGCGTAATATATAGTATATTTTAAATTTAGATGATGAAAACAGGAATTCACGCCCCGAGCAGTAAGGACATCCTTGAAGGCATTGCCCGAACTTCAGATGACATCACATCTAAGACTCTAAGAATCAAAGATCGTCAGATCGTCTAACTGTCTAACTATTGATCCGGATGTGTCTCGACGGACCATATCAGTTGCCTCCTGACCCCGACAATTTCGAAGCTATTGCTTGTAGGCCAGGAGGAATCTCAAGGGAATGATCCTGCGCTACTTTGATTGAGGCTGCGATAATCTTTGCACTCTTCTCACTCAAGGCACTGCCTGTGGCAATGCTACGGAGGACAGCTTTTGAGCAAACACAGCCGAAGACGTTGCCTGCCGACCTTGAAATTTGGCTGACACAAACTGCTCAATGTTTGGGCTTGAACAGTCCGATGATATCCGCCTGGGAAAAGGAAAAACGATTGGTCCTAAATTAACAACCAAGGCTCAACCATGTTAGGCATTCACGCCGAAGGCGTTGAACCTTTGTGGTGTCATACACCTCTTGCGCAGAGCATCCAATCTTTTTGGCGATGTGTTTGATGGTGTTCTCAGCCTCCTCCAGCAAATGACAAGATTCCCCCACCGCTTCAGTGAATTCAAGAGGGAAAGCAGGTTTGTGTTGTTGCTGCGCTGCCAATGATCCAATCTCTGACACATTGGCAAGCTTCAACACCTCGTCAGGAATTGAGAGCTTTGAGTGCATCTTCTTGCGCTCTTCAATGTAGGTCTTCTCAACGCTGTCAGCAATGCTTTTGAGTAAGGCAACAGCCTGGCTCCAAAGTTCCTTCAAACTGCCGACGATGGTCTCGGCTAGTCTCTCCCCCAGCGCATCCTTGTAGCCCATAGCAACGAAAGATGCTGAGAGATCATTTCGGACAAGGTCTGTCTCGTTCGTGTGCATCAAAGGCCGCAAGAGCTTGATACCATGCAAAACCACATCACTTGCCTGCTCATCCGGATTGGCTGTGGCAAAGGCTGACTTGCATGTCATAGCAGCTTCCATGATGGACAAGCCCCTCCGCAAGATTTGCCCTGTTCCGCCAAGAACACTGCTCAAGCGACATGCTTCTTCGCAATGGGATCCAAACAATTTCAACCTTTCGTCATTGACTTCCAAAGTAAAGCCATCGGTGGAAAAGGTCTCCTCGATCATTTTGGTGCACCGCTTAGCCGCATCAGCCGCCTGTGTATTCACACAGGTTTGCAACGCAGCGTGCACACGTTCCGAAGCTTTTGCAAGACAAGTCTGCATCTCCTGAAAGATAGAGACCTGAAAGTTCTTTGTGCCCTTCACTGCTCCGGTGATTGATTTGATGTGCTTTTTCCACTCAACCAAGCAGGACTGAGAATCATCAGGCTTTGCATCACCCTTGAATGTAGCATTGATGTTCTCGACCAATTTGGATGGGATGAAGCTGGCAAAGGATTTTATTTCCTTCACAACGTTGGAGGCTTCTGGAACATCCAAGAGCTGTAAGATGCAAGCGTTGTCCCCAACTAAGGTGAACATTTTGGCATCAAGTTCTTGCTTTGCGTCAATTGCCTCACCCAAAGACACAAGACACTTCGTCATGTCATTGCTCACAAACGCCTCCACAGCATGTAGCACCACTGTCTTGACCAAGCACTGTAGCTTGGTAAGCTGGTCACGATCAGCTCCTTTCAGGCCGCGCACTCCTGGGTTGAATCGGATTCAATGATGTTGATGGAAATTGAAATTGACAATGTCAAAAAACAAAAACTCACTACTGATATCGCTGATATGATCTATTGCATTCACCCCCGTCCTTGGCCATTTGAGGCTTTAATAGCTCTCATAATGCTCTTGCCAGCTTCCACTGTGAATGTTCCGGGTTCGCTGTGCTTTGCCTCAATGACCTCAAGAGCAGTCAAAGCCTCCCGGACAATGGAGATGGTCTCTGTTTGGGCCTCCCGCTTCTCTGCGTTCTCTTTGGCAAAGTCCAGGGTTCGCTTGCCATTCTGAAGGTTGAATGCCTGCACAACCCAGTGCTCCCAAAGATAGCTGGACTTTACAAAAGCCCCTGTTGCTTCTTCAACCGACGTCGGTGATGACGTAACATCGAGGATGATCTGCAAGTACATCAGGGCCTGCTCGTCTGACTCATTCGATGCAACCTTGGATTTCTCCTTGAACATCTCTTTCGCAAACCCACATACGAAATCAAGAGAGTCCGTGGAAACCTTGTTCACATTCTTCACAAGCCTTTGAAGGAGCTGACTGCTCAACAAAGTGAAGTACTGCTTCCCACTGCTCTCCCCCAAGTGGTGCAGGCAGTGCTCATACGTCTCCGTGAAGAACTTATCCCATTGAGCCAGCTTCAGGTCCTACCATTGATCAATGAATTTGCTAGAAAACTGTGAATCTCTCAAACATGTTGCATATTTATTTGTATATGAAACGATCATATGCTGTACCTTTTACTACCTGAACTTGGTGACATAAGGTGTATTCAGTGTATTCTATGGTTGGACTCCTCAAACGCGATAGCGCGCAGGCATCGCTTCCACATATGTTCTGACGGCTGCGCACCATCTGACTCAGCAAAATTGCAGAGCTTCTCATAGATGTCGCGACCCTTGGAAGCACTTTGGATCAAGGACTTCAGGAATTCAAGCATCAGAGTTGCTTGGCCAATGATGTGGTCCAAGGAGGATAGTACATCGTTGGCGTCATTCTTCCGACGGTTCAATGACTTCTTCTTGGCCATCACACCTGCGCAAAAAAATGCTTAACTTAAGTTCAACACATTTAAAATTCAACACACTTTAGTCTTGAAGTTTGAACTTAAATTCAATACCAAATCAACTAGCACCCAAGCACCTGACTTGAGCTCGCCAAGTTTACTCACGCGTGACTTAGCCCATGGGACAAAGCCATTGTCATCAGCAGATGGAGGATCCAAATCACTCAAATCATTCAATTGCTTCTCATATGACTCCACCAGTAGCCTGTCCTCCTGCCCAGCAGGCACAGGAGCGGGCGCACGGAAAGGTTCGGGGTCATCATCCTCAGCAGCATCTTCTCGTTTCCTTTTTGGACCTCCAGTGCCGCCCTTACTGCCAGAACCCTTTGCGCTCTTAGTGTTCCTGGCAGATTTGATAGCCATGGATGGCTTAGGATCCTCAAAAGTTCTCTTTGTCGCCTTCATCCGCTGAAAGAGGTTGGCAAAAGGCTGAGGGTTGGTCATCCACTCAGGCTCATCATCGTCATCCTCCTCCCCCCTCCTCTACTTCATCAACAGTGGGATCACATAAACTGCCATCACCACCTCCAACACCACCACCTGTGATCTTGACACAGTTGGATACATCAGCCACATTGTTCAGATGTTTCAACGCTGCGCTGTGGACCGAGGCAGTCTGGTCGGCACTCAAGGTTGTTTCCGGTGTTGACAACTGAGTGGTTCTGTTGACCTCTGTAGCTGCCTCATCAATATATTGATATTTTCCAATATCCTCCCAGGGTTCGCACGTTTTGTCATTACACTAGAACCATCATTGTTCTATTCCAAAAATACTAAAAGTACAATTCCATTATATTCAGTCAGTCAACCTGTCCTGCTCCTGGACTACATCTATCCCCGTAACTGCCACACCACCGAAGTACTGTGTCTTCACTTTGTCCTGAGGTGCTTTACCAAAGGTCTTCTCGTAGACTGACAATTCCCAAAACTCTTTTTTGGGTCCAGTCAATCCCTGACGCCGCTGCTCCGTCACACTGACAGTGTCCATGGATGCGAATGGATTGGAGGACGCTGTCACCCTTGATCGTGGATCCTCGATCTTCCGCTCCACCAAAACGTCTCGCTGCTTCAGGAAGGAGTGATTGGATGTGGGATCCGAGTCAAGAGCTTTGTCAACCGCAGTCATAGTTGAATACTTCACCAACCAACCACCCAGCTCTGCTACCTGAAGGGACACAGCCATGTATCATGTACCATGTACCCCATGTACCATGTACCCCATGTACCATGTACCCCATGTACCCATGTACCCGTACCATGTACCCGTACCATGTACCATGTACCCAATCTGGGATGTACCCAAATAAGGCCTTAAATAAGGCCATATATTGCCTTATTTAAGGCCTTATTTGGGTACATCACAGATTTGGTACATGGTACATGGTACGGGTACATGGTACGGGTACATGGGGTACATGCAATGGTGTTGGTACATTTCCATTTGATGTGGTCAATGATGATGTGGTGATTGATTGTTCAAATGAATTGCAAACAAATTATTGGAGACTCAATGCAATGAACTCACAAACATTCTGGACCGCTACCAAGCGCCTTCCGGCAAAGAAGGCAGTGAGCTCCTTGAGGTGAGAAAATGCTTCCTTGCTCCCAAGCCAATACCTTTCCCCACTTGTGTTCTGGCGAGATCGACTGGTCGTAGGGAGCAGGTGAGCAATTGAAGTTCCCGCATCGCCTGCACCTGCGAAAGCGGAACCCGGCAGGGTATTCCACTCCTGGTGGAGGTGGTGGAGGCTCTGCGCACCCACCCTTCGAAGACCTTCCACCAACCGAAGCTGCCATGACACAACACGCAGGAGCAAGAATCTCAATCAAACGCAAGACAAAGTTGTTGAGGCACAAAGGCTTGAAGCCGGAACAGAACATGAAAAGCAATCAAATGAGTCTTGTTTTGCAAATTATTCATTTCACTTCATTTCACTGTTGAGTATGGCTGAAACTCCCTTTTGACGATCGGCTAAAGTCAAGCTGAAGTCAAATTGGAAGTCCCCATGATCAGTGCGCTGAAGCCCCAAAAGCTTCGAATTTAGATCCCCACAATCACATTGAACCTGAGCTTTGTGCCCTACAAGAGCCCAATGACAAAAAGGAACAAACTCACTATGAAGACACTCGATGCGATGCTATGTTTTGCTGTCAAAGGTGCTGCGCTTTGTGCTGCTCAGACAATGCTCGATCTTCAAAACGTTTTCCAAGCTGAAGCCATTGAAGGATAGATTGCTCTGCGTCTACAGGCAGTCTCTTTACCCCAATGAGCTTGCAGCAGTTCCGATGGAAACCTCAAACATGAGAAACTGCCCGGACAGTGTCAGAGTTGTGTATGGCCATGTTGCTGCAACTCGGCACTCAGGGCATAACCGCAACGGACAGACACTGCATGCCCAGGCTGACCTTCCTTGATCTCTGTTATTCGACCTTTGCTTACTGCTTAATTCAAACTCAAACACAGTAGTGCGACAATGCGACACAAAAGAAGCTGATTCACAAAGCGACACTCTGCAACCAAACAGAACTGGTGACTTGGAGCTAGACCCAAGGGAAGAGGCAAAGACTTGTCAGGATCGTAGACCCAACAGTATCCTTTCTCATCTCGCCAAGGATGCGTAAAGCTTTGGATTGGAATTGGTACTGGTGCTTTGCTGCTACTGCTGTTGCTTGGCGCGGCCGCGTTGGTAGCACTGCTTGCTGCTAGGTTGCACCTACTGCCACTGTTCCTACCATTGCTTTGCTGTGACAACGGCAAGGGCCCGACTTGACTCTCCTTTGCAGCAGCCCATTCAGTATCAATGAAGCCATCAATTGTGCTTGCTATTCCTTTGTCGGCAGAATCGAGTTGTTTTTTTTTCTGCCTTGGTTGCTGCGTTTGTTGTTTCTTCTTGCGCATGTCCAAAATACAGGACTGTTGCTGCTGCTGTTTCTGGGTTGAGCTACCTGGAATTGGTTTGCTCTTGTTTTTTGCTTGTGCTGGTTTGCTCTTTGGTTTCATGTGAAGGGCTGCCTTGAGAATGGCTGTTCTTGTGTCTACGTCTTCATCGCTGCTGCTATCCTCGCTGTCACTTTCTCTATGTTTGTCTTGTTGAGAAAGGGCGTCTGCTGTTTGTAGCTCAGAGAGAGAGATGCAAACCTGGCCCAAGGATATTGCCTTGTATTTAGCAACGCGCATTTCCAAGGTGGTGGAAGCCATTTTGAGCAACACTCGCGGAAGCGGAATGAACTCAGGGCCAGGAAACTCACTCAACACGATGCTTGCAGTTGACGGCCCTGTCATTTGCATCTGAACAGCCGTCGCATCAAAAGGACTGAATGACATCCGAGTCAAAAGAATTACATCTTGGATTGACTCAGCCCGCAAAGGGTCACACCAAAGAATGAGCGCATGGTCCGGCACATATCCCCGGCTTCTCCTCATGTCCCTGAAGTGTCTAAGTACATTCTTGAACTGTTGGCTCAACTCATAAAAACGGTCAGGCAGTTGTTCAAAGTCCTTCCTGCAAAGGCCAGGCGTCAAAAAGGATTGACACTCCCTTTCGTATTCATCGTTTGGATCATCGACATCAGTTCCCTCCACAATTTGCCCATGAGCACTGGTGAACTCTTGGCTGGCATCATTGAGCCAATTGCCAGAGTGCTGCTCCCGTGCATTCTCAATGACCGCCTCCGACACTGCATAGTGCTCATCTGCGATATTATCATCATTTGCCATGCTCGGGCAAAGCAAGTCGCTGTAATCTGCTGTTGGAGGATTCACCACAGCATCTACATCGTCGGAGGATTCTGCTCGTGCTAGTTGCCTCTGCTTGTTCAATCTGACTGCTTTTGCTCGATACTCCTTCCAAGTTTACGCATACACTCGCTACTTGACAGCAAGCGAGCACCAGCAATCAATGGTATCATCGGTCTATGTCATATGATATTTCATCTATACTGTAACCGTCAGTACTAAGTATTATTCTATACTAAAAATATAAAATGTCAATTGTATACAGGACACCATGCTACATCTCCAGTCCTGATGATTCTCCGATTTCCAACCTTCCTGAGCTTCTTGCCATACGCGCTTGCGGGTCTCATTGCGGCTTTCGTGTGCCAAAGGGACCTGAGATTGCAAAAATAAAGCATTTGCTTTGCTACAGCTTCGGTTGTGAGCCCTACTTTGGTTTGAAATACCTGCGTGCTTGTATCGCGCTAGTATGCGAGTGTTGCCATCATTGTTGGTTGGTTGATGGTTGATTGATTGGTTGCAATGCCACATGTGCATGGCAAGTCTTTGTGATACCGTGATACCTAATGAGTCATAAATATCATGACCAACAAGATCATCAATTCAATAGTGCTAGATTGTTCGTGCATCAAGTCAAATCAAACAAAATCGTAGCTCAGAAAGCGTTTTACCGGAGTCAACCGACTTAAAGTTTGGAAACGTGCAGTCGGTAACCAATGCTCAACTTTGCACTGATTTCCCGAGTCACCGCTACTAAACCGGAATGACCGCTTGCTGCTGATTCGAAGAACAAACAGGTCCGTTACATACTCAGGCGCTGACTCGATTTGACAAGCACTCAGAAAGGTAGAGGCTGAAACCATTCATTGCGCATGGTCTCCCGCTTTCGTTTGCCTTTTCCTCATCCATGGAACCTGCGCACCAAGGGCTCCAAAAGTTTTTACAGTCACAGTCACAGTCACACTTCAATGTGTTGCTTTGCTCAACAACTTAGATGAACGATGGGTAGAGTCGCAGGGTCTTCTCACTGAATCTAGTGAAACAGAATAAGAAGGGCCTTTGAGGCATTGGTCATGATGCTCCTTTTGGATCTCAGACAAGATGAACTTGGCTGCCTTAAACGGCTTGGCTGAAATCAAATCAAGGAGCTTGCAACATGAGTCGCTGGCCAAGCTGTCAATTCCATACCCCCGCCCTCTGGAAATCCTTGGATAAAGGATAAAGTTAAAGGTGTACGCACAGTGCAAAGGGGATGGTAGCAATTCAATAATACAATATATATATATATAAATAGTAAATAGTTAGTGGCAAGTGGCAAGTCAAAGTTTAGTTTAAGTTTAAAGTTTAAAGTCTAAAGTGTAACTACGCTGAACTGAGGACTGCGCAGCCTTTGACTGCAGCACCGTGCAAAATTGCACTCCACTTGGATATTCGTGACCTTTCTCAAGACATAGGTTCTGACCTGACGTCAGGTATCACATGTATCAGCCGAACCCCTACACCATGTATCACAAGCTGAGAGGACTGCTATGTCACGAATAGTCCCCGTTGTCAGAAAGTCCTTTGCCCCATACTTCTGATCCTGATGTGGACACTGCTCAAGCAAGAGCACACACATTGTCACATGATCGTGAAACAAACAAACACACTACGTTGTCCAGCTCGGCGGCCTTCATGTACTTCTGTAGCCGGCAACTGAAAAAGGGATCTATGCAGCAAGCACTGAGCAAAACTCTTGCGCGATCTGTAGACGGCTGCTCTCGGTCAGATGTGGGTCCAAGACGGATGCCAGCTTGCAGGGCCAAGCCTGAACACTCTTGCATAATGCCAGCTTGCAACTTGCAACGTGCAACTTGCAACAACAATCTTCACTTGCAACTTGCAACTTCTCACATGGAGGGGCCTGAAAAGGCATCACCAGGCGGTGGTGTACATGTGTCATTATGGACAAGACGACAAATTGAGCCATGTGGATTGAATCAGGATCATCTGGAAAGCCTGGCAAGTCAGATTCTAAATCCCAAGTTCCCCCAGCAAATGCTGAAAGGCTGAATCAAGACTGTCACTGTCAGTCAAGACGGTTTGCCTTCCACGCAGCGTTCAAGCGCACTTTGTATCATCTTGGCATACTCCCGAATAGCCACTTGTGCCGGAGACCTACATGGCCAGGCTATACTACACTAAGCTTGCATGACATGCACCACAGCTTTCAACTTTCTATTGCTATTGCTGTCATACCAATTAGTTGTTGACAGGCCTGCTCAAGGAAGCCATTATCACAGCTGGAAGATTGCCAGGATCTTGATCTTTTAACCAATCACACTCTCTTTGACCCTTGAACAAGCTGAACCTTCAGTTCAGGAGTTTACAGTTTAAAGTTTACACTGTACACACAAGTGAGTCACAAGTGGCAAATCACGGCAAACAACATGTTTTGAGCAGTCTTCAGTCTTGAGTCTTGAGTCAAGTTTTGATTAAGTTCCCAACATCAACCGTTCCACTGGCTCCAAAGCAACAGCAGCTATTGTCAAATACGGCAATGTGATAGGTCGCTCAAGCCAATGTGTTGCTCTCGTTGACCTCACCCTTTGCACCCGCTGGTATTGCTGGGGGTCAAGCTCACTGAGCCCAAGAGTCCCAAGAGAGAGCTCAGAAGATTCACGCATCGAAACCATGGAAAGTGAAGTCGAGGTCGAGGTAGTGGCCTTTCATTGAACATTTCAAGTGAGCAGTGAACATTTGTCACAACTCACAACTACTGCGACGCCCCTGCCTTTCCATACATGGAGTCCCTAAGCCAAACTCAAAATTCAAACTCACTCTTGGCCAGTTGGCCAAGTAGACAATCTTGGCTAGTGGCCACGCTTGGCCAAGGAGATTGTGCATAGCCATTCCCAGACTCAGTGGGGACCGGACAGTTGTGAGCATTATAGGCAACCACAACTACTTCTAAGGTTGTGACAAATAGAACCGAATAGCGTCTCCACAACATGTCCATCGGCTGATTACAGGGATCGTTGGACGATGGGGGAACCTTAGCATTTACAGAGACCACCAAGTCCTGTGCGAAAGTCTGCTTGAAGGCTTAGAGCCAGGCACAACAGCCACAATTGACAACCACAGACGCAGGCCTGAGCAGTTCGGAGTTTTTTGGGCCTAAACCGTTTAACTTTAGCCTTTAGTCTTTAGTCACTCAGTGTCTCAGTCCCAAAATTCACCAAGTAAGCCCATCACATGACTCATCTCTGCTGCGGCAGCACCCCAGATGACAATGATGGACAATTTGACGCTGTCGCCAGTCCTCATGACACTGAACTCTAGCCTTCCCACACTTTGCCCCTGTTCTGTCCATGCACCATTTCCCTGTCAGTCCATATGTCATGAGTCATGTCACCAACCCATACATAGTCGCCAATCGCCAATTACAACTCCGCAACTCTATTTTTGCCCTCCTATAGCCTATAGTGTATGATGATATATATATATATATATAGAATATGGAGCATGCAAATTGAAGAATCCGTGTGCGAGTGAGTCTTTGATTGTAGTCGTGCTGGGCCCCCCACGCCGTTGCACAACGACAGCAACAGCTCAATTTCCTCGTCTGCAGGCCGTGACAGCTCTTGCTCGTCTCGATATTTTGGACCTCGATACATAGTTGGCTTTCGGTTCCAAGTTCCAAGTTCCAAGTAGCAAGTTGGCATTGGCTTGTCATTGTGTCATGTTCAGCTCTATATCCCCAAGTCTTAGTTGAAGTTACACAGTGACAGTCACAGTCCAGTTGCACAAGGTTGCACATGTCAGGAAGGCTACTGCAAAGACTAAGATCCCATCTTCGCAAAAAGCTCTTCTGAATAACGCTGCGTGCATATTTGGCATCATCTGGTGAGGGCCTGGAATCGTGGTTGTATGCCGCACGACTAGAAGAAGCTTAGACTTTAGATTGGTTCAGAGACACTGCTAAGTTTGACACTTCTCGTACGAGATCACCAAGGTCGCGTTCAGAACGGAGCGAGCGTGCAAGAGCAAGTCATAGAAGGCGCTGCCCTGACTGAGGATTGAGGATAATCCGAACCTCATGGCAAGTGATTGCCCAAAACAAAAACAAGTTGGGTTCGTTTGGCTGAGAAGTGGTGCATCTCTGGCAAATCCTTGAGCGTTTTGAGGGCTATCTCCGAGCAGTGGTTGATCTCATGCCTTGGAGGTTGAAGTTATCCAGGACTTTATTGGCTGGACTGAACACAGTTGTTGTCATAAACAAAATACAAATCAAAGGCTTGGGCAACATACAAGCTGCCCTTGAAACCTAAGCTCCCACAACAAATTTGCGCAGTTGCAATATCAGTGCTGATATCAATCCATTTAATCGACATGTCGACCTGTTTTGATTGGTTTGTCCAAATGATAAGTCTAAGATGTTCGCAGCTATTCTAATCTCCGAAATGTTCACACTGAAACTACTACCTCAAGTGCCTCAAAACTGAAAACTCAACCAGCGCACAAGCAATGATCACATGATCTCAAACCCTTCAAACTGCTTGGTCCAAGACAAGAACATTGTCAGGCGATAGTCTCCCAACGTTGCTCACCATGAGAAGGTTTGCACTGGCTGAATCGCACACAGCCGTCAGCACCAGAAGTTTGCTGTGTGCTGCCAAGCCTTAGGGTCACGTCATGACATTGACCATGACCAAACTGAAATTGTCACTAACAAGGCTGCGGTATTCAAAGAACTGAGTTGAGTCAAACTACTTAAAGGATCGACTGGCTGTTTGGCAACTAGGCCAATCCATTGTGCTCTTGCAGTTTTACGGCGTAGTATTGCAGGCGGGTTCACAACCTGGGCAAAAGTCGGCGAAAGCAACATGGACTGGAGAAGCGTTTAACTTTCCGTTTACTAATATATCTATATAGTATAGTACAGTATCACATAACTATTATATATTATATACAGTATATATTATATATATAGTATATAGTGTAGTTTGAAGTTTAGGTTAAAGTTTAAAGCGCAAGTGACTACAATTCAAAATACGGTAGCAAACCAGGAGCACTTCGCAAAATCAAGGCCCCCAACCGACAGTCTTCTTGTCCGGGAATCGTTGCCAGGCGCGGTAGAGAAGAGTGTGGTGCGGGATGCCTTGACATCTGACAGCGGGACTCACAATGACAGCTAAAGCTGCCACAACCATGGCCAAGGCCCAGGCCAAAACTGCCATGTTGGTTGTGGTGGAACACAAATCCGATCGGACCCTCATCTTTTGCGCGGTTTCATCGAATTCGATATGAAGGCCCATCACAGGAGCCTGACGCAAACTATGCTTTTGCACTTTTGCAAGACGATGCTAAGCAAACTGCAAGGCTTGTGTGTCGCTTTTGAAGCTGAGTAAAAGAATCTGAACTGACAACTTCACGACTCTCCTCTCGGCAGTTTAACATATTCAGCACCGTGTTCTTTTGGTTCGCCAAATAGATGTTGCAGACGGATCGTTGAGCCTGACTCAAACGGCAGATCAACAGCACTATTGTACAAGTTATGGAAATGACATTTGACAATGCAATGCCCTAAAAGTTGCAGAGAACTGCCTTTGACACAGTCGTTTGGTGGCAGCCCAGCCAATAGGAGATGGAATTGAGGGAAAACCTAGGCAAACAAGGTTTTGTTTCTTAAACACTTCAACAAAAAGAAGCATACTTTAGTAGTTGACACTTGACACTGACACTTGACAAGTTGAACATTTCCACAAAACTGGGGTTTCCACATTGTTGGAGACTTGGATTTGAGATTTGGAAGTTTTCTCCGTCCCTCGTCGGTGGCCTTGGCCTTCTTGACAACTCTCTCCTCCATCATGACAGCGACTGACCTGCCCAGCCTCAGCACAAAACAGTTTGCAGGATCGCAGGGAAATGTTGAGAATAATGGCAGCTGCAGAGAATTGTGAGTCTCCCACGAGACTCTAAGAATAGCAGCTGAAGTCCAGGAACGATACTGACCTGTCCCACCCACTCAGTATGCAAAGCGAACCTTTCACCTCAGCAGCAATGTCATTCCATGTCCAAGCCTCGTCCACGAACCTTCAGGGTCAGAAGCTTGTCGCCTTCGACCTGTATCAAATCTCTCTTCTGTACCACGTGGTTCTTGTTGTACTTGCAAATCTGCTTCCTGCAGTTCAACCCAGCTTCACCGACTTATGATTTATCAACAACTGAGAGGAATGGTCATGAATCATGAACTCGAAACTAAAAAGCAAACATCACTAAGACAAACTAAGATAAATAAATAACATTGGATTGAAAAGACTCGAAGTAGACACATGTCCGTTCATGTCAGTGCGGAATGTCCTGACTTTGGCAAACTTCTTGGTGAAGTCGCTGCGTAAACGCTTCTTTGTTTTGCCTCACGCAAGTTGGAAGTTACAACTCCTCAGCGCCTGTGGCCTTAAACTTTAACATAAATACTTTAGTACGGATTTCCATGTATTTGTTTCAGGCTCAGTTTCAGAGCATAGTAAAGTAGCCTTCTCGGACCTACTCAGTGTGTGAACCAAAAAGTAAAGGCTGTTTCTTTCGATTAACGAGTTGTTTGTATAAGTCCCTGGCCCTAGCTGACACAAGACCGCTTTGATTTCCACGCCATGGTGGAGGACGTGCGAACTCAGTCAAAGTCGAATCAAAAAAACACCATGCCTTCACGTACAAGAGCCATTCTTTGCTTCTCGTCAGCGGGCCGTGATCCCCCACGGGCAAAATGCGTTCCATGTCTCTTCACTGACCGTGAAAGAACAAGCGCCAGGCTAGGCATCAGGTCAGCAACTACAGAATGAAGAAAAAATGTTTTGTAAAGTTTTGTAGCGCACAATATGCTGCCTCAGTAAGACTATCTATGCAACAACCATGTTGTTATTTGCGAAGCTACCAATGAATACAGCGAAACTTTGTTTTCATAGGTTAGGAATGCCAACATCTCTCTTGCAGCATACCTTCCCAACCAGCTTTCCAATACTGCCAGGCTGTTGCATTTGACATTTGAGACTGGATACACTACGCTGCTCTCACAAAGCAAAGCTATCGACAAATGGAACCTGGAGTTACCAACATTTGACCACCTCCAACAATTGCAACCTACCGGCCGTGACCGTTGCTCATACAGTCCGACTTGATATGAAATCAATCTCCTTCGTCTCTAGTTTTGATCTCCCATCGTCTCCCATCAATCCCCTTTACTGCCATCAACGCACCCTTGTGTTTGCATGTATGGATCTTGTAGCGTGTGCCAGCTCCAGTCCAGTGGATGAATCATGTTGTTCTTAAACTTAAACCCCCAACGGTCCTCGGTCCTAAACTGTACACAAAAACGCCCCTCCGCCGCGTACCCGTACCAAAGCTGTTTTGCGCCCGTACCAGGCGCACGCACCCCAAATGCGTACCACGTACCAAAGCTGTTTTGCGCCCGTACCAGGCGCACGCACCCCAAATGCGTACTATGCGCCGTACCATTTGCGCGCCATGTACGCTTCCACGCGCCAACATCCTGCACCATGTACCGTCCCATGCGCCAACATTACCGCACCTGTTCCTGTGCTAGTGTCGTACCTATGCCCGCGCATACGCGTGACACCACTACAGAGATCATAGATTTCACATATCTCGAAGCTAGCTAAGTTTCAACAGCTCTAGCTCTAGTTCGCTCTAGTTCCAGTCAGCTCTTCAACATGCATTTTGGAAGGAAGTCTCGTACAAAATGCGTTTTCGAGAGATAGCGGAC